>JADXDR010000022.1:592585-609640 GCA_025026875.1 Chlorella ohadii
AAGACGGTGACAGTTGCATGACATCTGTGTGCACGCCTGTCCAGTGGTGGGGTCCAGCACATCAAACTTCTGCGCTCATGGAGTGGTACGTTTGAGCAACATTAGAGACAGAGAGGTTCACGGACTGTAGAGCGAGTTGGTGGGGTCCAGCACATCAAACTTCTGCGCACAATCAAGGCCATCAGCAGATGGGAAGTGACAATAGACAGTGGCGCGTCGGCCGGCAGGCAGCAATCTAGGGGACGTTGCAATGGCGGGCCTGCCAAACGCGGCGTGCGATGGGGAACAGACCGCCAGGGTCAGCGCACCTTGCCGGAGGCGGCATCCACAAACTTGCCGTCGATGAACAGCTGCAGAGCAGAGGGCGAAAGATGCATAGGAGTGAGTGACTGACCCTCAGCGGTGCACGTGTGGCAGCTGCTGCAGGCGGCGGCGCCGTTGGCGGCACACTTGCTGGCGGTCATCGCACATGCCCACGCCGGCGCATCCATGCAGCGTATCGTTGCATGCTGAATCACCATGGAGCGTCGGCAAGCGTGCCGAGCGCGTTGACAAGGCGCGCGCNAATGCTGACGGTGAATTTGCAGCGCCATCCGCGCCGCTGGCACCGGCGATCACCGCATCCGACATCAGGGAGCACCACAAACATCGGTGCGGAGCATTCCACCCCCACTCGCCTGCGACGGCTGCGTCTTCAGCGCCTCGGCCGCCTGGGTGGAAATCGCCCGCCAGAAACTGGCCAGGCCGCTAGGGCCGCGCAGCAGCGCGGCACCGCTCCGCCGGAGGCTGTGCATACTGGCAAGTGGGGTTTCGATGGGGGCCACCCGGCGGGTTGCAGCGGCTCAGTGGACGTTCAACAGGTCCAAAAGCTAACGGGGGAGCGGTGGAGGCTTGATGCCATCCGCCAGGGCATGCCACCTGGCCGCCAGCGCGCAGCCTTATCGCTGATGCTGGCGTCCAAGCACCCATCCATGCATCTCCTGCCCCTCCGGCGCACAATGTGCCACAGTTTCGAGCTCCCATGTCCAATTCGTGGCCAATCAGCCGGCCAGGGAGGCGGTTGGTGGCCAGACCGGGCGGGGAGGCGTGGGGGCGCCTCCGCCCGGTCAGCGCGTGAGTCACCGAAGCGGCTGACGTGAGCCGCTGGGACTGCCAGCTGCCCGTGCTTCGTTCCCGCCTGGAGCCGCGAGGCGCACCCACAGGGGCGACGAATGCCGGCAATGCGCGGTGTAGTGTGCACGAAGGGCGAGCAGGGCGGCAGCTTTGACGGCGTACGGCACGGCGGCGGTACAAACCGGCACAATGGCAGGCAAGTGAGGGAGTTGAGGACAGCTGCGGCTTTCTGCCAGAGCAGGCCACGTGCTGGTGTGCACAGATGCACCAGCACTCCCTTGGGCTGGATCCCTTGAGCTGGCTCCTTGAGATGCGATGCAGACGTCTATGGCTGCGTTTCTGTTTCTTACATTGAATTTTGGTTGCAGCAGAGGAAGAAACAAAACCGCGGAGCCAAGCGGTTGCAATAGCGACGCTTCTGAATAGCAGGAACAATATGGCGCACTGAACAAGGTGCGCCGCCAAACGGCAAATCAAATCGGAGGCAGTAAGAGAATGAAAGCTGGGAATATCTGCGATGCTGAGTCCTTGCAAATCTTCGATTGGGCAGGCACTGTGGTGCAAGCCCGCCTGAAAAGAGCGAACCGCTGCCTTGTCGAGCCAGGCAGCTGTATGCCTGGCACTCAACACGATTTCCTCGCCGTGGGACGGCTGCTGCTGCCGGCGCCTCAGCCCGACAGGCCAATCATGCTTCGGCCCTGCGGCAGGGACGGACAAGCAATGAGGAGGGTGGTCGGAGTGCTGATGTGACGGCAGTTCTTTGGCCTGACAATGGCAGCAGCCACTGGTGCACAGCACGCGCACAGCAGGGGCGTTGGCGGCTGCCGCTGCGTGTCGCTGCTGCTGCCATATGCCGTGAGCGGCACAGCAGGGCCCAGCTGTCAGCCAGCTTTGTCTTTGTAGGACATGGCAGTGTCCAAGCCTCACCATCTTGCGCTGCTGTTGCCAGCACACCAACCGGAACACCTCTTTGGATACAGGTTCAGCATAGGTTTGGCTTTGCAAGCTGGTGCCGTGCCCAGGCCCCACCATCTTGCTCCAGCTGCCAGACTAGACTACGACACTTAAACCACATATGAGCCTTCTACTCACCACCTTGCGCTGCTTCTTCAGGTACTCGTCGCTCAGCCGCATGCTGTTCACCATCTCCTGCTCCTGCACCAGCCGCCGGCCTGCAGGGAGCATTTGAAAGGAGAGTGCTGGGCTAAGTAGGAGGTAGCCCACAAGATGGACGAACAGCTGTTGACCATCTCCGGCTCCTGCACCAGCCGCCGGCCTGCATTGATAGTTGGACAAGGGTGGAAAGGCAGCGTGGACAGGTGCGGCAGCCCAAAAGATGGAACGAACAGCTGGTTGCCATCTCCTGCTCCTGCACCCGCCGGCCTGCAGGAGTAAAGACATAATGTGATTGCAAGTCCAAAGGGCGGGCAGCACAGCTGCCTGCCCGGTCCTGTTACTCGTCCACCAGTCTGTGGCGCAAACAAAAACCGCGATGGCTGCGGTTGCCCAAAACCCTTGGCAGCTCTTACCTTCTTCCACTAGCATGGCAAGGGTCAGGTCCACAGGTTCGAAGCGCGGCAGATTCTCCTGCTTCAGCAGGCGCCGCCCCAGCTCCCGCATGTTTTCGTTCTCCTCTGCACAAAGTGAAAGCGACAGACAATGCAATCAGCTCATGCAACTGCCAAAACATGTGGCCACTGAGTGCAGCTTGGTGCGCGCCCAAATCGAACCGCAATGGCTGGGCTTGTCGAGCTGTTGGCCCGCACGGGCTTGCAACATGTGCCCACTTGGGGAGTGCGCCCAGTCGGGCCGCCAGGCGACTTGCACCCACCTGCATCTCGCCGCGAATGAACCTGATTTGCGCCCAACCAAAAATGGCTTGCGACTGGGGCTCGAGCCCAACTTAGCCACAGCTTAGCCACAGCTCAGCTGAGCAACAGCGGTGCCCACCAACCCCACCTGCAATCTCGCCGCACACTACGTCGTGCTTAATCCAGTCCCGGATCTGTTGGTCATACGTGGATGCCCTGCACAGCAAAATTGGGCAGGCAAGAATATGCGTGAAGCTCACAACCCAGCCACCATGCTCAGCAGCACGTAGCTGAGCCTCACCGCAGGGCTCCAAAAAGTTGAATGCGTGAATGTTACTCCCGGCAGCACAGCGCAGCACAGCGCAGCACAGCGCAGCCTCCCAAAGCCTCACCGCAGGGCTCCAAAGAAGTCGAGCGTCTGGTTGGGGAACGTGCGCAGCAGGGTGGCCATGTCGCCCTCGCTCAGGCCATCGTCGCGGTACATCTGTGGAACGCAAAGCGTGACGGGGAGGATGGAGGTGGTTGGGATTTATGGTTGCAACAGCCGTGCAATATGGCAACCAAGCCCTGCGTCTGCTTTACCATGACGCCTGCAAGCCGCCTGCAGCACAGCTCGCACAATCGCACCCACCGCTACCGACCGATCAGCAAAGCAGCGTGCCTGGTGCAGGATACCAATCAGATCCTCCTGGGTGGGCTGCCAGTAGTACTTGTCCATGCGGCCATCGCGCACCAGCGGCGCAAACACAGTCGNAAAAATCATTGCCTGGGGAAGAGGCGTGAGGAAGGAGCGGGGGCGGATTCAAAGAATAAGCGAGAAGCGACAGCAAGGTTACGGCGCGCGCTTTGTATTCAGCACAGACGAGTCTTGCCCAGAGAGTTGCGAACTGAACCCTGCGCCGCTGAGCAGCTGCAGCACCCACCCGTAACAATGATGGGGATTCGCCTTATAATGTCGTTTTCCATCCAGCCCTGCGGTGGGTGGTGTTGGAGCAGACACTGCTGATTCGGCAGGCGCACAACAGCATCAGGTCAGAGCGCAGCCAGCAGACAAACGAGCACACTTGGTGTTGTGTGGTGTGCCCTCGTGGGCGTGCAGCACCGCTGCAGAGGCAGCCGGCAACCGTGGAGGCGTAAACAATGCTCGTACCTGGCCGATGGACACTTGTTTGGGGTTGTCGTAGTGACAACACACCCTGCTTCAAAGCAGCCGAACTGATACCAGCACCAGCTGCTTGCCGCAGTCTGCCAGCCCACCTGGCCAATGGACACTTGCTTGGGGTTGCCACACCCTGTGACCGCAATTGCACACCTTGCAGACATAACCTTGTCCAGCACAACAAAGCACCTGCTGCCCACCTGGCCGATGGACACTTGCTTGGGGTTGTCGCAGATGTTCATCAGCGTGCCCACCACCATCTGGTTGTTCACCGTGATCTGCGAATAGGATACCCATCAGGGCCAGCAACCACACATTGGGCTTGCAAGTCGTTGCGGCACGCAGGCGGCTGCTACCTCAGCAGGAATCAAGCAGCTCGCCGTTTGACCAGAAACAGCAGCACTCTTCCCACCTGCGTGTTCTCAAAGTGCCCGATGCCCGCGTCCAGGTCGTTGATCATGAGGCAGGACAGCTTGCCGTGCACCTTGGACACCTCGGCGGCGCGCCTGCACATGGGGGTGGTTATGGTGTGGGGCGAAGGTGTGTTGTGTACCAGCAGCTGCCCAGCAGTAAACTCGGAAGGGCAGCTTGCCATGCAGATTGGACACCTCAGCGGCGCGCCTGCGAGCAGTAAACAGAGAGCAGGCCGGGGTGTGTGTGGAGTGCAGGGCAGGAGATACTGCGCAAAGGCCGGCCTGCACTGCTCGCACATGACTGCTCTAACAACCGCCCCAGCACAGCGCAGCACAGCACAGCACAGCACAGCACAGCAGCGTTCATGCTGCTCCCAAACCATCTTGCAGGGGGTGCCCGCCTGCCACCTGCCATCCCCATATTTAGTGACAGCTAGTGACGGCACTCACCGGTACCGCTCGCGGATCATCTTGCCGGGGGTACCCGCCCACTCATGCTCCAGCTCGCCCGCACTCATGATCACAGGCTCCACGCCCAGCTTCTTGAAGCACAACCTGCGCAGCGTGGGTAAATCGACAGCACTCTGTGCGGCTAGGCCACTGCCTAGGAGCGTTCACAGCACAGGACACTCCCTTCTCGGGCCTTGCACTCACTCGGTCTGGAGCGTCTTGCGCCGTCCCTTGCCAGGCTTAGCCGCTGCCAACGACCGTTCCCGGCACATGACAGCCCCCTCGCTGATGTGCCCCTGACTCATACTCACTCGGTTTGGAACGTCTTGCCCTGCCCCTTGCCGCCCCAGATGCCCAGAATGAGCGGGACCTGCGGCGGACACACAGCGGAAGACGGGTTGACGGGTTGAGGTCACGGCACAGGTTGCAGGGTCCCGCATCAATCGGGCGCAGATACCCGTGTCAATCGCAGACAGGTTCGGAAAGGTCAGCATTGGGCAGCGGCAGCAGCAATTCTGCATCCCGGCATTTTGGTGTGGTGGCCAAAAGCGCCGGCATGCATTGGTGACAGCTTCACACGCTCACGCGCTCACACGTGCACAACAGCAGCAGCTGCGCATCACAATAACAGCAGCGCTTCACCTTGGTGGCAGGGTCAAAGGCGCCGGAATCCATCAGGAAATTCTGCAGCAGCAGGGCACAGCGCTGACTGAGAGTTGCCGCAGCAGCTGACAATGGCCAATCCGACACAGAGAATGCYCKKTCTGCRCCARGCCCACCTGCARGCAGAAACATGCWCACACAGCGTGAGTGCCACAGCAGCCGAGAACRGCCGYTCCCGCAACCAGMAYSCCCNANTTNCCAACACMCAGAATGCCCATTCTAGCGCCTGCCTACCTTGGCTATATGCATAGCCACCTTCTCCAGGAAGCTGCAAGGCAAACAAGGATGGAAAAGGACGAACGGAACGGCGGGTGGGACAGCAGGGGGAAGGGCCAGCGGTAGGGCAGGAGCTCATGTTCAAGGACCCAACAAGCCAGACAGCAGGGCGACCGGAAGAGTGCATGCCTGGGCAGCATAGCTCCCGTTGCTCACGCTGTGCTGCGCTACGTCATGCTGCGCTGGGTGTGCTATGCACACCGCATGCTGCCACTGTGTCATAACGGCCCACCCGAGCCCCCACAAACTGTGCAGCCCAGCGCAAGCAAGGCACGCCCGCTGCGCAAAACACGCTGCTCCTTCTGCCATGCTGTGCTGTGCTGTGCATGCTGTGGCCTGCTGTGCTCACCGCGGCGCGATATAGTAGTCCCCCACGATGTTATTGTACGTTCGGAATTCGTACGTCCGCAGGCTGCCGTCTGTAAGGGGCCGATGGGCGACAACGCATAGCTGTTGAGGCAGCCAGCGACACTGGCTGCAGTGCATGGGCAGAGGCGTGCAGAGGGCTGCTGCGGACAGAAGCAGGCTAATGCAGGCAGCAACACGATACTGCGCACCGGCAATGTCGGCCGAGTTGCGCAGGCGGCTGCTTCACAGAGGCTGCTACCGAGCAAACCGACCGGAGTTGTCCTGGAAGCGAGCCACCCACCCGCAATGTCGGCCGAGTGCCCCAGCCTGTCTCCGGTGAAGAGCGAATCAATCATGCCAGCCGTCTGGCCGTGGCTCACATTGATGTTGTCTGCAGGCAGTCGGAAGGGTGGACAGCACGGCAGCAACAGCGCATGAGTGATGGTGCGAGCAAGTGCGGGCTGCGGGGGAGTAGGTGGCATGGCAACAGGCAAGGACCAAAGCCAGTCTGTGGCTTGCAGGCATGATGCCTGTAAGTGGGCCGCAGTGCAGCAGTACGGCCCACAGCTCTGGATACCGCGATGCAGCTTGCGCCACAGGGTGTACTGGCAGCAGCAGTGCAGGCCAAATGCAATGGTGCAGTGGAACGCCACACGTTGTGCCTCATGGGTGGCAAATTTCCGGCAGCACGTGCAGCACATGCACGACAGACGGCAAGCTCACTACCAGCACAGCCAGGACAGCACAGCAGCGCACTCACATTGCTGGCTAGCACCCAGCTCAAAAAGGTAGTCGGCATCGGCATGCCGCCCGCCCCCAGCCTCCTTTGCTGCCCAGCTGCTGGGCTTGGCTTTGGGCTGCCGGAAGCTGACGCGCGGCGGGCGGCCGCCGTTTGCCGCCGCCGCCTGCCCCTGCTGCTGCTCCTGCAGCGCGGGCTCGACGTGCGTGCCGTCGCCTGCGCGGACAGTACAGGGCCCAGAGTGGATGATTTAATGCATCTGCAGCAGAGAAAGGAGCGTACGCCGACCTTCCCCAGCCTGTGAATACCAGCCGCACGCTGCCGCCAATCCACTGCTGCCGCCGCTGCCGCTCACCCCGCCATGAGCAGCAGGAGCCGCGCTGCTTGTGGGCCCCGCTGCTTGTGAATCCAGCCGGCGTTGCTCGAGGGCCCCGCGGCCCAGCGCCGCTGGAGGCAGGCTGCGGGCGGCGTGAAAGCCCTGCTGGGAGCTGCACTGCTGCCAGCGCCGCCATGGTTGCAACTACGGCACACTCCCAAGTTCGATCACCGCACAATGGGGCTTCTGCAAGGCGGTCGGCGCTCCCCATGCAAGGCTGCTGTGGAGCTGGAGCACAGCAGCTGCTGACTCAAGGAATGAAGCTCTCTCGCATCGTGCAGTCCAAGACAGTTGCCAGTGCACGCGCCAGCTCGCAATGGGGCCATGTTCGCACCAGCCCGCGGCGCCGTGCCGCCACCCGCCGCCCGCCGAGAGCGCCTTGATCGCCAAGCGGCCCGGAGCCACGAGGGTGAGCGAACATCAATGCAACGAGCTATCAAGCTTCAACCAAATCACGGCGGCGCAGCAGAGCAGGGACCTCGTGTTAGCAGCCGCCAAGCTCAGCTGAAACGCCGCCGCCGCCAGCGGCACGCGGGGAAGGGCGGCGGATGGAGGAGACGTGAAGACGTCGCGCGCGCTAGCAGATGTTCAGATCACGCAGATCGAATGTGTGGTGCAGCACAGATGCATGTGAAGCCGCCGACGGTTCCATGTGCAGCAATGAACAGGAGCACGCATGATGCGCCCGATGGGTGGCGGCTGCTCAGCNGGGGTGGGGACCACCGCTGCTGACCAGGATAACCTGCTCCCACATCTGTTCTGCCGTGTCTGCCGCGTCCATATCAGGGCTAAATTCAGCTGCCAGGGCTGCCCAAAAGGCCCTGCTGCCCCCAAACCTGACTGCCCTGACTTGCTCCCGTGCACAGACAGCTTTTGCGCACCGCGACCGCGTTTGAACAACTAATCGGTCATCACCAGTAGGCCTGGGCAGTCTGTGCAGCGCCCGGCTGCCCGAGCGCTGGCCGGCGCGGCGGCACTTATGGGGATATGAGCGCCTGCGGCTGCTGGCGGGCCCTGA
This sequence comes from Chlorella ohadii, assembly GCA_025026875.1. Classification (NCBI taxonomy): domain Eukaryota; kingdom Viridiplantae; phylum Chlorophyta; class Trebouxiophyceae; order Chlorellales; family Chlorellaceae; genus Chlorella; species Chlorella ohadii. The sequence continues at coordinate 600,952 of JADXDR010000022.1, forward strand.
TAAAGCTGATGTCGCCCGCAAGAGACGGCGCGCAAGACTTGGAGAACGGGTGAGGTCGCTGGGCCCCGGGTGGTGGCAGCCTCTCCGCCGCCGCCGCCGCCGCGCTGCTCGCGGGATCAGCCTTGCGTACCAGTCATCAGTCATTTACTTTGTGGAGCGTCTTTGGTCGTTTATTACTGGTTCATTGCTTCATCCTATCAAGTCCCCTATCACCCCTACTGTTTGCAGGCTGCCGCTGCCCCCGGTTTCCACCCCGCCGCGCACGCCCGCTGGCGCACATGAGCCTCCGGCGTCTGCGCCTCCTGCCCTCCGGCTGGCCTGGCCGCAGCAGGGCAGCCAGGCGGTCCCAAACGCCGCGCTGGGCCAGCCAGATTCGCAGCATGCGGCGGCAACAGGGCAGGCGGCAGCAGAACCGCAGCAGCAGCAGCCGCAGCAGCGGTGGCGGCAGCCCCCTTGGCACCAGCAGCAGGCACATGGCCAAGACGGTCCGCAGCAGCGGCAGCAGGGCGTCACTCGCTTCCTGTCTCAGCCACGTGGCTCAGCACGCTCGCCTGACAGCGGCGAGCATGCCAGCCTAGGCCCCGCAGACGGTGCCTACAGCCTGTGGCAAGCGGACAGCAGCGGCAGCAGTGGGACGCCGCTGCTACCCGCGCTATCATCAGAGCCCTTGCTGCCTCGGCGGCACAGCGAGCCAGAGACAGAGCGGCGGCGGCGGCAGCTGCTGCAGCTGGGTGCCGAGCAGCCGCAGCTGCTGACGCCCCGGCGCAACAGCGCCCCACCAGATGGCCACACCAAGGGGCGGAGCTGGCGGCGCGTTAGCCGCTGGCTGCTGGCCAGCCTTCCGGTACAGCCCAGCAGCGGCAGCAGCGGGCCAGGCGAGCCTTCGCTGCAGCAGAGCGGCGCAACAGAAACTGCCCGCAGCGGTGCAGCAGCAGTGGCGGCGGTGGGCAGTGGATCTGGTGAACAACAGCGGCACCGCCAGCACGACCCTGCCACGTGCCAGCTGGGCAGCCGCTGCCGCTTTTGCGCCCACCAGGCCCGGCTGGAGCAAGCCATGGCCGCCCATTCCCTGATGTAGCCTCTTTGTCATGCATGCGCACGCACCGACACTGGTCATCCCACGCAGCCCCACCAGTTTCAACGCCTGCTGTGCTACCCGCAGCAGTTTAATTAATAAGCTTTGTCCGATTACTAGTGGCCTCTCCACCTAACTTGTGTTTTGTTCCACGCCCACCAATGCTTGAGTTGACCGCATCGCCCTTCTGCGCACTGCTTTCTGCCACGTTTGACCGCTTTCTGCCTGCCAACAGGTGCAATCAACCCCGCCTCCGTCAGTCCACCCACCGTTGCTGCTGATCATTTACCGCTGTTTACTGTAATGCAACCGCCGTACGCACAGAGCGGCTGCTGCTCGGTTGGCCATTTGTGTGTGCATGCAGTCAATAGGCACACCAGATGAAAAATTTTGCTGCACAGCGCGGCCCCACAAGGCAGAACACAGGTGCAGCCGCAGAATCGCAAAGCGGCTGTGGCACAGCCGGAGCAGGCATGCAGTTTTGAACATCACATAAGGGCCGCCAATAAACAGCTTGCTTGCCAGCAGCCCGCCGCAGAGGGGATGGCTGTCCAGCAGTTTCCGTAGCTGTGTGGCTGCGACAGACCGTGTCCATCATAATGCAGCACACCATGATTGCGGTGTGTGTCTAATGATGGTGGCAGCAGCAAGGTCCAACACGAAAGGGCAGCGCCTACGCTGGTGGCCCCCGGGCTGGACAGCAGGGTGTGGTGCCGCCGCACCCAGCCAGCTGACTCACCAGCGCCGGCAGCTCATCGAAGCTGGCTGAGAGAGTGCAGGCCATCCCTCTCTCTCAACGGCGCAGCCGCAGTCCGCAGCAGGACTGCAGCCGAGGCGGCAGCGGCGGCGGCAGCGGTGGCGGAACCAGCTCGGGGCCCGATCACACCGCCAATATGATCAGGAGTATCGGCGCTGCATCCTCAGCTCGCAACGCCTCGCAGGAGCAGCGCCTTGCAAGGAGCGGCAGCTGCCTGACGGCCGTGAGAGCCTGCGGCTTTGAGCAGCCTGCAGTTTGGCAGGATGAGGGATGGTGCACCAAAGCGCCATCTGCATGGGAGCCTCGCTCGGGCTCATGGGCAGTCCGCCACCTGGGCCGCCGCTGGGCAGCGGCGGCGCCGCCAGCGGTCATCGGCTTCAGCCATTCAGAGCACAGTGAGGTGGCCTGCAACGCCAGTTGCCGCCTACCATTACACAAGAGCCTACCATTACACAAGAGCCGCATGCCACAGACAACGCCAAGCGGCTGCCAACGTGTAACCTGCTGCACCCAGGCGAGCGGTGCGTCCAGTGCAGGTGAGGCAAATGCGCTACACAAGATAGTGCTAGATATGCACTACAAATGAACAACTGGTGGCCACCAGACAGATCAATCAATCAAAAAAATCAAAGGACAGTTGGATGGAACAACAGGCACATCGAGTATACCCTCGGCTGAATCAAAGCTGCGGCGCCCACAGGCGGGTGTGAGGTTATGAAACAGATCGGGAGACATGGGGTCGGGAGACCATGAAGGCCCGAGCTGCCTTACAAGAGCAGGTGCAGATCGCTCACGAAGACGGCATCACGGCAAAATGGTGAGGATGGAAACAGCAACATGCAAAGTTTAGGACTACTTGCATTTATTGTAGCAGTGGGAGTGTAGATGCTTCAAATGGCACGAGCCATGAGCGGAGAGGGGTCCAGCTATAGCTGGCAACCCCGTTTTGGAGCATTCCATAGCACTGGTCTGATGGCTCACGAGCTCATGGGCGAGACGCTCACTTTGCGGCGTCGGCAGGCTCGCACCCAATCGCCTGCTCATTCCCATTGCATACCTCGCCATCGTCACACTTGACCAGCTCTTGGCCCTTGCAGTAGCCGGTCTGCGGGNCACACCAGAGNAGGGGCGCATGCACCCCCTTGTCAGCAATGCTGTGAGCTAGAGGCCATTTACAGCCCTGCCGCTCTCGCAATGCAGATTCAAAGCCAGCACCCCGGAGCGCACCTCGCCCATGCACTGATCATGGGCACTGTCGGCACATGGGTTGTCGGGCTGCGGTTTGGGGGTGTCTTTGGGCTCGCATCCAATCGCCTGCTCATTCCCATTGCATACCTCGCCATCGTCACACTTGACCAGCTTCTGTTCCTTGCAATAGCCGTTCTGCGGGGGCGAGCCAGGAGGGGCGCTTATAACCTCTGTTCAGCGCTGCTCTGAGCTAGAGGCCATTCACAATGCTGCCGCTCTTGCAATACTAGTGCAGATGGGCAACAAAAGAGGATCAACAGCCCCAGGCCGCACCTCGCCCATGCACTGATCGTGGGCGCTGTCGGCGCACGGGTTGTCAGGCGGTGGGTTGGGGGTCTCTTTGGGCTCGCATCCAATGGCCTGCTCATCAGCGTTGCAGCGCTGGCCCTCATCGCACGTGAGCAGTTGCGTGCCCTTGCAGTAAGTGGTCTGCAGGCGGTGGCAAGCGGGAGCAACTAGGCATGCTTGGGCGGTTGATGCAACGATGGCTGGCCGGATGGCAACACCCCAGTAGCAGAGTAGCCAGCATGCGGTAGCGGCACGGCCCTATCTGTCTTGCTCGCACCTCGCTGATGCACTGATCATGGGCGCTGTTTGCGCAGGCATTGGCTGGTTGCGGGTTGGGGGCATCGTTAGGCTCACACCCAATGGCTTGCTCATCAGCGTTGCAGCGTTGGCCCTCGCCACACGTGAACAGCTGCTTGCCCTTGCAGTAGGTGGTCTGCATGTGTGATGAAGGGACCAGCCAAGTCGGTCTGAGCTTGGTTGCCATGCTGAGTTGGCAGATTGACAACACCCCCAAAGCAAGCGGGGAGGTTGCACGCAGGATTCAGGTGCAGTGTTGCTTGCCCAGTTGGCTGATAAGCGCACCTCGCTGATGCATTGATCATGTGCACTGTCGGCGCAGGCATTGGCGGGTTGCGGGTTCTCAATGGGCTCGCAACCAATGGCTTGCTCGTTGAAGTTGCACCGCTGCCCCTCATCGCATTTGACCAGTTGCTTCCCCTTGCAGTAGGTGGTCTGCAGGTGAAGAAGGGGGCAGCTGGGAATGCTGAGGCTAATGCTGCAACCCCAGGCTAGCAGGCCAACACCCCATCCTTTAACGCCATGCAGTGGCGGCATGCATTGCGGTAGCGGCAATTCAGGAGCAATCCTAGCGCTGCTCTCTCAGTCCGCCTCTGCCTCGCACCTCGCTGATGCACTGATCATGAGAGCTGTCGTCGCAACTGATGGCGGGTTGTGGGTTGTCCTTGGGCTCGCATCCAATTGCTTGCTCATTGAAGTTGCACCGCTGTCCATCATCGCACTGCACCAGCTGTTTGCCCTTGCAGTAGCTGGTCTGCAAGTGGGTGGCAAGGGGAGCAACAAGGTTGGGCTAAGCTTTGTTGCCAGATCAGTGCACGCTGAGTTAACATGTTGACGACACCCTCAATGAGCATGGAGGTGGCACGCAGGGTGCGAAGCAAACACAGCTCCCCAGGTCTGCCTCTCACGCACCTCGCCGACGCACTGATCGTGGGCGCTGTTCGTGCAGGCATCGGCGGGCTGTGGGTTGTCCTTGGGCTCGCAACCAATGGCTTGCACGTTGAAGTTGCANGCGCTGGCCCTCGTCACACTTGACCAGTTGCTTCCCCTTGCAGTAGCTGGTCTGCAGGTGGGCGGTGATCGGAGGAACCTCATAAGATTGTGCTGTTCTTGCGGCATCGGCACACCATGTTTTGAGGCCCCGCTGGACTGGGGTGGCGGGCAGCCATCCTCCTACACCAAGCCGTGCAGTCCGCAGTGGCGTAGCGGCAGTTCGGGTGCAATACCAGTGTGCTCCCTCAGTCCACCTGAGCTCCTCGCACCTCGCTGATGCACTGATCATGGGCGCTGTCATCGCAACTAATGGCCGGCTGGGGGTTGTCCTTGGGCTCGCACCCAATGGCCTGCTCGTTGAAGTTGCACCGCTGGCCATCGTCGCACTTCACCAGTAGATTGCCCTTGCAATAAGTGGTCTGCAAGATGGATGTAGGGGGCAGGCGGGCATTCTCAGGCTGTTGTTGCCGCATTGCGGCGGCAAGATGACCACAAGTTCAAAGCACGTTGCAAGCAGCGCCGCCAGCACACATGGAGTAACGCCACATTAATGCGAATATTCTTTGCGCAGCCAACCAGTGTGCGCACCTCGCTGATGCACTGATCGTGGGCGCTGTTGGCGCAAAGGTTGGCGGGTTGCGGGTTGTCCTTGGGTTCGCACCCAATGGCTTGCTCATTGAAGTTGCACCGCTGTCCCTCGCTGCACTTCACCAGCTGCTTGCCCTTGCAGTAGGTGGTCTGTAGACGGGTGGCAGGGGGAGCAGCCACACATAGCAATGCTCAGGCTGTCAACACGTTGCTGCATTTTGCTGGCTAGGTGACAACACCCCAAAACCTTGCGGCAGTTGCAGCATGCATGGCACCGACCCCATCTGTCACTAGCTAACTGATGAGCGCACCTCGCTGATGCATTGGTCGTGGGCGCTGTTAGCGCAGCCATTATCAGGTTGCGGGGTGTCCTTGGGCTCGCACCCAATGGCCTGCTCGTTGAAGTTGCACCGCTGGCCATCGTCGCACTTCACCAGTAGATTGCCCTTGCAATAGCTGGTCTGCACCGCAAGGGTGGCGGGGGAAGCAAGGGGAGGCATGCACGTTGTGATGTTGCTGCATTTTGCTGGCCGGGTGACCACAACTCCAGAGTGTGATGTTCCATGCAAACGCGGTGCGCCACTAAAAAGTGCAAAAACTCTGCTGCCACCTGGCACGATTGACATGCGCACCAGGCTGATGCACTGATCGTGGGCGCTGCTGGCGCACGGGTTGGCTGGCGGTGCATTGATGGGCTCACACCCAATGGCCTGCTCGTCGAAGTTGCACCTCTGGCCGTTGTTGCACTTGACCAACTTCTTGCCCTTGCAGTAGCTGGTCTGCAGGGGTGTGGCAGGTGGGAGCAACCAGGCATGCTTGGATTGCTGTTGGCGATTGCATTGGCTGGCAGCACGACAGCAATCTCGGAGCATATGCAGCATGCAAGGTGCAAACTTGCGCTGCCCCCGTCGGCCGGCGCTCGCACCTCGCTGATGCACTGATCGTGGGCGCTGTCGGCGCAAGGGCTGGCAGGCAGTGGGGTGGGGGCATCTTTGGGCTCACACCCAATGGCTCGCTCGTTGAAGTTGCAACGCTGGCCGTCGTTACATTTGAACAGTTGCTTGCCCTTGCAATAGCTGGTCTGCAGGTAGTAACAGGTTGTGAAGGAAAGGGGGCAGGCAAGCAGGTTTGGGCTGTTGCTACAGCACTGAGCTGGCTGGGTGACAACGAAACTATCATGTAGTTGAGCCCAAGCCAGCGGCATGCATGGTGCAAGCGTCGCGTGCTTGGCCGGCGACCGCACCTCGCTGATGCATTGGTCGTGGGCGCTGTTGGCGCAGCGGGGTGCGGGCGGCGTGTCGCAGTCGCTGGGCATGCAGCCAACGGCGTCCTTGTCGTCAAAACCGCAGTGCAGGCCGTCCGCACAGGTGTGCAGCTGTTTGTCCTTGCAGAACTGCGTCTTGCTGATGCACCTGCAAGAGCAGGGTAGAGCCAACCGTGATGGAGCCAAGTTTAAGCTGACGGGGCGCAGAGGACCACCGGTACGCAGATGAGCCCCCTTTGCAGTGTAAGCCACAAGCAGCGATGTTGCGTGCTTAGCCTCAACTCACAGTTGGTGAGTGGAGCTTCCGCACAGCGCCCGAGCCTGGTCAGACGGCAGCACGAGCAGCATGCGCGAGCGGCGGCCGGGCGGCACGAGGCGGCCGGTGACGGTGGCTGCTGCAGCCAGGAGCAGCAGCACGGTGAGCCTCATGACGGCGTGTGTCGATCCGAAAAGGGGGATGGGGGCGGGGGGCGCGTCGACACCGGGTTTCGCGAAGAGGTGCGTGAAGGTCCTTGGCACTGCTGCTGTGGAGCTCTTTTGGGTGCAGAAATGCGTGTGTGTCTGTGATTCGTGGACCGGCAATGTTTTGCAGAGCCTGCGCGCTGCACATGCGCGGGCCAGCTCGACCAAACTAGCGTTTTCGCGCGCGCGCGGCTACGATACATTGACAAGCACCCGCGTCAGCCGACAAAATCGGTAATGAGCCAGTGGCTCGGCCCACGACTCCAGTTCCGAGCGGGTGTGCAGCACATGGCCGGCGGCGCCGCCGCTCTCCCCGCGCTGCCGCCGCCTCGGCTGTCTCTAGCGGCGGGCCCAACCCGAGCAGCGGCAGGTAATCACAGGAGCCGTTTGATTTCATTTGCAGTCGCTTGGGCGGCACAGAAGATAAGAACATCTGCTGCAAAGAGCGGCTGCACAGGGCGAGAAAACGCAGGTGCAGCCAAGGCGGAGCAGCAGGGGTCTTGGGGTGTCGACCGCCTGCTGCCTGCCGAGAATAAGGTTGGAATCATGGAAAGGAGTGCCAACGGCAAGTTCGTTGGAAATGGGAAAAACAGAGTCATAAACGCCACACCGCAGGGGCGGCTGCTCGGTACTTTTCGGGCGAAGTGAAAAGGGGGCTTCAGTGCTAAATCCCAGTGCTGCTGCTGCCTACTTTGGCTGTTGCTGCTGCTTCTGCTGCCTACCGTTGCTGCCTGCCTACCGATACCGCAGCTGCCCGGATGCTGAGCCTGCGCTAGAACGCTACTGTGCAGGCGTGGCCGCCAGCTGCGCAGCTGCTGCGTTGTAGAGGCTGCCGCCGTCTGCCACTGCCCGGCGCATTGCGCTGAGCGGGTTGCGCTTGCCTGCACGGCAAGGCAGGGGGCAGGTGTGAGTCACAGCAACCGAAATACAAGCCAGGTCAATTGCATAGATGGGCGCCAACCAGCTCTCTCGTTGAAGTGTGTAATTCTTCCCTTGGTGGCAACAAGGTGCATGCGAGACAGGGCAGGCTTGGCAAAACAACCTCGCAACCCCAGCACAGCAGCTGGGAACGCATAACCGTGCAGCACTCACCAGCGCTGCCGCTGCCGCCGGCGGGCTTGGGCGCTAGCGTTTGGGACACTAGCTCAGCGATGGTGGCATCGGGCAGGGGAGCAGGGGTGGCTGCGGTCGCTGCTCCCGTCAGGTCCCAGGCGGGAACAGGTGCCCCATCCAGCCTGTGCAAAAGGGATTGGGAAAGCAGGCATGGTGACAACACGAAGTAGACGCCGCACGCCGGAGCAGACCTGAGCTGAGACGCCATGGTACATCGGATGAGGGCACATCACACACGGCCAGCTGCAAACCACGCGCCGCACTTGCTTGGTTGAATGTCGCAAACAAAACTGACGCAGCTTCACAGTGGCAGCTGTCACCTTCATAACCCATCCATCTTGTTGGAAATGACAGCTGCCAGTCGCACCTGTACTGCATGCCGGGCTGCACCGCGTCCAGAGCCTCCAAATCCAGCAGGGACAGGCCCATGCCTGGCAGGCCTGGCAGCTGCGGCAGGGGCCCACCGGCCACCGCCGCCGCCGCGGCCGCAATGGCAGCGTCAGGCAGGCCCGCGGCCGGCAGCGCTGGAAGGCCCATTAACGGCGGCAGCAGCGCAGCGGCGGCCGCAGCGTCTGCTGCCGCAGCGGGCGGCGACTGCTGCGCC
>JADXDR010000022.1:609853-638851 GCA_025026875.1 Chlorella ohadii
CCTGCTGAGCCCGGCGCCGGCGCCCTGCCGGCACTGCCCGCGCTCGTCACGCTGAGCGGCGGCATGGGCAGCAGGCTGGCAGGCGGCAGGGACAGCGGCGGAGACAGCAGCAGCATGTTGAGGCCTCCAGACTCTTGGCGGTGAAGGCTCTCCGCCACCGGTGCGGGCGCGTCTGCTGCTGGGGCTGCGGCACCCTCCGCCGCTGCGCCCGCTGCAGCCGCGCCATCCGCTGCTGCTGCCTCAGAGACGCCTGGGCCCTCAGCCGCCTTGCTGTCCAGAGCGGCAGGCGCTGCTGCCGGCTCAGGGGCTGCCGTTGGTGCCGCCGACCAAGGCGCTGCGCCCGCTGCGCCCGCTGCGCTGCTGGGCGGCGCCGCCCCCGCAGGCCCACCCGCCGACGCGACAGCCTCTGCCGTGCCGGTGGCTGTGGCGCCCGCGGGGGTNGCGACCAGGCCAGCATCGGCAGGCAGGGCGTTGAGGGCGCTGTGGCCTGGAGCAACCGGCGCCAGCAGCGAGTTTTCGGGCTGCCGCCGCACGCCGCCGCTGCACAGCACGGGCAGAGAAGGGGCAAAGGAGGGGGCAGCGTTAGCGAGTGACAGCCAGGCAGGTTGGTGAGAGATCTGGGCTCATCTCCTCAGAAGGTGCAGCGGCATGCGACCTAGAGCACTTGAAAAGCCAGAAGATCTGCTCGTGCAGGGAACTGCCGCAGCCCAGCGAAGAGCACCATACGCACGGCTGACGGGCAACAAACACACACAGCTAAAGTGCAGCTTTGTTGCAGCTGAGCCGCAAGCCGCGCTCACCGCCGCAGGCCGCTGCCGGTGCGCAGGCCGCTGCCCGTCCGCAGGCCGGTGCGGTTCTTGAGCACGGTACCAAACAGGAGCATGGCTGGTGTGGCCACTGCCCCGCTGGGCTGGGAGCCCAAGTGCAGCGGCGTGCCGACCACCGTGGTGTGGCCTGCAAGGGGGGGCAAGGAAGGAAGGCAATGAAAGGAGGAGATGGGTTTGCAGGGGGCGGAGTGAAGCGTAGGGACTGTTTGACCGCCTATCACCAAGTGCATGTGCGGTGCTGCCTGGCATACTAGGACAAATATAACGCACCCTGCAAACATGCCCATGCTGCCTGGCGTCCTCCCGCAAACACCGTGTTTGGTCTGCTACTGCGAACAACACGCACGCACAAATTCATGGCAAACGGCCCGCTGCCGCACCTGTGGGCGGGCTGGTGATGCCGAGATCGACCAGGCTCTTCCAAGTGTCGGCATGGATGGTTGAGGGGGGCGCCTGTGCAGTAAACGGCCCTGCTCCTGCTGCCCCAGCTGCCCCTGCTGCCCCAGGCCCTGCTGCTCCAGCCGCTGCGCCTGCTGCGCCTGCTGCCCCAGCGGCAGCTGCTGCGCCTGCTGCTGCGCCTGCTGCGCTGGGCGCCGCCGCACCGAGAGCGGGCACAGCAGCAGCTGCAGGCGCAGGAAGCGCAGCATCCAGTGCTGCGCTGATGGCTGGGCSGATGCTGGGCTCGTGGGACAGTCTGCGCACCGCTGCCACTTGCTGCTGCTGCTGCTGCTGTGGGGGCGGCGGGGGCGGCATGCCGGTCTGCTGCGCAGCCGGCAGCGCCGCCTGGCCGGCTGGCCGGGCTGCCGCAGCCTCCGCCGCTGGGGYTSCYGGCTGCTGGGCTGGGCGGGCGGCTACCGGCTGCGATGCTGCCAGGAAATGCTCCAAACTGGGTGCTGGATCCATTGGAGCCACCTCCTCCACTGCCACCGCCACCGACCCAGGCGCTGCCGCAAAGCCGCCCGCTGCAGCGCTTGCAACCTTGGCCGCCGCTGCTGCCGCCGAGGCCCGCTGCTGCTGCTGCTGCTGCTGGGCTGCATTGTGCTGCTTGAGCACGCTGCTGGTCAGCCGCACAGAGCTGACTCCGGAGCGCTGCGGCTGGGGCTGGGAGAAGGCATCCCCCGCCACGGCTGCCGCCCGCCCGCCTGCCGCCTGCTGCGCCGGCAGCGGAGGCGGCAGTGGGAAGTTGAGCAGGCCTGTGGCAGCCAGCGCCTGACTGCCAGGGCTCATGGGTGCTGCTGCTGCTGGCCCTGCTGCCGCTGCCCCCGCTGGTGCAGGCGAATCCAGGCCTGACACGCCGGCCCGCTGCGCCACGCGGCGGGACCGTCGGGTGGCGCCCTCAGCAGGCTGCAAGGGGCGGGGCAGGGCAGGAAACAAGGCAGACGGATGGGCAGAGCAGGGGACGCGGCAGACAGGCGGCCGAGGCAAGGGCAGGGCAGGGAACGCGGCCGACAGGTGGGCAGGACAGGGCATGCCGGATGCGATTCCACACAACACAGCATCAGGACCGAGTTGATGCCCTGCTGGGAAAGAGACAAAAGTGCATGCCACCGCATGAAAACACAGACACAAGGCGAAATCGCAGCCGATGTGTCTCACCTGCGACAGCGCGTAATCGCGCACCACCACCTCTGGGCTCTCAGAGGGTGAGCGACTGGGCCGGCTGGAGCGCCTGCGGGGACGGGGACGTGAACAAGACAAGGCGTCTGTGTGCGTGGCGTCACAACAGGACTGAGTGGGGAAGCAGGAAGGCCGCGGGGCAGCAGCATGTCCCGGCCAACAGGTGTTGTGATTCGTGCGTGGCGAGGCAGGGCAGCACCCAGGCCAGCAATGCCGCACCTGCTGGCGCCAGCCGGCGGTTTGGTGGCTGCCGCCGCGCTGCCGCCTGCCGCCACCACTGACGCCGGCCCGGCAGCTGAGGTGAAGGGGCTGGCTGAGCGCTGGCGGCCGCGAGGCGAGGAGGGCAGGGAGGCTGAGTCGGTGCCTGCATAGAAGCTGCTGCCGCCGGCGCCGCTGTCGCCGTCATCAAAATCTGGGGAGGTTGGGGGATAGGCGAGGGGGAGAGGGTGGGCAGTGGGCAGCAGTACAGAGAGACGGGAAAGGGAAGAGGAAGGACGGCGCTGGAGAGGAAGGGAGCCCGCTGCGGGTCACAGCCACAACCTCACGAACTGAGTTGGCACGCAAACTCACCCGCGTCTGAATCCGAGTCCTTCCACTCCGGCAGCCCAGCAAACTCGCCCTGCTCCACCTGCAAGTCACAGGTAAGGGGCAGATGTTAGGTTAGGCTGTACGGATAGTGCCACAAGAGATCCATGGGTAGAAACCAGCAGACCAGCCCTGCTCCACCTGCAGATCAAGCGTGAGGCACGAGGCATACATGTGATCCGGCAGTCAGCACAGCTGCGCAAGGCGAGCAACGCAAGATAGCCTGCCACAGGGCGTAAGCGGAGCTCCCAAATAAATCAAAGGCAGTATGTACAGTTCCAGCCCGAGCGGCACAAATGCCACCCTCCCAGTAAACGCACCTTGCAGCGCGGCGTGGAGTTCCAGTGGTTCTTGAGCGTCGCTCGCCTCCAAGCAGACCAATGCAGCACATGCCACTCCATCCCTACTCCGCTCATACTATACACATGTAAAACGCACCTTGCGGCGCAGCGTGGAGTTCCAGTGGTTCTTGATGGCGTTGTCGGTGCGGCCCTTGAGGTGCTGCGCCATGCGCGCCCACTGCACCAAAGAATGCGGCAATGCTGGTAAGGAAGCGTCACTTGCAATTGTTTGTAAGTGCACAATACATGCATGGCCCTGGTGCTGCGCTATGCGCGCCCACTGCACCAAAGGGCCATGGTGGGGGCAGCAGAGGGTGTCATGTGACACGCTAAGCAACCGCAAAGCCATTGCACTGGTGATGACTTGCCCAAATGAAGCTACCCACGGCCATCAGCAACCAGCCCAACAGGTTTCATTGTCAGTTGCACACTCCGGCCGCAGCAGCTAGCTGCCTGCCCCACACGCTATCGCCTTGCCTGATTGCCGTGGCGGCGGTGGAAGCGCACGATGATTTCGTCCTCCTGCCGCGACCACGCCCCGCGCTTGATGTCGGGGTTCAGGTGGTTGTGCCACCTGCAGGGGGAGCAGGCAAACCCATCGATTATTGCTATTTGGCAGCCGTCCATGCTTGGCGACGGCACTGGGGCAGGAGGAATGGCCTGATGCTTGAGGTTTGCAGACCATGCCATGCAGCGGGTCGCCTTGCTGCAAACACACTGCCGAAGATTGCTGAAGCGCAAGCAGCATCTGCAAAGTTTGTCAGCAAACCCCCATTGCTTGCTGCCGCCAATCCGACACTCCCAAAGCCACCCAGCGCACCGCTCCCGGCACTGCTTGCCAATGCGCCCCGGCAGGTGCTCGGCAATCATGGTCCACTTCTGGGGGCCGTGAATGGCCACCAGCCTGGGGAACAGACCAGCAGAGGAGCCCGTGTGTTGGTCAGCACCACAGCATGCAGCGCAAGGAGGCACAACAGCAGGTCAGGACGGCAGCAGTGTGCCCTTTGATGTGCCATGGCTGTGTACCGCGCAATCCGGCCGGCAGGGTGGGGAGTAGGGCTGCTGCGCCCGGTGAAGCACCATCAGTTGGGGACCACAATCAATCATGGCACAATCAAACTGATCTAGTCCGTTTACACTTTAAAAGGAAAAAACCAATCAAGTCGCACCGCATGATGGCTTCATCCTCCTCTGGCGTCCAGGGCCCCTTGTGAACGTCGGGGTTCAGTACCTGTGGAGGGCGGGCAGCGGGGCAAGACGGGCAGAGTGAGGGCATGGCGCGGCAGCATGGCCGCTGGACAATGTTGAGAGGTCCAGCGGCAGCAGGAGAGAAGGCAGGAGACAGCACACACAGCAGCCGTGCCATGCCCCAGACAGCGTGCACAGCAGCACCAAAGTCAGCCATGGAGAACAGCGGCCGATCCACCCCAGCACAGATGGTGCAGCACCTTCTGCCAGCGGTGCAGGCACTGCACATCCGTCCGGTCGGTGAAGTTCTCGGCTGCAAGTGGGGCAAAAGGGGCAGCGCAGGGGCAAGGGTTGTGGCAGCAGCCCGTAAGCAGGGGGCGGGCAACAGCTGGCGGGTGTCAGCCATCGGCGGCAGCACCCAGCGGCAGGCCCACTGCCGGGGGCACAGTGCCTCGTGCTGCGACTGGTGCTATCCTGCGGCACATGTGCTGCTTGATTATGCTGAAATAGCTCCAGCAGCTTCGGCCCGTCCTGTCCCCACGCCATGCCGTGCGCGTGCCGATGCGGCGCTGCACGACGCCGCTGCCGCAGCAGCCGCCCCGCCCGCCCAGGGMGCGCACCTATCTTCTTCCAGTTCTTGGCGCCATGCTGCTGCACCAGGCGCCGCAGCAGGTCATCCTGCGGAGGCAAGGGGCGGGCTGCACTCAGCTGCGGCCCAGACGGAGGCGTCGCCCCGGTGCGGCGGCGGCGRCAGGCSTCGCTCCCGCCGRCAGCTGCCCTGCGTGGGCCMAATTGCGGGCCCGCGGCMCGCMCCTCCTGCTTGGTCCAGCCTCCCCKGCCGTTCCGCCGCACTTTGGTCTGCACCCGGCTGCAGCAGGGGCAGGGGCGGGCGGGGTTGTCAGCGGGGCCGGGCTGTCTCGCCGCCATTGCGATCGGATCGATCGCATCGGCACTCCATTTCGATCACTCGACTCACCCGTCCAGCGGCAGGGCGTCGGCGACGTAGTCGGGGTCCTCGCTGCCCGCTCGGGGCCGCACCTGGCGCCCCTGGCTGCTGGGCGCCGGCCGCTTGCGGCTGCCACTGCTCATCGCCGCTCTGGGAGCATCGCGCGATCGGCAGCTGCTCGGTGGGAGGAGCTGCGAGTTCATGTTCATGCGGCGGCGGCGGCAGCGCGCCCAGCGCGGCGTCGCAGCTGCCGTCATGCCGGCAGCCCTGACAACAGCACCCGTGCAGCAGGGGCTTTGGTGTCCCCCAGCAGCAAGTTGACGGTGGCTACCATTTGATCTCCTCACTCATGCTCGGGTATGATGCCTGCCCTGCATGATCGGGCCCGCCGCCGCCGCCGCCCAGCTGTCGCCCGCCGGCCGTCGCCTCCCAGCCGCCCGGTGCGGCCAGGCAAATGATGGTCATTGTCATCCCGTGTGCTGCTTCCCTTTAGCATGAATCTAGCACGAAATTGACTTTGATTCAACGGTGCACTGCGATTGTAGTGGAATTGGACATCCTGAGCTGGGCAACCTGAGCTGGCGGTCTGCTGTGCCGGCACAGGCGTCTCGATAACCTAGCTGACTGTGCAGCACTTGCTAGCCCACGCTCGCACGTCTGCGCGCCCCACAGCGTGAATCCCGTCATCATGGCACCGCGCGTGCGCCGGCAGGCGCCCSACGCGCCAGGCACAGGTCTCGTCTACGCAAGCTCCGCCTGCAGCTTTGCGGAAGTGCCCACGGGGGTCCTGCAGCACATACTGGGCTTTCTGGACGCCCGCAAGGACAGGTGGGGCGCAGCGCCGCGAGCCTGGGCTCCTCTACTCCTGCCGCCGCTCCTGCCGTTCCCAGAGGCTGCTGCCCCACGCTCCCCGGCCCTCCGCTCTCCTGTACGCACCGTGCTGCGCTCGTGTGCCGCCAGTGGCACGACTGTGTGCACAGCCCTGAGCTGTGCGGCAAGGTTGAGGCAGGTGGCTGGGGCTCTCCCGCCGTTCTGAACTCACTAGCCCTTTGGCTGAGGCGGCACGGCCAGCACGTGCACTCGCTGCGGCTGACGGCTCAAGGCGAAGATGACCTGGGTTTGCTGCCTCCTGAGGAAGCGCTGCTGCTGGGCTGCTGCCTCACCACGTGCGCTGCTGTGGGCCAGCTGCGGCGGCTGAGCATCCGTGCTAACAGCATGCCGGTGCTGTCGGCTTGGGTGCAGCCGCTACGCAGCTTGCAGGAGCTGTCCTTGGTCACCACCACAGAGATCGACAGTGGCGGCCTACATTTCACATGCTCACTGGAGCACCACACCCAGCTGACTGCCCTGTGCTTGGAGGCAGAAAGTCTCACCTTTGCAGATGGCGTTCGCCTGCCGCCTTCGCTGCGGCGCATGCAGCTGAGGCACGACTTGGATTGGGCACTGCCAAGCCAGGTGAGGGGTTAATTTCAACGCTATGTTGCAATGCTGAGTGCAACGCTGCTGAATGGGTCGTATGTATGCAGCCCTTTCTCCTCGCTCCCCCGCAGCTGTCGCACTCACTTGACCTTTTGCCCCATTCTTCCTGCCTCTCCACGGTACAGATGTCCGCCCTCACCCAGCTCTCGGGCCTGCGGCTTATGCCGACCAGGTACTGGGATGCAGGAAACTTCGACGTGCTGCTCCGGCTGCCGGCGCTGCGCAGCCTGCACATTCTCGACGTCTACCGCCTGCCCTCCTGTCTGGACCAGCTGACGGGCCTGGAAGAGCTGGTGAGTGTGCGGGAGGCGCAGCTCTAGCTGTGCTAAATGGAATGTGAGTTGTGCTGGGTGCATGGCACCCTGCCTGAAAGTTTTGACGGGTGTAGCGGAAGGCTGCATCGATTGTATGAGGCATGGCCGGCTGAGTAGCTCGCCTGCTCTGCTCTGTGTGGCCGACTCGTCAGAGCCCCCCGCACCCACGCATGTCCACAGGACTGACCTCGGGCGCTGCATGCTGCCCGCTGCAGGTGTTGATTCAGAACGCTGAGGTCTATGTTGGTGATGACTTGCACGAGCAGCTGAATGAGGCGCTGCGGCAGCTGGTGTTTCTAACAAGCCTGTACCTGGACTTCGAAGAAATTCAGGATGGGCTGCTGGCTCTTGCAAGCCTGCAGCGCTTGCAGCGCCTGTGCCTGGGCAGTGACGGTTACTCGCCGCCCAACCTGCCGGGCGGCCAGTGGCTGAGCGGCCTACGGGAGCTGGGTGTCGGATGGCCCTGCCTGCGCGCCAGCGCGCAAGCGCTGGTGGCGGCAGCGCAGCTGGAGCGCATCGCTGTGCTGAGCGGCCTTCATGCAGAGGTGGGACACAGCCGCAGCCTGTTCTCCTGGCTTGCCGGGCATCCGCCGCTGCGTCGTTTGGAGTTCTATCAGGATGGCGACACGCCGAGCAGGATGCGCAACGCAGTGGCGCGCCTGCAGCAGCACCGGCCCGGACTGCAGGTGGATTTGATTGAGGGCGACTTGCGGGAATCTAATTTTGTTGCTGAGTTCCACACTATGAAGTTTTTCTGTTGCACTGCCGCGCCCCCAGCTGCCGACGGCACTGACTCAGAGCTTATGTAAGCTGTGTTTCATGCTGGTGTGCCTTGCTTCTCCTCCTTGCTGCTACATGTTTGTTCTGTAAATCAAGCTGAGATATGCAAGAGACAAGGAGGTCATGTAGCTGTGCACCTGAGCACGGCTCGCAAGCAGCGCAATCACGCCGCACCAACCGCCGCTGCCGGCTGCTGCGCTGCCACAACCTGCTCCCGCGCTTGCCTGCTAGCCACCTTATGCTGCTCCCAGTTTGTTACAAAGTATCTCTGCTTCGCTCGCTAAACCAAAATGTCTCCACACGCACTCCGTTGCAGTCAGCATGCCACCCAGATATCACGCCGCACCCACTGCTGCCGCCGCCTGCTGCGCTGCTGGCGCATCTGTGCGGTAGTGGGCAATCTGCACTTCCTCGCCTTGGTCAGCATAGTCGCCCTGCGTTGATTGAGCAGGCGGCAGCGCTCATGTGATAAATGAGATGTGAGGGCCCGCCGGCACACGCCACTACATCAGCAAGCAGGCCCCCATACTCACAAACTCACAATTCATAGCAAAGCCCAAGGACTCACCGCAAACATCTTGGTGCCAGTACATCAGCAAGCAGGCCCCCACAATGGTCCCTTGCAAGGCCCTCACCGCAAACCGCCTGCTGCCACAAAAGCAAGCAGGCTCCCACAATCCCTCTGTCACGCCCCAAGGCCCTCACCGCAAACCGCCTGCCGCGGAACTCAGCCCAGTTGATTGGGCGGTACAGCGCCGGGCGCTGGCTGTCCACAAACTGCAAGTGCGGAGCGTGGGCGGCAAGGGAGCAGAGCCGGATCTAGGCATCAGCAGTGGCCCATGGTACTTATTTGATGTTTAACAGGGCAGCAAGCTGCATCTTGCTGGCAAGTGCAACCCCTAAGCAGCCCACCTGCGGCTGCGGCGCGATGTCCGCCGCTTTGTTCGGGTTGTGCAGGAACTCATTTGGTAAACATACACCAGCAACAGCACAGTCCACGGGCAGCCCACCTGCGGCTGCGGCGCAATGTCCGCTGCAGGGCTTGGGTTGTAGAAGAAAGGAGCGCTGTATCGCCGCCGCCCCGGCCGGGAGGCCAGCACACGGTGCACCGGCGCCTGCGCCCGCCCGTTGGTCAGCACCTGTGGCACGACAGAGGCAAAGAATGCTTGGTTAGTTTGATCTTTGGGCTGGGAGGGTGCACTGCCCACCACGCTGTGCATGTCAAGGCTGCCCACCGGGACATGCACAGCCTTCCATGAGCCTCCCACACTGACGGTCCGCTTCGTCAAGCCAGCATCTGCCTATCCAGATATCATACCATGGCTGTAACTGCCTCAAAGCGGCGCACCTGAAACATGTCCCCCACATTCACGGTCAGCGCGCCCGCCACCGGCGCCACCAGCCGCCAGCTGCCGTCCCCAGCCAGCACCTGCAGCGCATCAACTCAGCATGAGCGTAAGGGGTGGTGCTACATCAAGGCTGGAGCTGTGCTGTGTGCGCGTCCAGTTACTAGACTGGCCGACCACATAACATCTGTGGCAGGCAGGCTGCGAGCTGCTTGGGGAGCAGGACACCCTTGGGAAGAGAAACACTCTTGGGGAGCAGACGCTCTTGGGGAGAAAGACGCTCACTTGCAGGCCTGGTTCATTGGGGTCCTGCCACAGCAGCGTCAGCACGCCCGCGTCTGCACGGATGGCAGGATGTGTTCGCGGCAGTGAGGGCCGTTCACACCCAGCAGCTCCTTGCCTCCGACTGCATCTCCTTCAACATCGAACCAGCAGCAGCAGGGGCATCCCTCCCAGCCCCACCTGTGTGGTGGTTCACACCCAGCGGCTCCTTGCCCGCCGCCTGCAGCGCCGCAATCTGGTCTGCCTGCCCCTCCGCCGCCGGATAGAAGTTGAGGCGCAGGAAGCTGGTGTGGCTGCCCTGCAGGTGGAGTGGGGCAGAGCAAGTCAGGTTGCAAGGGGCAGTGAGTGCAGGCAGAAACGGCACTGAGCGCTGCATAAGGGTGTGGGGAGTGATGTGAGGAGGAAGGGACGGCACTCAGGGCAGCACGCAGCAGCATGCATTGAGCAGCATGCATCTGGCTGGCTGGCACAGCGCAAAGCAGGGAAGGCGGCCAAGGCGCCGGACAGAGAATAACAGCCGTGCAAACTTGCAAACACACCCCAGCCCATCCGCACCTCGAAATACGGGTGCAGCGCGCGGGCCGGCAGCCCAAAGCCCACGCAAAACGCCTCCAGCAGGCGGGCTGAGCAGCGCTCCATTTCGGCAAAGTAGGCCTTCATGGCCGCCTGGAACTCAGGCTGTTAAAAAATGGTGTACAGTGTAGGAGGTGCGCGAAGGTCGTGAGTCAGAAGCGCAGGCAGGCGGCGCCAGAGCGGAGCAGACGCATGCCAAGCGTGGGTGCAGACTGCATCAAAGGCAGGCACTCCTCACCTGCCCCTCCGGCCAGCGGTTAAAGCCATCCATGGTGCGGTTGGATGCATGCTTGTCAGGCAGCTCTGGGTGCGGCGTGCGGCAGAAGTCAAACACCTGGGGAGGGCCAGCGACACACAATGGCAGTGAGAGCTGTGACTTGAAGGAACAGTTGTGAGATGGCAGTAAGAGCTGTGACTTGAAGGAACAGTTGTGAGATGGCAGTAAGAGCTGTGACTTGAAGGAACAGTTGTGAGCCTGCAGCAGAAGTCAAACACCTGGGGAGGACAAACACGTGTTGGCGGGCGGCGCAGACAAGTGGAGCGGCAGGGAATGGTCGTAAAAAACGCTGCTCTACTGCCGAACTCCAACGGGCAGAGGCAAGGTGCTGTGCTCAGCAGGCACAGCAGCGGGGTGCGGCGCCTCGACGCACCTCTTTTAGGTCCCGAGTCTGCTTGGTCAGCTTGCTGTGTGGCGCGGCAGATTTCCCAGCAAAACATGCAGCAAACTTTGCAGCCCAGCCGCACCTCCTTCAGGTCCCGCGTCTGCTTGGTCAGCTCGTCCGCTGCATAGCCCATGGCGTTGTCCGCGCTGCGCCGCACCTGCGCAGCAGGCACAGCATGCGCCGGCCCTCTTGTCGGTACACGGGAGTGGGCGCGCTGCACCACCCGGCATGGAGCGGCAGCAACAGGGCAGAGAGGCAGCGGGCTGGCTTGCGTGCGTTTGCCTCCGCAGTGAGTGGTGATATATGCTCGCTGCCGCAACACCTTAGCTTAGAGGGCCAAGCATCCATCCCCACCTGCTGCTTGGTTTGCATGGGCAGGTCGAAGAATGCTCGCATCGCCGCCTGCATGCGCTGCAGCAGGGCGGCGTCCGAGCCGCTGCGGCGGCGAACGGGAGGCGACAGAGCAAATCGCCGAGTTGACTACGGGTGCAGGAGAATACACCGTCTCAGGCTCTCCAACAGTTGCTGCAACGCAGCCCAGCACTCACTGGTTGGTCAGCTGGAAGAAGCCCCAGGAGCAGGCGGCGGCGGCGATGGCGGCGGCGACCTCCGGCGCCGGCGGATCGGTGCTGCTGAACAGCTGCTGGGCGTCGATCAGCGGCGGGGAGTCATCGCCGTTGGCTGCCATGGCCCCAGGAGCGGCAGGTTGGTCGAGGGCGGCAGGTTCGTGGGGCTTCGCAGCGCTGAAAGCCTCAGAAGCCGCTGTGGCACTGACGGATGAACTGCGGCGAGTGAAGCAAACGAACGCTGTGGCGGCGGGCCTGGCCTAAAGGCAGCGGCCGCTAGCGGGGCTGGCCTAAAGGCAGCGGCCGCTAGCGGGGCTGCCTCGCTGGCGCGCAGTCGCCGCCGGCCGCTGCTGGGGCTCTATCCCAAAGGGAAAGGAGTGGATGTAAACACAAAACAGAATGCAACCGTGCATGAAAAAAAAGTCAACAGAGCAGGGTGCTTATCGGAGGAGCCGTGCAAACGGGCTTGGCGTGCCGCCAAAGGAAGAAGGCATGCGGAATCGTGAGGGCGGTGCGCTTGAAACACATTGATGGTGCGGAAGCTGCTGCAAAATTGGGAAGGACGTGGCTGGCCATTTCGGACACGTATTGTGGGGGCACTTGGTACAGGCAGCTGCTGACCATGGGCAGAGGGGTGAGGCGGGCAGGAAAATGCAGGCGGGCACGCCGGCGGCCAGAGTGAGCATGGCTCAGACAACACACGTGCCGACAGATGCCCTGTTGCAAGCAGGCGAGCAAGACCAAAAGTGAGCCCAGCTCCCACCCGCCAGCTGGCTCAGCCGCTCTCGTGGTGGCCCTGCCGCCGCCGAAGGCCTGCCGCCAGCCCGCCACTCCCGCCCGCAAGCAGCGGCATGGCTTCGCTGCTGCTCTCCGTAACGCCAGCCTGAGCACCTTCCTCTCTGCCGTTGCTGCCGCCTTGGTGGCCCCTGGGGGAGCTGGGGCTGCCCAGGGGTGTGCCCGGCTGCACTTCACCCACCGATGCCGGCTCAGGTGCGATTTGCGCTGCAGGGCAGGGATGGGCGTGTGGGCAGTGGGAAGGTTATGTCGCCAGCCGGCCCGGGGCGAAGTCACAAACAGTCATTACCGGCAGCGGGAGCGCAAGCAAGGCAAGCCAGCCAGCCAAGCAGACAGACATTGCACCAGGTACTGGTGAGCTCCACGGCGGCTGGAGCTCACCAGTATTACCAAATGTCTGCAGGGCAATGCTGCACGCTGCAACCGGCCACAGGAGGCCTCACCCTCTGGCTCCGGCAGCGGCGGCAGTTGGAAAGGAGGGGTGGGGGCGGGCATCGACAGAGAGCGGCCCTCACGCTGGGCCACTGCAGTCGCAGCGGGGCAAGAGAAAGCTGGCAGGCGTCAAAATGTACACGCATCACAGCGGGGACGGGTGCAAACAGCCCTGGCTGCCTGGGGTGCCTCGCAAAGCAACGCTGTCTGCAGTGCGACACTCACCCAGGTAAGCATGGATGGCCACACTCTCGTCACGCAGTCGCTTGTAGTGGCGCCAAGTGGCATGCCACCGCGCCTGGTGGATGCCCTGCGCAGCAGGTGTGCCGGCGGCTGCCTCGGCTGCTGCAGGCGCCCGCAGGGTGTGCAGCAGTTCACCAACCTCGTAAGACTCTATTCTGATCTCTTCTAGTCTGGCCAACTCCTTGCTGTCGTACTCCTTGCTGGGCGGCTGACCCATGCTGAGTGGCTGAGCGGCGGTGCTGTGCAGAGCGGGGACGGTGGCAGGCGGCGGCGGCAGCGGCGGCAGGCCCGCCACGCCGCTGCTGGCTGCCGGCTGCTCTGCTGGCTTGCGCCTCCCGTCTGTGCGGATGCTGGGCGTCACACAAGGGCGCCCGTGAGAGCCTGGGTACCGAACTCGGCTGGCCAACGAGCTGAGGGCCGCCTTTGTGTGCACAATGGAGGGCCAGAGCTCTGCAAGGGCGTCTGAGGGCTGCGGAGGAATCACGCGACGGGGGCAACGCGCCCAAACCCCAACTAGCGGCAGCGGCGGCAGCACACAGCACGCAGTCAGCCCAAAGTTTGTCGGTGACTTTTCCATCCCCATTATGCACCTCCCTGCTGCACTGCTATGCCATGCAGCCATGTATGTCTGACAAAAAGAGCAGGGCTGTCTCGCTGGCGCCGCTGACGCTGCCTGCCGCTGCTTTAGCTCTGTAGCTGATTTGTATGCTCGCGCCCCGGCAGGTTTCACAGACACGGGAACCATGACACAAAAGGTGCATTGGGAAAACTGCGACGCACCAAAGCTCCGCGCGGGCAGTAATTTACGAGGCCAAACGCTAGAGCACGAGTGCAGTGCGTCAGAAAAAGTCGAGCAGCGTGCGGCAGCTGGCTCGAAACACTGCGTCCAAGGCTGCCTCATGAATGAGAGCCACCTGCAGCCCGGGGCGGCCCTGCTTCAGGCCCGCCACCGCGCTGCGCATGCTGCCATGCAGGCCTTCGTCACCCGGGTACATTTCCAGGTCGCGCAGGGGTGGGTGCTCCGCCAGCCAGCCAAACAGCTGCGGGCTCGGCTGCACCTGCGCATCGAGGCCGTTGACCACTGCAACCCGCTCCAGCTGCGCTGCGGCTGCCAGCGCCTGTGTGCTGGCGCAGAGGTAGGTCCAGCTGGCTCCCAGCTCCCGCAGGCTGCCCATCCAGGGGCCGGCCGGCAGGCTCAGTGGCAGCTCGCTGCCGCCGTTGAGGTAGAGGCGGTGCAGGCGGAACAGGCTGGTGAGAGCTGGCAGGCCAGCCTGGATTTCCCAAGCGTCTATGAGCAGGCTCGTCAAGCGCTCCAGCTGCGGTAGCGCTGCATTCAGCTCCGCAGCCAGGGTCTCGTCGTCACCAGACTCAGGGCTCTGAATCAGCACCTGCAAACAAGGTGGAGTGCAAAGAGTCGCCAGAGTTTGGAGCTGTGAACTGCAAATCTGCGGGCGGCTACGTAGCAAAAAGCCAGCAAACTATGAAGCAGTCGTTGCAACAATCCACGCCTCATTCAGGTCTGTAAAGCCCTTGGTCGTCAGCAAAGCACCAGCCATCTGCCTTTGCCCTCCTCTTGCATGTAGCAGGGGATAACATCATGTTGCACGCACTGTGCTGCCAACAACCCCCTTGAGCAGCCCTGCTGCCCACCCTCACCAGCTCTTCCAATGCCGTCAGCTGCCCCAGGCAGGAGGGCAGGACGTAGAAGTTGGAAATATCCAGGCTGCGCAGCGCCGGCAGCTGGAGCAGCACGTTGCAGCTGTCGGCGTCCCACTCTGTGTTGCACACGAGGCGCAAGCCCGACAGCTGGATGAGCGCGGACATCTGGTAGGGTGGGGCCAAAGGGAAAGGGCGGAAAGGGGTCAAGCGGCTGTGAATCAATGGTCAGGGTTGTGTTTGGTCCACAGCGTGCCAGCCAAATGCCGTCTCCCAGTCGGCCAGTGTGTTTGAGTCAGCCGAAAGGTGCACAACGCAACATAGCAGCACGCAGCACAAACCCACCTGCTAGGCAGCCCTCCAAGCAGAGCAAAAGCAGCCTTGGCGGCACTCGTCGCGCGGGATCTGAAGCGCCAAACAGCCAGCGAGACGCAGCAACAGGCAACAGCAGTCAAACTAGCAGTGCTAGTTACAAGGCAATGGGAGCAGGGCCCCACCTGGGCTGGCAGTGCCGCCGAACACTCATCCACCAGTAGCATGCGCCGCAGCGACGGCGGCAGCCGCACGCCGTCTGCAAAGACGACTTCATCTCCCTCTAGGCACAGCGCCGTCAGCTGGGTGCAGTGCTCCAGCGAGCACTTGATCGTCACGTCTTCGCTGCGTGCCACCAGCGACAGCTCCCGTAGGCTGCGCAGCGGCTGCACCCAAGCCGCCAGAACGGGCACGCTGCCTGACTCGATACGCAGCCGCTGCAGCTGGCCTGCAGGCGCACAGGCGGCGAGGCAGCAGCCCAGTAGCAGCGTCTCTTCGGCTTCAGCCATCGTGGGTGCATCGAAGACGTGGTATCCTCGAGCCAGGAGCCGCAGGGATCGCACGTGCTGGCCGTGCCGCCGCAGCCAGCAGGCAAGCGAGTCAAAGGCGGCGGAGCTGTGAAAGCCATTCGCTTCCACCTCGCCGCAGATGTCGGGGCTGTGCACGCAGTCGTGCCACTGGCGGCACACCAGCACGGCACGGTGCCTGCAGGGCGGAGGACAAAGGACAGTGTAGCGTAGAGCGTTCACCAGGCGGGAGGAGCGGCGAGCGGCGGCAGGAGTGGCGGAGCACAGGCTCGCGGCGCTGAGCCCGCACCTGTCCTTCTGGGAGTCCAGAAAGCCCAGGATGTGCTGCAGGACCCCCGTGGGCACGTCCGCAAAGCTGCAGGCGGACCTTTGGGCCGGGGCTGGCGCCCCAGCCGCCTGGCGGCGCGTTCGTGGTGCCATAGAGTCAAGGGGAGTGAAGACGAGTCCGATCAACGGCCAGCCTGGTGCCGGCTCATGGCGGCGGCAGCAGCAGCGACCGCGGCACAGCAGGCAAGTTCAATGCAAGTTCAATCTGACAGGTCAGCCGAATTAACCTGTGTTGCGCCTGCTTCCGGTTGCACGGCTGTGACATGCAGCGCCAGGTCTCCAGAGCAGCTACCAAGCCCCAGCCAGCCCACAGCCTACTCACAGCCTGCCCTGACCAGCTGAACATCGGCAATTGAAATGCCCAGGTCATCAAGATTGAAAATGAAGAATAGATTGAAATGCTGTACACCGAAGGCCAGTGCAAACGGCGTGCAATAAAACCAAGAGTAAAGCATAAGGTGTTGCAGTGCATGTGCGAGTGTATACAGTGCAGTCACGACTTGCTGCCGCCTCGCTACTTGCCCTTGCACAGCTGCAGCTTGCGCAGGTGCGGCCCCGCCACGCTCTTGCGGCACGGCGCGGTGGCCAGGCACGTTGCAAAATCCTCTGGCTGCTCCACCCACAGCTTGTGAGGCACACCCGCATCCGCCAGCTTGGCAGCCTGTCGGCAGTGGGGGTATGGGAGGGAGGCAGAGCACGATGCTGATTCTCGGGGGTCAAGGGCAGCAGCATGCGGTTGCGGGGAGCAGGCAGCAGCGGTGCGCACTCCTCAGCGGTGCGGTGAGCATCCCTGCAGGCCCGCAGGGCAAGCGCAGCCATGCATGGCACAGCGCTCTACTGCAAATGCACGTGGCCCGTTCATGCGCACAGCGCTACGGAGAGCAGGGGCACCAACTCCTGACGGTCCTGCAGGTCAAAGCTGTCCACAGCGCCCCACCAGCCCTGCCAGGCGGAGCCACCCGTTCGTCCCCACAGCCATGCGCAACACAACAGCTGTGCAGAACAACCACCACCACCCACTAAACTCAAGCGGCCTCCTCACCAGGTTTCGTAGCTGCGCCTCCCCCTTCACCTCGAGCACCACCTGCACACAATCAAAGTGAATGTCAAGCTGTAAATTACCCATATCAGGCAGGAGCAGCGGCGGTGGTTGCGATGCGAGCAGCGGCATCCGTGCACTTCAATTAGCGCAGCCTTGCCTGCCCGCATGCTGCGGTGTGACCCTGCAGCGAGAGAGCGCCCCTCGGCCAGGCAAGGAGTGCCCGCTGCCGACCGCAGCAGCTGTTGCAGCGCTTATCGGCAGGGCATAATTGTGCTGGCGGACTGCAACAAGGACCAGGACATGCAAACAGGCAACGACCTGCCCCTCACCTTGTGCATGTGGTCCAGGTTTGCCTCGGCGCAGTACAACTGCGTGTCTGGCGAGTCGCGAGTGAGCCACAGTGCTGCTGTTGCTGCGTGGCACCCCTGCGCCACCACGCTGCCCAGCGGCCAGTCTAGCTCGGTCCACAGGTCCCGCCGCAACACAACATATTGCAGCAGCGGGTCGTCGGGGCTGCCGCCTGCTGCCGCCGCCGCCGCTGCCGCCGCCTGCTGCCCGTTCGCCGCTGCCGCCATGCCCCGTGCGTGTGATGAGCGTCGGCTGCGACCCGCAGCAGCTGGCAGGAGCCGGGACGGCTGGTGAGGGGCTGGCGAGCGGAGGCAATTAGGGCGCGCCGCTGTGGGCACGCTCACTCGGCAGGCGCAGAAGCAAGATGCCGCTGCAAGTGTGCGCAGCATGAAATGTGCCGTCGATGCCGCTTAGCTGCAGCGGTGGGGAAGGGCGGTGGCCGTGGCGAGCAAAGGGGCACGCAAGCCAGCTTCTGGCAAGACGAAACAAATACGAGAGACAGCCTGAAGCAGAGAGTGACCCCATGACGAGATGGAGGACTGCAAGGGTGGCGGCATGCCGCGGCAGCAGGCGGCAGCAGCGGCAGCGGCAACAGCTCGCCGGCAGGCGATCAGCGCTGCATGTCTGATCCATGTACAGGTCTGCACTCCAGTGGGTCAACCATGTCCTGCCATAAGGCTTGGTTTAAATCTGGAGGTTTCTCCGCTGCCGCCAACCCCAGTGATGCCGCCGCGCAGCGCATGAGCGGCCGCCCCGGTCAGCGCTTGGGTGCCCTGCGTCGGCGCTCGCCTCCTGCCCCTTTCTCCGCTCCCTCCGGCTCTCACCAAACAGGTACATCTCCGATCTGGTGCAGACGTGGCCAGGTGGGGCCCAGCGCCATCCTCCGACCTCCGACCCTCCTTCCAGCCCCTGCAGGCTCCCTCCACCACCCCAGCTCAGTCCACAGAGCCTTCACAAGCCACCATGTCGGGACAGCAGGGTGAGGCGCCTGCCGAGGCCGCCGGCGGGGAGGGCTGGGCGTTGGCGGCGGCAGGCGGCGGCGGCAGGCGCCGCTCGCCGCTTCCCCGCTGCTGGGAAGCCGGTCGAGGGCCGGCACTTCTGCCTGCTGGGACGTCGCCGCCTGCGGCCGCTGGCTGCCCTCCCGCATGACGCGCTCATNCCCTGCCGCCAGCACTACCACTTTCTCCCCATGCAGAGAAGTATCAGGGCAGCAAGGGCGTGCCCGGCGGCGGCGAGGCCGAGCTGAAGAGCGCCCAGTGGCAGATCGAGCGCGAGGTGGGTGGTATGCCACTGATGCCACTTCTGGATGGTTGCATGTCTGTGGGCTAGCAGCGCTGCAGCACATTGGGCAGGAGGTGGGTTTCATGTCTTGCTCTGTCATGGCGGCGGCGGTAGCGGCTGGGGTGGCATGGCTGGGAGCGCGTTGCGTTCCAGCTGCAAAGGCACATCAGTGCGCCGGCTGCACTCAACCTGTCCTGCCTGCTGTCTGCTGCACCGATTCCAGGTGCATGCACCCAATTCCGTTTGCTTGCCTTTGCTTTTGCCGCAGAACGCGGGCGATGCCCGCGAGGCCATGGCCCAGGGCGACCGAGAGGCCGAGAGGCTGAGGGCCGCCCGGGTGAGCGCCATCTGTGGTAGTGTTCAATTAGCCTTTGTGGTAATTGAGAATACTTGCACTGGGTTGGCTGGTTGACAGGGTGGGATGGGCAAGAAGCTGGAGGCATCCCGGGTGAGTTGGAAGGGCTTTGTGAGCAGTGCATGTGTCACCTGAACCGCGCGTTCGTCGTTCGTTGATGCAAATGGCAGCGTGCTGCCGGCCGTATCCAGCGCATGGATGCAGGGCAGTGAGGTCAACAACAGCATGCAACGCACTGCTGTCTAGCTGTCCAGCTGACCAACTTGCATGCCACCCGACAGCATCACTGCTTCCAGCCCCACTCTCGTGACCGCATTGCACGACTCTTGTCTGAGAGACGGGCGTGCCCTGCCCGCCCATCCGTGGTCTGCAGGACGAGCGTGACCCCAACTATGACCCCAGCAAGGACACCGGTAAGTTGTTGTATTTGCAGGGGTTGCTAAGGATCGTACGAATGGGTTGCTGCGCATGGGATTGAGGGCTGTAAGGCAGGCGCCTGCCCAATCCGGCTGCCGATCCACCCAGGCTGCCGCCCTGGAGTGCAGGTGAGGGCGCTTGATTCGATTGAAGCACCCTGGGAGGAGAGCGGGTGTGCTGAAGCTACGGGCTGCGGCGGCGCCATCGCAGCATCAGCTGCAGCATTGAAACCCTCCAGCCACGAACCAGCCACCCGCTCTTGAGGGCCGGAAAGGCGGCTCGACGCAAGACTCAAGGCACCTGCATGACCGCTGTGCACGCATGAAAACGGCATTTCGCCACCCGCATTCGTTGACATGCCTGTGACCCAGTTGAACAGAACTGCCAGTTGTACCAGTAAAACCCGCCCGCACCTGCTTACCTGGGTGCGGGCGATGTAAAGCATTTAGCGTGAGCAACTGTTGGTGCTGGATAAGACGTCGCAAGCACCTGCGTTGTGCGTCTTCTGCTTCCGATCCGATGCCAAGCTGAGCAGCCGCCTTGCGCGCCGACCTGCTGCAGGCACAGCAGGGGCAGCAGCAGAACAAACACAGCAGGCAGGCAGCCCAGCAGCAGAGGCAGAGCCGGAAGGAGCAGCAGAGGGAGAGCCGGGTGTCGAGCAGTACTTTGCCTCATCAGAAGATGAGCAGGCACTGCAGCTGCCGCCCACTGAGGCAGTCGAGCAGCACGCCGCCATGCACCTGGCTGCTGCACTGGCTGCCGCCGGCCTAGGCAGCGGCACAGGGGAGGAGCAGGAAGAGGAGGAGGCAGCGGCGGCGGCGGCGGCGGCAGCAGCGGCGCAGCATGATGCCATGGCGGCAGCAGTGGCAGCAGAGGAGGAGCCAGCTGCTGAGCCTGAGGCTGTTGAGGTGCCTGCTGCTGAGCCCATAATGGAATATGATTTGGAGATGCGGGGCGACAATGCAGCGGCAGGGGCAGACGAGCAGGCAGGCCTTGCCGCTGCTGCACCGATCGTAGCTGAGCAGCTGGCGGACCCTCTAGCGGCAGGCCTTGCGCCCGCTGCAGGTCAGCAGCCTGCAGCAGGCGATGCACCAGGGCAGCTGGCATCAGCCGCCTCCCCAGCCGGCGGCCGTGTGCTGCTGCCTGGCCTGGCATCCGGCCGAGGGGCACCTGTATATGCCAGCCCATCCAGCTTAGAGCAGGCAGAGCACCTGCTTGGCAGTGCGGGCGGAAATGAGGAGCCTGCTGCTGAGGCAGCGCCTGCTGCTGGTGGGGCGGCATCCACGCAGCAGGGCGCTGCAGCGGGGCCAGCTCCCTTAGCCGGCGGCGATGAGGAGGGGCAGCCAGCAGCCGAGGAGGGCGTGCACGCAGCAGCAGCAGAGGAGGAGGCAGCCGACGCGGGCGCCGTGCCTGTGCTGGGTGCGGCCGGTGTGGCGGTGGCTGGGGTGGCCTCCCAGCAGTCTCCGGAGGATGCCATCCCTCCAGCGGCCACAGCAGCAGAAGAGGCAGCAGCAGTAGCAGCAGAGGAGAACACAGCAACAGCAGCAGAAGAGGCAGCAGCAGCAGAGGAGGAGCTAGCCAATGCAGCGGCAGCCGCCGCCGCCGCCGCCATGGCAGCGGCACAGCAAGCAGCCGAAGCGGCAGCTGAAGAGGCGGCGGCAGCTGCCACTGCAGCTGCTGTTGTCCTGACAGGCAGCGAGGAGCCGGCAGCAGCTGCAGGCCTGCCTGGGGAAGGCCTTGCGCCGCCGGGGCAGCGCCGCCTGCCAAAGCTGCGCCCCGGCCGGACGATGCTCGAGCTGGAGGCCCGGCGGCAGGCAGCAGAAGGGGCAGAGCTTTCAGCTCCGGCAGAGCCTTCAGCTGAGCTGCAGCCTGAGCCTCTGTTTGGCACAGCAGCGGCAGCAGCAGCAGCGACAGAGGAGGCCGGCGCTCAGCAGGAGCAGCAGGCAGGGGGCGGGCTGGGCGCAGCAGGCGCAGCAGGCGCAGCAGGCGCAGCAGGCCTGGAGGTCTTCCTGCAGCTGCTTACGGGCCGCGGAGAGCCGGTCAGTGTCAGCGCTGCTGGCATGGCTGCGGCTGAGCAACTGTTTGGGCCTGGGGCAGGCGAGCCAGGCAGCCTGGGAAGTGAGCTAGAGGCAGAGGCAGCCGAGGCCGATGCAGAAGGAGGGGAGGAGGGGGCGGCAGCAGCGGCTGGAGAGGCGGCCGCGGCGGAAGCAGCAGCAGCCCAGGCTGCTGAAGCGGGCAGCCCTGGGAGCCCTGGCAGCTCAGGCTCAGAGAGCGAGGGGGAGGGAGCCGAGCTGCTTGGCCTGCCTGGCGCAGCACAGCTGGCGGCTGCGCTCAAACGCAAGGGCGCCGGCTGGCTGCGAGGTGCAGCCGAGCAGCTGGGAGCGTCCTCCCCAGCTGCTGCAGCGGCAGCAGCCGCAGCAGCTGGCCCCTCCAGCGGCGCCGGCGTCCCCACGCCGCTACTGCCGCAGCTGGGCGGGCGGCAGCGGCGGCAGCTGCCGCGCMTCAGCGCTGGCAGGGTGACTCGAGAGTACGAAGCCAAAGTGCGGGCGACAGTTGAAGAGCTGGAGCAGCAGGGGCAGCTGGAGGATGCCAGCCTGGAGTTTGCTGAGCTGGCGGCTGAGGCGGCGGCGGCTCGGGCGGCGTCGGCGGCGGCTGGTGAGGGGCACGATGCGGCAGGCGGAGCGGCAGCAACGGTTGAGGAGGCAGTTGCAGAGGAAGAGGCAGAGGTAGAGGCAGGAGAGGAGGAGGAGGGGGAGGAGCCTCATGTCGAGGAGGCAGCAGGAGCGCTGATGGCAGCTTCAGAGGAGGAGGACGTGGCAGCAAGCGAGGAGGAGGAGGAGGAGGAGAAGGGAGAGGAGGCTGGCAGTGAGCCCTCGGCAGCGGCGGCGGGGGCAGCAGCAGCTGGGCAGCACGAGGAGGCAGCTCTGATTGAGGCCGCAGACGCAGTGGCAGCCGATGAGGGCGGCTCAGCGCTGTGCTCATCTGAGGCAGAAGAGGAGGAGGGAGAGGAGGAGAGCGAGGAGTGGGCCAGCGCGGGCAGCGTGCCAGCTGGCGAGCCGGAAGAGCTGGAGCAGCCTGCTGCGCCCGCTGCGCCTGCTGCGCCCGCTGCGCCCGCTGCGCCTGCTGTGTTCGCAACAGCAGGCGAGGAGGAGGGAGAGGAGGAAGAAGCAGAGGAGGAGGAGGGCGAGGAAGATGAGGCGCCAGCTGATGCTGNCACCGCTGCCACAACAGCAGAGGCAGCTGAGCAGGCAGAGCAGCACACACCCAAAGTCCACAGCAAGGCGGCTGCGCACCTGCCGCCCAGCAGCATGCAGCTGCGAGGCCGCAAGGCAGCCGCAGTGGTCAGCCCTGCGGTTGGGGCACCCACACCCACTGTGCCTGCTGCAGCACGTGGCGGCCACAGCACTGGCAAGCGCCGCAAGCGCAGCAGGGAGGTAGCAGCGGGGCAGGCAGCAGTGGGGCAGGCAGAGGCAGAGGCAGAGGAAGAGGAGGAGGCGGGGGAGCACGGAGCGGCAGGCAGCGGCGCAGCAGCCGCAGCAAAGCGCCGCCGGAAGGGAGCGACGGCCACGCCGGCTGCTAAGGCTGCTCGAGGCGGGCAGGCGGCAGCGCGGGGTGGGCAGCAGGTGGTACGCAGCCCTCTGAAGGGGCGAGTGCTGGGCCGCATGCAGGCGCGGCCCGCCAAGCGCAAGGCGGCAGACACCTGTGAGTTTAGTTGCATGCTTTGCCATCTGCTACATAATATGGATAGAGCGGGCGCTGCGTCAGGGAAGCGCTGCTTGCAAGGCACAGCTGCTGCTTTGCTTACCTGCCTGTCTGTGTGTCTATGGTGTGGAGCTGGCGGATCGCTCAATCCAGGGCAACCCACAGCACTGCCACTGCCTTTCCACCTGCCCTGCTGGCGCAGATGACTTCGATGCTTACCTGGCTGATCAATCATTGGACTAGGGAAATCAATACGCTGCCCATCTCTCCGGTTGCCTGTGCAGATGACTTTGATGCGTACCTGGCTGACCTGGGATCGGATGAGGAGTCGCCGCTGGAGCTGTCGGACTCAGAGGTGAGGAGCGCACTGGAGCAAATATGGCTGAGCTGGCTTGGTGTTGTTGAGATGCTGTGCTGCCGCTGGAGCTGTCAGACTCAGAGGTGAGGTTAGGAGCAGCAGCAGCTTGGATTGCGTGTGCAAGCTCAGCTGCCATGGGCGCAGCTGCTGTGCACAGTGCGGTGAACACATTGCCATCCCACAAGCTTAGGCATGGATGCTTCTCCTTAGCACCTGACGGCTGTTACCCATCCTCCTTCATCGCTGCAGAGCAGCGGCGGCGGGCGGCGCGGAATCAAGAAGCGGGCCGGCCGTGCTGCGGCAGGCAAGCGGGCGGCGCGGCGGGGGGTGCTGGCCTGAGGCACCAGCCCAGCTAGGCAGCTGGAGAAAGCAGGAGATGGCTCAGAGCCTTGGGCGACAGCTGGCCACGGCAAGGCAGCACAGCGATCATGGGAGGCGGCATGTGCAGCCGAGTGAGGCACCTGCCCATCGGCACAGTACACACCGAATACGCCAGCATCGTAGCGCAAAATAGGGGTTTATTCGGGTGCATGCCACTGGTGTCAGTTCTTTGATTTTTTCGTGTTGGCTACCTGCCGCCGCAAGTGCTCCTTGCAATACGATGTGTGCCGGCAGGAGGCCACTGCACTGCTGTGTCTTCATTTCAGGACATGTTACAAGCGTAGCGCAAGCTGCAGCTCTAGCAGCAAGGGCATCAGCCCTTGGAAGGTCGCATTGGTACAAGCAAGGAGGGCGCGCAGTCGCAAAGAGGGCAGCATCACCAGCCGCTCTCACGGCGCCGGCTGTGCCGCCTCTGCTGCCGCCGCCGCCGCGCGCGGCAGCAGCGTCTGCAGGCCGCGTGGCGGCGCCGCCTGCCGCGCCATTGCCGACAGCATCTGTGCCCGCAGCTCCATGGCGACATCCGACTGCAGCTTCTTGTCCGGCGTGCTCAGGATGTATGCATCGATGCCGCCCGCCTTGTCGATGTCTCTGCACTCAGGAGGGCGGGGGGAGGAGCAGGGTGGGTYAGTTGGGCAGGCGGTGAGCAGGCGGGGCTGGACGGGGCAGGGCAAGTGCGCCAACAAGAGATGGCAGGACAACATAGGCCAGTGAATAAAATGGGTGATGAGAATGGAGGTGCCGTGAGCAGCAGCAGTCGGCGCAGGCAGCCGAGTGGGGCTGGTGGGAAGCAGGCAAAAACACCCAGCAGCACACGGCCTGCTGGGCACCTCAGCAGGCACCTCAACTGCGCACCCAGCCAGACACCATTCAGCTGCCCTCCCTGCGTGGCAGCGCCCCAACAGCAAGCCCCGGCCCGCACCTGAGCGCCGCTGTGGTGACCCGCAGGCGGATCATTCGGTCGAGGATCGCACTGTACAGCCGCTTGTTGTGCGCGTTGGGCTTCCAGCTGCGCCGAGACCTGCAGGCAGGTGCAGGGGGCGGTTGGGCCGGGCAGCGGGCTTGGTTTAAGCAGGAGGAGCAGGCGCGTGCTGGAAGCGCGGCTGGAAAAGACCAGGGTGGGGTGCGGCAAGGCCGCACGGCTGGCTCAGCACCGCCGCAGCACAGCACCGGCCAGCCCTGCACAAGCAGCTTCTCAAATACTGGCATTCGTTGCAAACATGCTGCCAGGGCGCTGTGTGCTGCCCCCATCAGGCTGCAGCAAGCCAGAACCGGGCTAAGCCAAGGCTCACTTGTTGCCGCCGTCCTCGCTGATCTGGTTGCCAAACCGCACGATGCGGCCGGCGTACAGGCCGCGCCGCGCACGGTTGCACACCGCCCGTGTGAGGCTGCCCAGCCCGAGTGGTAGCATGGCCGGTGCTGCTGCTGCTGCTGCTGCTGCTGATTTCTTGCGGCCTGCAGGCGGTGGCGGCGGCAGCGGCGGCGGCAGTGAGGGCGGTGGGGTTGGCAGGCACAACTGCGTGATGATCTTAGAGTGTGACACTGCTGCAGGCAGCGACACAGTGGCCTCCAGGCCGCGGCCAGCACTGCGCCTCACCTGCCGAGCGCGCTCCTGCGGTCGACCCTAACGCGGCGGTATCAATGAGCTCTGGGCGATAAATGGAGCAAGCGGGAAGCGCTGCAGGTCACTGCTGTGGGCGGGGCAGGCGGCGAGCAGCGTGGATGGCGCTCGAGACCTCAGCGATGGCTTTAAGGTATACGTGGCGATTTATTGCAGCACACTGAGCGTCGTTCAGGCCCGGACAGTGCGCCTGCATGAGCGCCATCATGCGCGGCCCAGAGGGCTCCACCCCGCCTGCCGGCCCGCCTGGCGCTTTATAGGATTTGTAATTGATACTCCAAACACACTCGCAGGGCCTGCAAACGCCTTCCCGCCGAGAGCCACCCCCGCTTGGAGCAGGCTGCGCTCGCCATGGGCATCGTCAGCAATGTGGTCGTGCAGGGCGTGGTCACGTTTGTGATCCTGGGCTCCCTGAAGCGGGCGGGCGTCATCAAGTGAGTTGGAACGTCGGGAGCCCTGGACAGGAGTCTGGGCAGGCCTAGGCTGCTCGCAGCTGATGCAGAAGATGGGTTGCAGCGTCTTGAGGTTGCGACGAGGCTTGTGCCGTGCCCCAGCAGCCCGCACCAAGCCGCCGGCGGCGGTGCTGGCCCCCCTCCGCCGCTCACTGCCGCCTGCCCACCTGTGGTTGGTGTCCGTTATCCTGCTGCAGGGTGGAGTCGCGGTCGATTGACAACCCCGGACTGCGGTCTGTGTTCGAGCAGGGGGTGAGCCTTGCTGCACCTGAGCTGGCTGGGCTGCAGCGTCCTTGAATGGTACCCGCATGCCCTCTGCTGTCTCGCGGCCTTGCCTGGTGCCTGCCTACAAGCAGCTGCACATGGTGGGCTCCCGCTGCCAACCCTTCAAGTGCTGCCGTCCTGCTGCTGCAGCTGGCATTCGGCGAGTCGGTGGCGGCAGCTGGAGAGCGGGTGGTGAATGAGTTTCGGAAGGTGCGCTGGTACCGCTGCAGCAGTGGGCAGACCTCACCCCGCTCTGGTGTGCCTGTATGCAATGCGAGGGAGCGCTGTGCAGAACAGCGGAGTGGCTTGCGCAGCAGGAGGGAGCAGGCTGACAGCACGCACAGCCGCTGCTGCATGGTGCGGTTGTGTCTTGGCAACATCGCACCGCCTGCTCGAGCGGTTGATGGCATTTCCATGCATGCTGGTTAGCCAGCCCCCACCCTGCTGCCTGTCGTGAGCAATCCCCTGCTCGTGCTCACATTGGTGCAGGCATGAGTAGCGGTGGCGCCTGCGGTCGCTCAGCCAGCACTGCCCTCATGTCTTCAACGCCCTTGGCTGTGCCAACTCCTGACCAGAGCCTAGCAACAGCAGCAGCAGCTGGCCGGCACCATGCATACCCCTGTGCCAGCCCCGCCATCCCCTAGAGCAGCCGCCTGTGCGCAGCTTGCAGACCTGTATATGTTTGTACTTGCAGCCTCTCCTCCGTCTGCTAACGCTTGCTTTCTTGTTGCACCACTTCTGCTCCCTAGTTTTGCCCTGCTTGCCCTCCCCTGCTCTCGAACACCCAGCCCCCTGACTTGATTGCTGCACAAACCTGCTGCAACGCGCTATCTCGACACAGGAAGAGTGGCGCATTCTGATTCGCGTGCCACTTGTAGGCAGGCCGCAGCTGGCAGCGGAATAACAGCATTGGGCTGCTGCTGGGCATGTGCGGGCACCTGTGAAGCGTGGCATTTGTTCTTGAGTTTGTTGATGTTTATAGGCAGGCGCGACGGGGTTGAGAACGGCTGCTAGCATTTTGAGCAATCGTGGCAGTGCGGCACAGTGTGGGATTGCTTTTCGATGCACGAGCATCTGGGTGTCAACTTTGTTGATCTGTACTCAGGGGCACCTTCTCGACAGCAAAGTACGTCAGCCATCTGTCGAGTATGTTGTGGGCTGGACTTTAGAGGCTGGCAACAGCAGGAGGGGCAACGCAAGTTGCGGCATGCTGTGCCGCCGGCTGCCGCCCAGCAGGGCGCACACGACTATGAGTTCTTCGCGCTGGCCTCGCGCTGTCCGCGTCGTCTCTCTTCATTCACCGTGAGGCCGAAAGCTGCGGAATCCGCGGCGCACCGTCGCCCGCTCAGCAGAACCCCGCTCGCTGCCGACCCAAACCCCGTTGGCTTTCAAGCCCTCGGTCGTTCATACGGTCGGGCAAGCTCTGCCGGCGCGTTGCGTTCACCGCCATGCGCTGCAGCTGTCCGACCGCCGCTGCCCCGTAACCAGCTTGCGCCCCTTGCAAGCAGCAGCGCCCAACCACGCAGGAGACCCTGCCAACCTTACCAAAACCTCCTAGCTCCTTCCTTGCTCTTCCTTGCAGCATGCAACGTGTTCGCGTGCAGCTGTCTGTGCAAGACACATGCAGCATGCTTGTGGCCCGCCTGCGGGCTGCCCCACGCAGCCGGCAGGAGCTGGCTCGGCTTGTGGGCTTGCTGGAAGGTGTACGGAAAGCTAGGGACTCCTGGCTGCGCAACCCTCAGCTGCTCAGGTGTGCAAGTAGCCAAGCAATGAGAGCCCAGTTGCACCCTGTTGTCCGGTCCGTCGCTGTGGTGGCAAATGCGACTGCATGCGCCCGTTGCTGATGCTGCATGCTGAGGCTTGCACAGCAGCATACCCTGCTTCCTGTGCTCCTGCCACTGCAGTGCGGTTGTCGGCGTGATTGCTGCCCTGGCGATCCACAGCTCGCCTGCAGCGGTTGCTGCGGCGCAGCGGCACACCGGCAGTGGCAGCAGCAGCAGCAGCGAGGCAGACGAACTTTTGTACAAGACGTATGCAACGTTTGTCACAAGTGCCTACCTCCTGACTGACGCCATCCGGGGAAGCGGCCAGCTGGCGCAGCTGTCAGATGCGGACGCTCTGCGCTTTGGCACTGCAGTGTCGCTGGCTGTCCGGGCCATGCCGGGTGTGTGGGGAGGGTGGTTGCATGCCTTGCAAGCCTTGCATGCGTGTGGACCGCAGCCACAGCCACAGTCTGGAGCCAAAGTTGTCGAAGCGCGACCAACATACATGCATACCCTTGCCCTGCGCAGTGCTGCTGCGCCGATTTGTGGAGCAGGCAGAGGCGGAGGAGCGTGGCACCCTCGACCCTGCGGCGGCTCCAGCCGGATCTTTGCTGCCGGCAGTTGAGCAGCTGATTAATATGGGCGCCAGTCTGCTGGGCCATGGTGTGCAAGATGTGCTGGCAGGTCCAAGCCATCCCGGCCTGCAGCAGCAGCTCAGCCCGCGGGTGCAGCGTGCACTGCAGGCGTCGACGCTGAAGCCGCAGCAGCTGGTGGCTTGGCTGGAGAGCATGGTGGCAGCATCGCGCGTGCTCTTCCATTTGAAGGGTGAGCAATGTGGTGCTCTTGTATGAGGTATGCTGCGGTTGGCATGCAAGGAGGTATCTGCAGCATGTTGTTTCCGAGCATGGCGGTTGGTCAAGGAATGGCCAGCAGCCCACTGTGCAGCACCGTGCCGTCTCAACTCATGCCGTGCACTGCGAACTGCGCAGCATGGCAGCGTTCCAATGCTGCGTGTGCCGCCGCTCCTGCTGTGCAGGCGGGCAGGCAATCAGCGGGTATGTGGTAAAGGTGATGGTCGATGTGTGGCGCATAGACGGGCTGGCAACGGCCCATCTGGTAAAGGGCACTCCGCTGCAAGCTGACGTGTTCAGCCTGCTGGCCGATTGCACGCTGGCCATGTGGCGGCGGCGGCTGGAGGCGGCAGGGCCAGAGCCCGTCA
>JADXDR010000022.1:656940-677069 GCA_025026875.1 Chlorella ohadii
CGGGCGCAGCGTTTGCGCACCCGGGGATGGGCGGCGGCGCCTTCATGCCCGGCGGCGCCGGCCTGGTGGCCGCCTTCTGCGGCACGGCGGTGGAGGTGACGTTCCGCCTGCTGGCGCCCGTCACCCGCACCGGCAACATCATCGGCAAGGGCGGCGAGCCTGTGAAGCGCGTGCGCAGCGAGACGGGGGCGCGCATCAAGGTGGGTGGCGGGGAATTGTGCAGCTGGGGGCTGGGGCATGAGCGCTGGGGGCGGCAGCTAGGATGCCCATGTGCTTTGTGGGTGCTGCACCGGCTGCCTGTGGGAGGCATGAGGCATGCACAAGAGGCTGTACTGGAAGTGAGGCCCCTGCACTGCAGCTGCCTGACATGCTGGCCTTTGCCGCTCCTACGTTGCTGCTCCGCAGGTGTTTGACCCTGCACCCGGCAGCGAGGAGCGTGTGGTGGCGCTCACCTCCAGCGAGGACGCCCTCAGCCCGTACTGCGCTGCTCAGGACGCGCTCGTGCGCTGCGTCATCGCGCTCACCGCAGGTGCGATGCATGCAGGCATGCTCCGGTTTGTGGGCATGCGTCTGCTCGCATTCGGCAAAGAGAGCAGCCTGTCCCTGCACAGAAATGGTTGTGTCCGTTGGGTGGCCAGCTGCTGCCGTCAGTGCCTGCGACTGAGCCGAAACCAGTGGGATGCTTGGTTTGCTGCTGCAGCTTA
Organism: Chlorella ohadii; assembly: GCA_025026875.1. Lineage (NCBI taxonomy): Eukaryota > Viridiplantae > Chlorophyta > Trebouxiophyceae > Chlorellales > Chlorellaceae > Chlorella > Chlorella ohadii. The sequence goes on from JADXDR010000022.1 coordinate 657,645, forward strand.
TCTTGCTTTAGCTGCGGTCAGGCATGTGACCCTTTTGCTTGCCTGCATATGTCCCTGCAGACGACTCGCCGGCGGCGCCGCACCGCGTGCGCCTGCTCACGGCACAGGCCAGCGTGGGCATTGTGCTGGGCAAGCGCGGTGCGACGGTCAGCCAGCTGCGGCAGGAGACGGGCGCATCCATTAAGGTGCTGCCCACCGAGCCGGTGCCGCCTGCCTTTGGCGGCAGCATCGGCGGCGACGACTGCGACACGGGTGCGTGCTGGGCGGAAGGACAGGCCTACGCGGGTGCTGCCCAGCCTGTGACATGGGATGCATGATGCATTGCACAACCATCCATTTGCAGCTCTGTGCTTGCAAGCTGCTCTGCCTGCCTGCTGGCTGCACTGCCCTGCTGGACTGCCCAACCATGCTGCCACTCAGCAGTGCGCCTCCCTGCCCCCCCGCCTGCACCTACAGAGATGGGCAGCATCAGCAGCGGCATGTCGACGGGCGGGCGCAGCAGCATGTGCGGCAGCGAGGAGGTGATTCAGATCGAGGGCAACGTGCAGCAGTGCGTGGCGGCGCTGCGCGGCGTGGCCACGCTGCTGCGCGGCTGGCAGATACGGCGGGTCATGACGTCGCAGCAGGGCGCAATGGCCATGCAGCAGGGCGGCTACCCCGGCTTCGCCGGCCCGCAGGCGATGGCCATGCCGCAGCAGGTGCCCATGAGCCCGGTCTCGACCAGCGGGGCGCCCATGTCCCCCACCTCGCCAGGTGTGAAACTGCTGCCTGTTTATAGTTGACACTGGGGCAGCAGCCAAGTTGCTGACTGTAGCAGTTGCATGCAACAGCTCGCTGCACCATCCTGTTCTTTCAGCGCAGCATATCCAAGGCTTGCTTTGCACACCCACCCGCCCCTGCAGGCATTTTGCTGCCCAGCACGCTGCTGAGCCCCGTGCAGCCGGGCTCATACCCGCCCATGGGCGGGAGCATGCTGCCCCCCGGCATGATGCCGCCATCCGGCGGCCCGCAGCGGCCCATGTGCACTTACACCTACCGCCTGAGCAATGCACAGGTGGGCTGGTGGTGGCAAATAGTTGGAGCTTGCCTCAGCAGAAGGTTGTGTGCTTCGCCTGCCTGGTCCTGCAGATGTGCTAAGTTGAGTAGGCCGCTCTGCTGCCCTCTCACGTGCTGCATGGCTGCACCTCCCGCTGCTTGTGCGCAGGTGGGGGCGGTCCTTGGCAAGGGCGGCGCCCACATTGCACAGATCCGTCAGCTCAGCGGCGCGCGCGTGCAGCTGCAGGACGTGAGTGCTGATGTTCGAAGTGTTGCTGTGCAGTGTCGCTGCCTGCACCGTCTTGTTGCAGCTGCTGCTGGAGCGCTGCTGCTGTGCCCTGCTGCTGCTCTGCCGTCCTGCCCGCTGTGCTTACTTGCCCGCTGCTCTTCCGTGCACACCTGAGCTTACCAGCTCTGCTATTCTGCCTGTTCCGGCCCACAGGAGATTGAGGGCGGCGGCCGCTCGCTGATGCTGAGCGGCGAGCCTGGCCAGTGCCACACCGCGCACTCCATGGCCAACGCCTTCCTCAGTGCGTCTGATTTTGGAGGCTGTTTGTGCAGCTTTGCTGCTGTGCATACCCGCAGCATGTCTGCATGACCGGCGCTGCTGCAGCTATGTTGCTGTCGCTGCATGGTGCAGTAGCATGTAGTTGCAAGCACGGCAGCCACCCAACCTGCCTCCTTCCTCTGACCTCCTTCGCTGCAGGCATGGGAGGGTGCGAGCCGGCTTTCCCCGAGCCGATGCTCGGGTGAAGCTGCTGGCCAGGCCAGCCACACGCCCTCGCTGTACAGCAGCTGCCGCAATGCACGACGATGCCCACTTCTTTTGTGTCATTACACGTCCTGACGGGTCCAGTCCTTGGTCACTGACAGTAGCGTGTCGGCCTTGTCGCCGCCCCACTGCCGTGCCCCAACGCGTATGCCCACCTGACCTCTGTCATGGCTGCTGTACCTGCAGCCTGCCCTGCCCACCCTGCCAGCTGCCCGTACTAGCCGCACCACCCGCCCTGCTCTCCCCTTGCCAATAGCTGTTTCTCTCTCACTGCCCTGCTGTCTACGTCTCGGTGCCTTGCACAGCACTGCTGCCTGTTTCTGAGAGCCGCATGATTTGTGTGCCGGCGGCACCCCGGCCCCCTGCTTCATTCCCCTTCCTACGATTCCCGATTCTCTCCTGGATCTACTGGATTCACATGCCTCATCTTATGCTGTACTTGCTGCCCTGCTACTGTGCCAGTGCTGCCTGACCCCCGCTTGACGCGGCCCCTCCGCACTCACTTAGCACTTTCTTTCGGCCGGCAGCCGGGTCTACTCTGCACAGAGACCCGCTGCACGGCCGCAGCCAGCCAGCTCTGTAACTTGACCGCACTGGGAAATGCGTTGGCCACGCTGTTCTCACTAGAGGGTTGTCTGCCGGGCAGCAGCAGCGGTGTGCCTTGCCTCTCACACCCTTTGAGCGCGCCTTGCGCTGCTGCTGAGAGCGAATTTCAGCAGGGCCCAGCAGAGCTTGCCGGCATGCCGCGCCGCTGCTGGGCAGCACCGCGGCAGCGCCACTGGCTTGAAGCATATGTGCAAGCCATGCCCGCTCGGCTCCCTTGACATGGCACTCCGCCTTCAGCCTCACCTCACACACCGCCTCCTCGACTGATCAGTGACTGGCAGGGGCGCGTGCCGCCATACATAGGTGGCAGGAATGCCGCTGCAGACACAGCAAGTCAGCTGCATCACAACCAGGGGGCGGCCAGGGGTGTGGGCGGCACCGGAGTGACCTGTGCGCCTCACTGCAGCAGCCAGCAGAGAACCAGCATTGGTGTGCCGCTGTTCGGCCGTCGCGCCGCCATGCGATGCATGAGCTTAGCGGCCTGACGTGTGCTTTCGCTGTTGTTTCTTGTGTTGCTCAAAGCTGTCTGGACCTCCCAGTGAGTGGATTGCGAGCTCTGCAGGCCTCCCAGCCGGCTCGTGGTTTTCAAGCGGCTGCCGGCAGCAGGGCGCTTCACAGGATCGTATAGGCTGCCCCAGGCACCGCAGCCTGCTGGACCCCTACGCCAGCCGCCAGCAGATGCCGCCACTGCTGCCGCCACCTGCCTGCCGCCGCTGCCGCCGCTGCTGCCGCCGCTATGAGCCGCCTGCTGGCGCTGCCGCCAGACCTCCTGGAGGCTGTGGTGGCCTTGGTGCCGGAGCAGGGCNTGCGGGGAGGAGGAGGGCGAGCGCGGCTTCAGCTGTGAGGGCAACGGTTTCTGCCTGTGGGCCAGCAGCCAGCCTCTGGAGGCCACATGCCGCCGGCTGCGCAGCGTGGCGCTGGCGCTGCCGCCGGCGCGCCTTGCGCTTCACTTTGACGTGGACCAGGCAGCGGCAGGCATCGACATGCACGGCCTGCTGCGGCGCCTGCGGCGCCGCCCGCCGCCGCTGCACCTTGAGATAGCCGACGTGCCCGCTGGCATCCCGCCCGCCGCCTGGGACCAGCTGGCGGCGCCGCTGCTGTCTGGTGCACGCCAGCTGTTTGTGCAGGGCGGTGACCTTGATGCGCTGCTTGAGGGCGCACGCTGTTTCATGCGGCTGCAAAGCCTCACAGTGTGGCCCAGCGACTCTGTCGGGGATGGTGTCGCCCCGCTGCCCAACCCCGCAACCTTCAGGTGCGCTTAGGGTGGGGCATGCCTTCCGCCGCTACAAGGTGCTGGCTGGACTGCTGCAACCCCTGGCATGCGTGACTTGTTGTGCAGCCTGTGCAACCACTGTCCCACCAACCGCCTCCTGCAGAGCCCTCACCACCCTCACTAGTGTGGACCTCCACTGTGAGCCACTGCCAGCCGAGCTTGCTGCTGCGCTGGCCAGCCTGCCGCAGCTGCAGAGCGCCAGGCTGCAAGGGTGGGAGCCGCCGGCGGATGACAGCGGCGCATGGCAGCAGCTGGCAGCTCTGGGCAGCAGGCTGCGCGGCCTGCACTTTGTGCTAGGTGATGCTTCTGCTAACGAGGACGTGCCAGCGGTGCTGCCGCCCGGGCTGCTGGCGCTGACGGCAGCTGGCAGCATCGCTCTGGATATCTACCCCGGTTGGGACGAGCAGCAGCCCGGCCTGCCAGGGCTAGACCGCCTGCCTGGTGTAGACTCAGTCACCATGTGGCACACCTTCAATCCCCCCGAAGTTTGGCGCTGCTCCAACCTGCGCTCTTTGGAGTTCCACAATGCCACCGCCGGCGTCGCTCTGCCGGACGACGCCCAGCCGGCAGCCCACCTCACGCAGCTCACCAGCCTCAGCCTCGTCTATGCCTGCTTCGATGGCGGACGGCTGCCGCCACCGCTGTGCAGCCTGCCACGCCTGCAGGCGCTGAGGGTGGACCATTGTGGCTTTAGCGAGCTGCAGCTGCCGCTGCAGGCGTCGCTCCTGACGGCGCTCCGGCAGCTGTCCCTGGGGCGACTGACGCTCAGCACCGACAGCTGTGCCGCCCTGGCCTCGATCCCAGCGCTGACCAAGCTGCGCTTCAGCGGTGAGCTGGACTGGGCTGGGCTGGCTTGGTGCTTGCTGGCTGCTGCTCAGCCTGCAAGGCTGCCCGGCCCCAGAAGATGTAACCCTCCTGCATTGCTCGCCCGCCTGCCTGCAGAATGTACCCTGGCGGATCTTCCCTCTGGTCCCTACCAGTCTGCGCTGCGCGAGCTGTCGCTGATTGGCAGTAGCCAGGTGGCCGGCCAGGAGCTGCCGCCACCCAGCATCAGCGGCGCCAGCCAGCTGACCGCGCTGCACTGTTCTCTGCACACGTTCAGCCCTGAGACCCTGCGCACCCAGTGGCCGGTGTTTCTGGCCACGCTGCAGGCGCTGCCAAATCTGGAGGTGCGAGGCGGGGCGCAGGCCTTGCAGAAGCCGTGCGGCCGCAAGGGCTGGCCTGTTGCCTTGCTCTGGGTGCCTGCCAGTGGCGCATCACTTTGCTCCCCTGCTGGGAAGCTGGGAAGGCTACCCCACACTGACACACCTACCCCTCCGCCAGCTTCTGCAGTACGTCAGCGCATCCGTCGCGCCTAAACAGAATTCAGAGGCGGCGGCGGTGCATGAGCTGCTGTGTTCGCTGTTTGCTGACAGCGGCCTGGGCTGCGCCCTCAAGTGCGTCGCCGATTTTTACAAGTGACCCACTTTGCAGCCGCGCTCCGCAGAACATGCATGGCCCACTGCTAGGCCTGGCCAGCAGCTGCAGCCACCTGGCCGCAAAGTGCCGACCATTCTTCTGCCAAACAACGCCTGCCCCTGCCCTTGCGCCCCAGTGCTCCTGCATCTCAACATGCCTGTCTCGCAGTCGCACCCCCTATTGCACCCTTGCACATGCACCGCATCCTGTAGCGCCGCCGATGCAAACCTCACTTGCTGGGGCATGAAGGGCAGAGTGCCCAGCTCTGTGGCGCGCAGATCTGGGAGGCACCGGGCCGTGCTGCGGTCACTGCGCTGCGGTGCGCAAACGCGGCTGGCACACACTTACACTGTTATATGAGAGAGTGTGACACATGCCTGCTGTAGACAGCTTGGCCTCGCTATGATTTGGTCGCAGGCTCGCACGTTCAGTCATGACCCAAGGCGGGCGGGCGCCGGCGGGAGCTGCCCCACGACATATTCCAGGACCGGTGCCGCTCTTCGCTCCATCTCACACGCTCGTGCACCTCCAAACGGTCAGTTTGATCAGGCATTTGGGTTTCCCCGCCAGCCGCCACACTCATTTCCAGCCTGGCTGTGCCTCTCCATCTCTCCTCGCGGCTGCCGGCCCCACGTGCGATCTTTGCAGCGACTGAGCAACATGGGGATGCGACGGGGAGCCGCTCAGGCGCTGGCTTTGGGCCTGCTGGCCCTCGCCCTTGGCTTCGGCCTGGCCGCGGGCAGGGCGCTGCAGGTGCCCGCCTCTCAGGAGCTTGCACTGGGCCCCTGCACTCCTACACAGGCAAGGGAACGGCGCTAGGGCCCTGCCCTGCCCTGTTCAACTTGCAAAATGGCCCCTGGCTGCAGCGGCGCTGCTGCAGCCCCGCCGGACTGCATCCCGTGAACCTGCACGGCCAATCTCACATGCGCAGCCTGCCCCAGGCGCTGCCGCCGGCCTCACCCACCGCCGCCGCCGCCGCTCGCCGCAGGTGCACATTGCCCTCACCGGCAACCCGACTGAGATGCGAGTGATGTGGAAGACGCAGGGTGGCAGGTAAGCGTCGGAGCTGCTTTGTGCAGCCGCTGCTCTCACAGCGCAGAGGTGCCTGCCTCTGCTGATGCCCCGCTGCCCACTTGCCAACCCGCTCACCACCTGCCGCCGCTGCAGCTGCCCCACCCTGGTGACCAGTGGCCCCGCAGCGGCCCTGGTCCAAAACCCGCCCGATGCTTCCCTGCTGCACAAGCACTCTGGGCGGCAGCGCAGCTACAGCACGGCAGACATGTGCGCATCGCCGGCGGCAGACGGGCGCTGGGGAACATCCTTCCACCATTCTGCGGTCCTMACTGGGNCTGCAGCCGGGGGAGCGCTNATTTCTANCCNANGGTGCGGGNCGAAGGAGNCGCTGCTNGTGCAGCAGCTTNGGTTGGTGGTTTGGATGCGGTAYSWGGGGGCAAATCCAGGCAGGCAGGCGGTTTGCATTGCAGCGCAGCAGCCCATGCAGCCCAGCACAGCCTGGCTGCAGGCCGCAGCGGCGCTGCACACCCTCTTGCGTCGCTCTCAACTCAATCCCCCGTTCCTTGATTTGCATCTGCACAGATTGAGGGCGGCGTGCCGATTGAGTTCCGTGCGGCCGTGCCCACGGGTCCCACCCACCGCTTCCGCTTCCTCGTGTTTGGCGATATGGGCGAGAGCGAGCATCGGGAGGCCAAGTCGCCAGGGTGGGTGGCTGTCATGCTGTTGAGTGTGGGATTATGATCGCTGGTGTGGCAATATGGGCAGAGCGAGCACCGCGAAGCCAAGTCGCCGGGGTGGGTGTCTTGCCTGTCATGCCGAGCTGGCTCTCATTTGTGATGGATGTAGGTTCGTGTTGGCAGTCAATCCGGCGATGTGCTCTTGGGCAGGCCTTATTGCTGCTTGGTGTGGTTGCAAGCGGCGGACAGGAGTCCAGCTGTGACGTTGGTGTCTGTGCCATCTGCAACTCATGAACCACTTGCAAAACCTCCCCTACTGGACAGGCAGTGCCTCCCGCACAGTGGAGCTGCTGCACGAGAACATCCGTGCGGAGCAGCGCTTGTTGACACGCCCGTCTTGAGCACTGCTGCTGCGTGCACTGCATGCCTGCAGGGCCTCCCGTACAGTGCAGCTGCTGCACGACGAGTACAGGGCGGGCGCCGAGCTGTTCATGCACATCGGCGACATCTCGTACGCCAACGGGCAGGAGCGGGTGGGTACAAACAAAATGGTTTTTTGTTTGGACGTTTGCCGATGTGTCTTGTGTGCTCATGCTCGTGCAGTTGGCTGGCCAGATCAGTAGCACCCAGGTCTATCAACCTACCAGACATGCAGGACTCGTCCACCGAGCCCTGTGCACAGTTGAACATCACCTCTCTTGCCTAATTTTGAACTTCCCTCAAAACATCTCTGCTCTCTGCACAGATCTGGGACACGTTCATGGACTCCATCGAGCCCTGTGATGGTCCACAAAACGCTGTGCTTTCCATGAGCATGTGCATACCTTTAAAATTCCACACTCTGCAGATCTGGGACACCTTCATGGACTCCATCGAGCCCTTTGCGCGCCACATCCCCTACCACGTGGGCGTGGGCAACCACGGTGCGTTCTGAGGGCGTGTCTCACTTTGGAGAAGTATTACATGTCCTCCTGCAGTCTGGTTGTGCGACATGCGGGGCGGCTGCTGCTGGGCACGTGTCGTCTGCCTGCACCTTCCTGTCGCGCAACGAAGGGCGGGCTGGGCCGCTGTCAATCCGCTTCCCAGCCTTCAATGCGTGGGCAATCTGCAACCGCAATTCCTTCTCTGCATTGCAGAGTATGGCTACGAGCGGGCCAGGGGCAACCGAGCGGTGCCGGATGCTTCGGGGGAGCTGGGACCCTACCAGCCCGACTGGGGCAACTTTGGTGAGCCTCTTGAGTGCACCTTTTTCGTTTTCATTCGTTGTTTAGAGGAGTGAGTCGCCTCGGCCCCACACCCCGGAAACACATGGCTCTTGCCAGCCCAACTGCGGCAACTTTGGTGAGGCTGCTCCTGGCCATGCTGCTGTCCCTTGCTTCAGGCTTCCCAGCAGAAGATGCAATAGGCCAGGTTTGCTTGCCAGGCAGCCTTACTCATGCACGCATCCATCTGCCGAGCAGCCACTACTCATGCACACTTCTCAAGCTCAAATCACACATGCTGCCTGCCCCTTCCAGGCAACGACTCTGGCAGCGAGTGCGGCTGCCTTGATCCACCATTATATTTACTATTTGCCCTCACCCAAACTCACCAACCAACCTATCACACACTGTCACCACCCCTGCCAGGCAACGACTCTGGCGGCGAGTGCGGCGTGCAGATCAGCAGGCGCTTTGGCATGCCTGACGTGGCCGAGCCCGCCTATTGGTCCCGCAACCTGAGTGCCGATTCGGCAGCTGCCCTGGCGGCACAGGCTGGGGATGGCGGCAGCAGCAAAGGCAGCAGCAATGGTAAGATGAAGGGTGGGAGCAGCAGCAGGCGGCCGCGCAACCCGACTCTTGGGCCGGCGGCAGGGGCATTTCTGCAGCGGCTGCAGCAGCAGGCTGAGGCTGAGCAGCAGCAGCAGCAGCAGCGGCAGCAGCGGGGTGACAGCAGCCAGGCCAGCAGCCGGCGCAGTGCCCTGGAGCGGCAGCAGCAGGAGGCAGGGCTGGCAGTCGCTGGAGCAGAGGCAGCTGCAGCAACAGCGGGCCCCGGCGGTGTGGCAGTCGAGAGTGTGACTGGGCAGGCGCACCCCAACCCGCCCTTCTGGTGCGTCTCGCCTGCTCTTTGCTGAGTGGATACCCGTGCTGCAGCTGTCTTGCTCTCTCTGCCTCGCTGCCGCTGGGTTTGTGCAGCTGGCAAGTCATCGACGGCTCGCCTGTTGGGCCACTTGCTCCACATGCCCTGCCACACAGCACAGCACAGCACAGCACAGCATGGTGTTTTCCCTCCCCACCACAATGCAGGTACTCCTTCTCCTACGGCTCCGTCCACTTTGTGGTGGTCTCCACCGAACACGACCTGCAGCCCGGCTCGCGCCAGTTCAAGGTGGGCGCTGGCTTCTCCAGCTGTCTCTCTTTCCTGCCATTTTAGCCACAGCTGACGAAGCACCGACTTCTGGGTGCAGAGACAAACGCAGTTTGTTACAGCATGAAGGCAACACCCTCCCTTCAATCCCACATTCGTCCTTGCAGTGGCTGGAGCACGACCTGTCGCGCATGGACATTGTTCATTTGCAACATCCAGTCCATTTGCTTCCTCAACGCATCAAACATTCCCAAGCGTGTTTCCGTGGCTGCAGTGGCTGGAGCACGACCTGTCTCGCGTGGACCGCTGCCAAACGCCCTGGCTGGTGGTCAACATGCACCGCCCCATGTGAGTGCTGCCTTATCCACACTAGTCTTGTTCGTTCGCCTGTTTGCGTGGCTGGTGGTCAACATGCGTAGGCGTGCCTGTCATGCACCGCCCCATGTGAGTGCCTGGTGCTGCCTGTGGGCCTGTTCGCAGCTGCGCGCATCCCTCAGGGGGTTGCAAGTGGCGCGTGCAATTGACCTAGCGCCTGCTTGCATCAGATGGGCCGTACTGCTGCACGCACGAGGCTGGCAGTGCATTTGGTAGCTGCTGCTGCTTCCCCCAGAATGTGCAGCCTGCCATGTGCAGCCTCAGGATGTCGGGTTGTTTTCCCTTCCTTTGCCTGCAGGTATGTGGTTTACCCCCACAAGTCCAACCGAATCGTTGGCGACCACCTGCGGTAAGTGGGCGAGGATGCAGTGGGCAGGTGGCACAGCGCACCCAGCTGGCGAATCACACCTTGCTTGCGGGTTTGTTCTCTGAGCCTCGTGTGGGCTTGCAGCCCCTGTAGCCCAGCTAATCGCACTGTTGGACTCGCTGTAACCGTGCAGCTCTGCAATCCCGTACAATGCAGGGAGGCCCTTGAGGACCTGTTCAATGAGTACCAAGTGGACCTGGTCCTTTCCGGGCACGTGCACTCGTACAGGTGGGCGGCCCTGATCCACATCGCGAATACACCGCCACAAATGCACCTGCCACACAAGTGCAGCAGCTCATAGCCTGCAGTGCACGTTGCAGTTTTTGAGAGGCGCAACTGCCGGCGCCAGCACTTAACTTGTGCTCTCCTGTCCCATGCCAAAGCCGCGCCTGCAACATGCTGCATGTGCGCTGTGTGGCACAGTTCATGCACCCTCCACACATTGCCACAGCTGACTTCAGGCTAACCCCAACTGTTTGCTCGCTGCGCTGCAGCCATACCTGCAACGTGCTGCACCGTGTTCCAAAGCATACGCACCCTCCACACATTCGCGTAGCTCACCCCATCTGGTCCTGTCCTGTTCACCCACCCTGACTGCAGCCGCACCTGCAACGTGCTGCACGAGCGGTGCGTGCCCGCGGACGAGGGCGGCATGACCCACATCATTGTGAGGCGCTGCTGGGAGCTGTTGGGACCGCTTCGTGCTTGTCAGCACACCATGCCTTGGCTGACCCTGCCGCGTGGATGTCCGTGCTGAAAGCTCTTTCAGCCAACTGCTCCAGTCGCTGTTTCAAGGTTTTCAAGGTTCCCCTCCCCCTCTCCTTCCAATCCGCAGGTGGGCTGCGCGGGGCACAAGCTGACGGATGTGGTTCACGATCAAGAGGACTGGCTGGAGGTTGCTGCGGTGAGTGAGGGCAGCAGCCGTTGATTCATGCGCATGTTGCATATACAGGGTCGCTGCTGTTTGAAAAGAGTGGCATTCAATGCAACCGCAGCAAGTGTGTACAATACCCTTCCACTAGGCTCAAACCCTGCCGCCTCTTCACTCTACCGCTGTTGCAGGTGCGCTTTGGGTACGGCCGCGTCACCGTGGACTCGGGCTACTCCCTGCTGTTTGAGCTTGTGGGCGACGGTGAGGCAATGGAACAACAAACAATAACATCAACTTTGTCACCTGCCGTCTGTTCTGCGATGTTTGAGCTTGTGGGCCAAGCTGAGTGCTGTGTACGTATCAGTCGTGCCTGGTGCTGCGCGCGACCTGGTGACATGTGGCGTGTGTGTGCCATTCGGTGGCGCCCCTCCACCTGGCCGCTGTGCCCTCCTTGCAACTGAGCACCCGGTTCAACTCCCAACCCCCGGCCTGCAGACGGGGAGGTCAAAGATTTCGTCAAGCTGCACAACAGCCGCGCCAGGGTGCGCGACTGCGGCTTTGCCACAGCGGCCGAATCCCAGCTGGCTGCTGCTGCCGTGGAGGCAGCGCAAGCGCAGGAAGCAGACGGGTGCAAGGGCCGGGGCGCGTGTGCGCCTCTGGTGCGAGGCGCATCTGATGTGGCACCTGGTGCCAGCTCAGCAGCTGATGCATGATGCAATTATCTCGCGCCTCTTTCAGGCCCGGTTGTTCCCACCCCATCTCCCTGCAAGCACAGCTCAGTAGCCCCAAATGTTGCTAACCTTGCCCTCTCCTCCGTCCTGCTGTTTCTTAGTCGTTTCCGCTGCCCGCCGCCCTGTATTTTTTCGTTCCAATTGCCGCTTCATCGCCCGTGAACCGCACCCGCCTGCCTCCATGCCATCACCTGGCTTGTTGTTGCCCAGGTCTGGCCCATGGCATGCTGAGCACGCTGCGTGCGATCCAACCAACACCCAACTACTGATCTTGCTTTGCTCCCCATGCTGTTCCCATGTGGCTGCTCAATTCTTAGCTGATTCCCATCCTTGTTTGTACCAAGCCCATCCGACCCTCTCTCCTAGCTTAGTTTCTGTGCCTCACCCCGGTATTTTGTTTCTCCACCACTTGCGCACTTTTGATATTGTGCCATGCCCTAATGCCCGCACCACGCTGGGCGCTTTTGAATCTGCACAGGGGCACACCTCCACCTTCCGAGCCCCGCTTCACTCCTAGCTCCACTAGAGACTCTTGAGAACTGCTGTTGGTGCTGCGCACGTGTAGTGAAAGCAAGCACTGCTGTGACAGGCAAACATGGCATGGCTCCAGCAGCAGCCAGTGCTCAGACAGCGCAGAGGATGTAGTAAAATGTGGTGCACTGCCCTGCTGTTGCCGCCGAATCGCACGCTGCGCCGCTTGCCGGGTAGACTGTTTGGTTGCCAAACGGAACCGGTGTTGGTCCCGCATAGTCGGCTGCCCCTGCATAGCCTTGCGCCGTGCAGAAGGACTGAGCAGCCGGGAGGCCGCAACCTTTGTCGGGCGCTGTGCACCAGTCGACCGGCAAGCCATCAAAAGTCGGGGACTCAAAACGCAGCTCAGATGCAGAGGCACCTGAGGTGGGTGGGTGGGTTGATGGGTGGGCTGGCATGTGAGCAGGTGTGTGTGCTTGATAGCCAGGTGAGCATGCATTGTAGCAGCAGCGAGTTTGGTTTTGGACCCCGTTGCAAAACNCAGCCAGGATTGCTGAGCAGACGGCAAACCATCCAGCCATGCATCGACCACACCAGGCTCACCGTCAGCGCTGCCCGGCGGCCGGCTGCATTCTTTGGGCAGCAGCCGCAGGCCGCTGCCATCGGCTGCTGCCTCAATGCCAAAAACTGGGCTGCGGGAGGGGCTGGCCGCGTCGGGAGTGCGGTAGGAAACCTGCACTCCTGCCACACCTGCAGAGCGTTGGGAGGGTGGGCAGGTGGGCACGGTTGGCATACATTGAAGGCCGGAGCAGCCCTCTGCGGTGTCGCGGCATGCCAGTCAAATGCCATGGGAGCACAACAACCAGCGAAGACGAGCAACGCACCTCTTGGCGTGCACTGCAAGCCAGAGCAGCACTCTGCTGCGTCGCGGCACGAAGCCCCCTCCTCTCCCCGGCCGTTCTCCCCCGCTGCTGAGCAGCCTGCGGAAGATGTGGGGGCGAGCGGGTCGGACAAGGTGTGGTTGAGCTGCCCAGTGCAATGCTTGCCACAGCGCGCCTCGCTTTGAAGGCCGACCACCGCCACAGCAGGTTGCCAGGCAAAAGCAGTGCCTGCCCCTGCCTGCAGGCCCGGATCCCACCTGGGTGTGCGGCTGCACAGAAGCCCAGCTGCTGCGCCGGGTAGCGCCACAGGGCGCCGATACCGCTGCCATTTGAGTACACTACCCCCCACTCGGCTCCGGCCGCATCAGCCACAATCAGGCCTGTGTAGCCCAGCTGCAGAATGGGAAAGCATTGCAAACGTTAACAGAAGTTGGATACAACCAGACCTGTGTAGCCCAGCTGCAACGGCGACAAGAGCTGTTGGCAGCATGATTGGCATGCTAGCAATGCCCAGAGTATCGAGGTCAGGGAGGTGGTGGGCTACAGGGGCAGATGAACTGGGGAAACCTGTAGCAACACAACACATTGCAGCTTGCACCAACACAAAGCAGGACTCATTCCCATATCAAGAGGCAAACACATGGACGTGCAGAAGCAAGTAATTCCGTGCACCCTCACCTCCTGCCCCGCAGCCACTGCTGGCCCCTCGCCTCCCTGCCCCAGCAGCGGTGCCAGCTGCGCGGGGCCGCCCGCCAGCACCCGCCGGCAGAAGAGCTGCTGCGTGCTGTTGAAGGCCAGCTTCTGCCAGTTCTCTGCACAGAGGACACAAACCAATCCAGATTGTGGCATGAGCAGGCGCTTGCAGGGCTGCTGTCCAAAGCCCAATGGGCCACTGGCTAGAGGCGAGCACTGGCATGCCCTAGCAGGCAAACGGTTCAGCCATGACCTAAGAGTCAACGCAGCCTCCCAAGAACCTGTTTTGTCTTCCGCTGACTCTTGAACCACTGTATCCTCCCCAGCCTCCTCTCCCGATGCCCACTCTAGCCCCGCCTGCAGGGCACGCCACGCCAAGCAGGCACCCGATCAGCGTTGAATGTGCAAAGCTGCAAGCAACAGGCAGGCAGCAGCCGCCAGACAATGCAAGCGGCATGCCGGTTGCAGCGGTATCCAGACAAGCCCTGGCTAGCAGCCACACACAGTATAAGCGCCAGTGCCATGGCAGGCTCGCCTGCATGCAGCTGTACGCAATGCTACTGGCCAGACCATCCTCAGCACCGGACTGCATTAAAAAGCCAGTCCCAGGGAAGGCTCGCCTGCATGAAGCTGTACGGGCCGACTGCTGAATGCTCACACTCACAATAGGCCACAATCAAAGCGAGCAATTTAGAGCAACCCCGACCTGCATGAGGCTGTACGCGATACGCGTCTGGCGGTCGCCTGCCGTTGCGCTGCTCAGCAGGCAGGAGCCGGGCGGGAAGACTTGGCCCATCATCGGCCCGACTGGCACCAGGCAGCTGCAGCGGAGTTGGCAGCGCGCACGGGTTGAGGAGGATGCGATGCAGCGGCGGCAGCAGAATCAGGCCGCACAGCAGTGCAGCAAGGCTGCGGGGGCCCTTACCCTTCCCTGGAAGTCAGCGGGCAGAAGGTCCACTTGGTGCAGTCCTGGTCGGTGCTGCGGCAGCAAGCGGCGACATGATCAGGCAATGAACCAAAGCACAAGCCATCAAGTCTTGATTGGTGCTGCAGCGACAGGTGGGGTGAGGGACACGTGCGATCCAGCCACTGGTTGCGAGGACGTAGTAGGCACTTCAGCAGCAGGCAGGTGCATGAAACAGGACAGTGGCCCAGCAGCACAGCACGCACCCTCTCACAGACATGCATGCAAGCACCCATGCACGGCCTGCACAGCACCCATGCACGGCCTGCACAGCACGCAGCACTCGCCTTCGGCATACAGTCGGCAACATGCACCCATGCCAGCAGGCGGACATGCAACCCAAGAGAACCCCCCATTCAGAACCCACCTGCATAGCACGCAGCACTCTCCCAGCGTGTCTGTGGCGTTGGATGCCGCCAGCAGCGTGGCTCCCATGTAAAAGTTCTCTGCATTGATTCAAGAAGGTGGACGTGATGCCCCCCGCTGTGCATGCTCGGTCCGGTTATACTTGCACCAGTGCGGTGAGCCCCCGGGCGAGCCAGCTGGCCCAAAGCTCGGTCCCCCGCTGCTCTATTGCATGTCACCCCATCATGGCACATCAACGCCAGCTGCGTCATTGCGCTTCCACCGAAATTTAACCCTGGTCTCCCTCACCCGCATAGAAGCTGTTCTGAGGGCAGGACGCCACAACCTCGCTTGCCGCTGGCCCCAGCCCTTGCACAGGCTCCTGCTGCAGCCCGCCGCCGCCCGCCGGCTGCACGGGTAACGCCTGTGCGCCAGCCTGCTGCGGCAGCACCAGTTGTGGCACCGCTGGCTGGACGCCTTGCGGCGCCTGGGGGGAGGGAGGCAGCGTGTGGGGCAGCAATGAGCCAGGGCAAGAGAGGATGGGCGACGGCCACACTGCAGGCAGCGGCGGCAGCGGCGGCAGGCGGCGGCCGCGGTGCCAGCCAAGTTTCCGTCCCGCGTACTACGCTTGACAGGACCTTGCCACACAATCTACGCGCCCATTCAGCCTGCGCACCACTGAGGAGCAAGCGAGCAAGCGGCCCACAACCCTCAGCGCGCCACCGCCGCTGCGACCATCCCACCGCGCACACCTGAGCTCCACAGCAGCTCGCCGCCAGCACCACTGCCGCCAGCGCCCACAAGCGCCGACCCATTCTGCCCGTGCGCTACTCTGGCTTCCCGCGGTCCGTCCTCTGCAGTAAGAGAGTCTTCACCGTCGCTACAACACTAGTATGGTGAGTACAGCACCGCACCCAAGGCGGGCGCACCAAACCTGCCTCCCGCCGCCACCCTTGGGTGCGCCGCCCATGCTGCCCCTCTCTTCGGGTACAAGCGAGCATGTGTGCGCTTACTGGGCAGGGACACCACCACAGCTGATGGTTTATATTTGGCTTTACATAGGACTGTTGGCAGGAATGTGGAATGTGCAGCTGTGAGGCAGGGACGGCGAAAGTGCACGCCCGCCAATTTGGTGTCAGCATGGGGCTGGGCAGGGGCACACCGCCAGCTGCACTGTGTTCACGACAAGACTTGTGTTTTGCTCTTACAAATTACAATGAAACAGACACCATGCATCTGTGTGCTGAAGGTCTGGCAACACGCATGTCCTGCTTCCTGCCCTCTGTCATGCCGCACTGCTGCACTGCCGCCCACGACGCACATGCTGCTCAGAACTGCCGTGTGCTGCGCTCCGCTGGTTGCCTCACAGTGCAGCGACACTACCAGGGCTGTAGCCGCCAGGGCCGCGCCCTGCGATGATGTCCGCCGCGGAGGCCTCCAGTTCAAGTTGGAACAGCAAGGAACTTGCCGTGTCTGCAGCCACGTTACAAATGGGATGCAAGGGGGTTAGCCGCGGTTGGCAAGGGATCAACGGTCTGCGTGCACATCCCAGCCTAGCTCAAAGCAACAACGCTGCCCCGCTGCTCTCCAGCGCAAGTTGCTGAGCCACTAAACAGCCACCTCCAACCGTGTTCCGCTCGACCACCACTAACGCCACTCATACCCAACACAGTGCGCTGGTCACTCTCCCACCCTTGCCGCACCTGCTGGCTTGTGCAAAAGAGCGGGGCCGGGGATGCCACGCGCGCCCCACAGGCTGCCGCTGGACGGCGGCGTGCAGGCATCCCAAAGCCAGGGCAGCGCGGAAGCCACAGCCAGCGCAGTTGGGGAGCCGCCTGGGGAGCTGGCTTGGGAGGAGGAGACCTTGGGGCGTGCACACGGGAAGGCAAGCTCGGGGTGAGCCGCCAGCAGACGCTCGTGCGCCTGCGCCCGCGCGCGAGCGGCGGCCTCCTGCCTGCAGGGGTACGTGGGAGAGATGAGTTTTGTAAACACGAGTGACTGGAGGGTGGAATGAGGACATCGAAATGTGCTGCCGAACATGCTCAAATAGCTGTGAGGAGGGCGGCGCCTGTCGGTGCCATGCATGGGTTGCTTGCCACCAAAGCAGTGTGCCCATGCCACCCCACCCTGCTTACAGCGCTCCATCCGGCTTGCTCGGGTGCAGAGTCCGCATTGCGCCAGTTCGAGCATCGACTCGAAGCACTCGTGGCTCCCTGGAGGTCGGCTTGCTGGCCGCCGCTTCTGGTCTGGGCGGCGGGGCCCGCTGCCCCCTGACACGAGCGACCCACATGGCAGTGCGCCTGCTCGCTTTTCCGGGCAGCTACATGCGAGTGCGGGCGGCTGTTTGCGGGCAGCGTGCGCGGGGCGCTCGCTACACGCCTCTTTTCGAGGCGACGAGGGTGCCTAGGGCGGGTCCCCGAGGCGCCGCTGATGTGGCGTGTGCCCCCTCGCCTCCTCTGGCTGGTTCTGCTCCGCACACCGCCTTCACAGTACGATCATCACCATGCGCGAGCGTCTGTGATATTCACATCTCATAACAACAAAAAAGCTAGCTGAAGCCGTCCAGCCAGCCAAACAGATCCCGCTGCACCACCTCCAAGCTGGGCGCGCCCCACAGCTGCGGCCGCCGCTTGAAAATGTCGTGCACCGGCCCGAGCTCGTGCAGCAGCGTGTAGCACATGGCTACATAGCTGAGGCTTACGCCCTCGGGAGGGGCTGGCCAGCACGCGGGAAGAGGCTTGGGGTGGACCCCTGCCGCTGCCGCTGCCGCTGATGCTGCCACCGCTGCCGCCACTGCCGCTGCTGCTGTTGCTCCTGCAGCCTCTGGCTCTCCTCCCGCCCCAGCTGCTGCTGGCTGCTGCCGCAGCGCGGCGCAGTAAGCAGCGAAGGCCGCGTCAGCTGCCACCTGGCTGCACCTGCAAGTGGCGGAAGGTTGCAGCTTGTGAGCGCCCCGCTGATTGAAGCCCAGTGTGCTAGCTACCAACGGAACTGTCCCGAGCACCTCTCAGCTGCCTGCAGCCAAAGAGTCAAACAGCGTGCATGGAGAAGCGGCACGCAAAGCCAGCAGCCCTGTCGCACCTGAGGCTGCGCAGCAGGAGCGGCACCAAGTCCCACAAAGGGTCGCCTTGCCCGCTGTCCGCAAAATCGATCAGCGTCACACCACCGCCGCCGCTGCCGCCGCACTCGCCGTGTGCTGCACTGCTGCCGCCCAGTGCTGCACTGCTGCTGGAGCAGTTACCTCTGCCACCTGCACCTCCGCAAGCAGCACCCTGCTGCTGCTCAGCCTGCTGCAGAGTTGGTGCGTCATCCAGCAGAGCGCTGCTCAGCAGCAGATTCTCTGCTGTGAGGTCCCCATGCACCCAGACGGGCAGGCTGCTGCTGCCACCACAGGCGCTGCTGCCGCCACCGCAAGCATTGTGAGCGCCATTGCAGGGGGCAGCCAAGCCGGCGCCAGCTGAGCTGCCCAGTGCTGCACCGCCGTCCGCAGGCTGGCCAGCAGTGTCCTCAGCCGCAGCGCGGCAGCAGGCGCAGCCGCCATGGCCAATCAGCACAGCAGGGTCGGCGGGGAGGTAGCTGTCCAGCTGCTGCTGCAGCTGAGGTGGCAGGGAGCCCTCTCTCCGGTGAGCCTTGGCTGCATGCCGCCGCTGGCGCCGCAGGAAAGACAGGAAGGGCTGCCAAGCTGAGCACACCGCGCAGCTGCTGCTGGCTTGGGAGGCTGGACCACTGCCGTCGGCTGCAGGGCTGCTGCCTCCGTTTGCGGCTACTGCTGAAGCTGGTGCACCCGCCTGCCCCGCCGCCGCTGATGCTGTGACACCTGCCAGGCTGCTGCTGTTGCCGCTGCTGCCGGGCAGCCCCTGCCCCAGGGCCGCTGCTGCAGCTGGGAAGAGCCGCAGGCACTGCTGCTGGCGCTGCTGCAGCACCGCTGCCGCCGCCTCAGCAGATGCTCCCTCCTCGCCTCGCATGTCCAGTGTGCCAGCTGTGCTGCTCCACACTATGCCATCCCTGGCCACCCATGCTGTGCTCGCTGAGCCGCCGCCGCTGCCGCCACCCGAGACATAGCCACCGCTAACATGGCAGCCGCAGGCGCCGGCAGGGGCTGCTTCGGCTGCCGGCAGAGGCATGGAATGAAAGGCTGCAAGGCTGCGCCCCGCTGCTGCTGCAACTGCCAGCCATTGGCTGTCGGTCAAGCGCTCCATGCACCTGCCAAGTGTGGCCCCCTCTGCCTTCTCAATGGCAATGAAGGGCAGCGGCGGGACAGGCCCTGCTGCCGCCTGCGCTGCTGCTGCCTGTGTCTCTGCCTCAGGCTCCGCTCCTGCTGCCACTGCTGCTGGTGCTGCCACAGCGCCGGCCTGCGAGCTTGCTGCTGCCTGCTGCTCCGCTGCCTGCTGTAGCTTGCAAAAGCCGCCTTCCCTCCAGCCCTCCAGGACCCCCGCACCCAGCAGCCGCGGCGCACGACTGCCGGGGGTGCGCCTGCCGCCGCTGCCGCTGCCGCCGCCACCGCCGCCGCTGCCACTGCCGCTGCCCAGCCCACCGAAAGCGTTGCCAC
>JADXDR010000022.1:677572-709420 GCA_025026875.1 Chlorella ohadii
CAAGCCGGCCGCAAGGCAGGCCTGTTCCAAGCGAGGCCGCCAGCGCTCCACATCGCTCCACTGCTGCGCCAGCTGCCACACTCGCTCGGCCAGCTGCCGCTGCTGCTCCTCCTGCTGCTGCTGCATGGCTGCACCTGCACCCTGCTGGTGCTGCTGCTTCTGACCGGCTGCAGGCCAACCCTGCTGCTGCTGCTGCATGGCTGCGCCTGCACCCTGCTGCCGCTCCCCAGCTGCCGCCGGCAGCTGCGGCTTGCCCAGCTGCTGCAGCAGGCCGCGCAGCCAGGGTCCCAAAAAGGACTCCCGAGAGAAGCCCAGAGTGAGGCTTTCTAGGTGATCCTCAGCTGCCGCCCGGTCTGCTGCCCGGTCCTCATCGATTGCTCCATCACTCGCCTGTTGCCCTGCTGCGCTGCACCCCGCTGTGCCGCGTCCCGCTGCGCTGCGCTGTGCATGCTGCCGCTCCCGCCGCCGCCGCTTGGCCGGGGGCGGAGCGGGCTCCTCCTGCAGGGCCTGCTGCGCCTGCTGTGCCTGCTGCTGCAGGTAGGTCGGCACCAGCAGCGGGTCAAACATCGAACCTGCAACGCATGGAATTGTAACAGGCAAATGTCAGATGGCAACAACTTGCAACCTCAGCATGACATGTCAGGCAACACAGATCAGGCCACCGCCTAGGACTCCTTCCCTGGACCTGGCCAGCCGCCACATGCACGAACATGGCAGGGCTCGGCGGCTGCAGCTTGCTCCGTCCTCAATCTCACCCGCGCCTAGCGCCTGCCACTGCACCGCCGCCTCCAGGTTTGCCGGGCTCACAAAGTTCTGGGTCACCGCCACTGTGAAATCCAGGTTCAGCACGCAGTGCCACCAGCCTGCGGTATGTTGAAACGAGCAACACGCACTTGCAAAGCATATTTGCAGGTGGACCTTTGCAAAGGAAGGTGTGCGCAGTCAAACCGTGTACAGCAGCAGCCAGGGGTTCCCAACCCCAGTTGCTTGCTACCACATCCCATCTGCTCGCACCTGCCGGCAAGAATATGGTCTCCCCGGGGCCCTGCAGCACCTCCAGCGGGCGCGCCTCTGGCGGCAGCTGGGGATAAACTTCAAGGAACCATTGCAGCGAGGTGGGCGTCTGCAGGGCAGTAGGAGAGGGGAAGAAGGGCCAGCGCATGAAGTTACGAAGGCAAGTTTGCACTCGGCTGGGGGCGCTGCAGGATCGTTTCCTGTTGCATCTGTACTGGACAAGTAACGTCCTCTCGCGTCACCTGAAAGTCCGGCATGCCTTCGTCATCAATGCCCACTTCAACGCCCGGAGGCACACGCCCAGGTGGGTACAGCGCCCAACGCTTGCGCCCTGCAACAAGAAGGGCAGGCGCCAGGCAGCAAATGAGTGACCCGGGGCGAAGCCCAGTTGAGGTGGGAGTTTACAGTGCCCAGCGCTTGCGCCCCGCAGGGAAGGCGGTGGGTGGGGCCGGCGCCAGGCAGGAATTGAGCGACCCAGACCAACCAATGCAGCCGCAAATTTTGGGATTGTTCTCTGCTCATCTTGCCTGACAGCAGTGTGTTCCAGGCTGACGTGGCGGATGGGTCCACGTGCCAGCTGGCACCCGAACGCGCTGGCCCCGCCACCAGCCACCTATCGCACCCGGGAAAGGGAAGAGCGGTCTGATCAAGCAGGGGCTGGAGAATGAGGGCAACAGTTGGACTGTCTGCAAACACGCCAGCTAGCACCAGAGCGCGCCGGCCCAGCCACAAGCCACCTGCCGCGGCCAGTGGCACGGACAAGAGGATCAAGGCCAGAGCAAGCATACTGGGAAAGTAAGGGCGCACGCAACACGCAAGCAGCTTCAAACTAAGACGCCTGCCCGCCCAAGAAGTCAGCCTGGGCCAGCCCACCTGCAGGCCTCCCGCCGAACTTTCAAGCTCAGCCTGGCAGCCTGTCTAACCATCCCCTGCAGTCCTCGCGCCGGTATCCCAGGCAGTTGGCTTCATACAAAAGGCCTGCCAGCCCGCCAGCCTGGCCACCCACCTGTAGTCCTCCCGTCGGTATCCCAGGCAGTTGCCCTCATACAATACACTTGCCAGCCCAAGCACTCAGCCTGGCCACCCACCTGTAGTCCTCCCGTCGGTATCCCAAGCACGCAAACAAATCGTGGCGGAAGATGTGCGGGACTCCGTACATGCCCAGCATCTCAGGTACCGCCTCGCCAAAGTTGCTGCAAGGAAAGAATGATGATTGGGGCGGCATTGAATGGAGGGGCTGAAGGCACTCGGTACATGCCCAGCATCTCAGGCGCCGCCTCACCAAAGTTGCTGCACAGAAGGAGTGTTGAGCAGTAGATGGGTGGCCGGTTGAGGCTGGGCTCAAGTGCACAGCGCAAACGTGGCCTGACCACCTGGCAACCAAGCCAGCCGGCGGTGCTGCACATGTAGGCATCTGGTGCAGAGCCCGCTTTTGAGGCTAACCCATGCTGCATGCACAGGGCGCCGTATCAACCCAAACAGCACCAGAAAACTTATGCATCAAGGATGCAGAGCGGCTCCTCGTCCTGCTGCTGCCAGCTGTATGCACACAAAGTAGTCAACCCTGCCAGACATCGCAGACTCACGCATCAAAGATGTACAGAGGCTCCTCGTCGTGCTGCTGCCGGCTGTAGGCCAGATAGTCCGCCAGGCGCATGCGCGTGCGGCCTGCGTCACAACGCACGCAGCTCTGTTATTCGTCAGGCAATCCGCCAGCAGTGTGGGACGGCTGGGCGGTTGAACTGGGCGCCAGAGCACCCCAATGCATACCCAACTTGGCAGCCCCACAAGCACGCTACACGCACCTCCCGAGAAGAATGGCTTGGTCTTCGGAACAAACTGCAGGATTTCAGGGCACACGGCACCACCATTACATAGTCAAACTCCACACACCTCCCGAGAAGAACGGCTTGGTCACTCGGAACAGTCGGTCGCCAAAGCGGGCCGCCAGTGCATCCGGCTGCCAGGCCTCCAAGCTGCCGCCTGCAGCAGGAGGGGCACCATCCAAGCAAACTTAAGATGCAGCCAGCAGCTTGCAAGCGCATGGTAGGGAGGCACACAGTGGGCAGTAGCTTGCAAGTGCAAGCCGGAGGACAATTCACCAGTAGCAGCAGCAGGGCTGAGGACGAAGCCAGGCATAGCCATATGGGAGACAAGCATCGATTGCCAAGGCAGCAGCATGGTACAAGGCCCTCCATGCTCTGCAGCATACAAGCGCCCACCTGCCCAGCCGGCCGTCAGGCCTCCCAGCAGTGCTGGCTGGCCGGGGCCATCGAACCGAGCCCCAKACTCTTCTGGGCTCAAGCCGGCGGCATCTGGTATGCAGACTATGGCTGTGCTGCTGCTGCTGCTGCTGCTGCTGCTGCCGGTTGCCACAAGCGGTGGTGGCGGCACAAAGCTGCTTAAGTCCACGTGGCACCTAAACCAGCGCCTGCAGTTGTGAACAGGTTGCCAGGTGAAGGTTGATAGATTTGGGAGCATCGCCACACAAGAAACCGTGGTGGGGCGGCGTTGGTAGGATTGCACAAGCCTGGCTGCAGTGTGCGTGCAGCTTGCAAGCCGCAGCGCCCGCCCCGCTGAGCAGCACCTGTAGAGCGCTGGCGAGGAGAAGCCAGGCACCGGAGTGAGGGGCACCAAATCTGCAGCTGTCAGCTCTGGCCGGCCGCAGGCGGGGTGGTGAGCCAGGTAGGTGGCGCGCCAGGAGCCCTGGGAAAGGAAGGCAGGCAGCACAGTGAGGCAGGCGGCAACGGCGGCACCGGCGGCACCGGCGGCGGCACCGGCGGCGGCGCAGGCAACCGAGTAATGTTGCGCGATCGGCTGGGCCCAGTGCACCGCGGGCTCACCCTGTAGTCAAATGGAGTGCGGCAGCGCTCCAGGTGCTTGGCCAGCCAGAGCGGCTCCTCGCAAGCAAAAACGCGGAGCAGCCTGGAGGTCTCGGACAGCGCCAGCAACTCCTGAACATCCAGACCTCCCAAGAGAAGGCAGATCAGCTCGTCGGGCAGCACAGCGAGGGCGCCCAGCCCCCGCTCTCGCGGGTTGGGCTCCCCCTGACGCTGCTGCCCATCCATCACGGCTCTGTGAATCAGATCGAGCTAAATTTGCTGCCTCGTTGCGCCGCCAATGCTGCTGGGGTTCATCGGCGGCACGGCACGGCCAGTGCCGCCGCCGCGAATTTATCATCGCCCGCTCCTGAGCATCCTGACGGCACTCACACAAGGTGCTACAGATTCCTCAAACGAACTGACAAGTACAAACTGACAGCGTGTGTGCCAAGTGCACCGCCCAGGTCATGCCGGCGGCCGCCAGCCCCCCGCCCGCAGCTGCTGCTCCTGCTGCTTGGCATCCTCCGGATCTGTTGCGAAATATGGCATGGCCGGAACTGCCGCCTGCCGCTGCTGCTCAGCCGTGCCCGCATCAGCAGCTGCAACCGTGCCGCCGCGCTTGCGGACAGCTGCCATGGCCGCTGCCTCGGTGCTCTCTTCACCAAAAGCCACTGGGTCGTCGCATGGGGGCGGGTCAAAGGCYGNGGGGCGGCCGCCATGCCACCTGCGCCTGCTGCACCTGCTGCGCCTGCTGCTGTGCCTGCTGCTGCTGCTGCGCCTGCTGCTGCTGTGCCTGCTGCGCTTGCGCCTGCGCCTGCGCCTGCTGCTGCTCCTGCTGCGCCTGCTGAGCCTGCTGCTGCTGCTTCTGCTGCGCCTGCTGCTCTTGGCCTTGCTCTAGTTTCCCTGGGCCCTTGCCTTGCTGCTGCTGCTGCCGCTTCGCTGGGGGCTGCGTGCCTGCAGGAGCGCTGCCATCCGCCGACGGCTCTGCTTCCATTCGCGAGCGCTTAGCATCACCTGCTGTTTGTGCTGCGCTGCTGTTGCAACCGCCTGCTGGGCCTGCTGTGTGTGCTGCGCTGCTGCTGCCGCCTGCTTTGGCTGCCCGCAAGCTCTGTGCAATCTTCTTGAACAGCGGCCTGTCCGTGAGGGCTGGCTTCTGCAAGACTGGCGCTGCCTCGGCCTGCTCGCTCTGCTGCTGAGCGTGCTGCTGCTGCTGCTGATGCGCCTGCTCCTGCTGCTCGTGGTCCTGTTTCACCTGCACCTGCTGCTGCGCCTGCTGCGCCTGCTGCCCTCGCTGCTGCACCTGCTGTGGCGCCTGCGGCGGCANGCAGCGCTTTCTGCAGTGCCGCCATGGCTGCCGCCCGCTGCCCGGCTGCGCCGCCGGTGCCGCCCTGCAGCACCGCCTGCCAGCGATCCGTCAGCAGAGATGCAGCTGCTGACACGGCCTTGTGGGGAGTCTTGGCCAGGTTCCGCACCGCCCGCACCAGCCCAGCGCTGCCTGAGCTGCGCAGCAGCGGCGCCTCCAGAGGCAGGGCATCCAGGGCAGCCAGCAGCTGGAGCAGCAGCGTGAACTGCTCCGCTGCTGTGGCAGACACCAGCCAGTCCTCGAGAGTCGTCAGGAAGCCGGCTGCGAGCGGCAAGGAGGAGAGATTTGGGTGGCGGTTGGGCGGCAGAGGTACAAGTAGGCAGAGGGGCAGGAGGCAGTTTCGAGAAACATGCAAGCTGCCCTACAGGCGGCATTGGCTGTGTGTGGAGGCACACATGGTGGCTGTGACTACATGCCAACGGCTGCTGCCGTGTTAGCCAGCCACAAGCTACGCAGCGCGCATGGCCGTGCCCTGCAGCCAGCGCACCTTGCTCTGCCAGGCATGCGGCAGCACCAAACAACACCGATGGAGAGCAACAGCACCAGGCAGCATCAGCCCAACACCCACCCGCTGCCACTAGCTTGCGGCGAATGAGCTTGCTGCTGTCGGCGATGGCAGCGCAGGCGCGGCAGCGCACCACAGCGCCGCTCAGCGTGGCCATGAGCGCCACAAACTGGCCTGCGGGTGCAGGACAGGCAGCGGCACGGCATGGCGGTCAGCAGGCAACGGCATTGGCGTGCTAGTCGCATTCCAAAAATCGGGGCACTGGATGCCTGGAATACCAGCAAGGAAGCCCCGAATAAGATATGTAGAGTGTAAGCACTGCTCTACCGGGTTTGCATGCTTTGTAGGATGCTGGAAGCTTGTTCAAACTGGTCATCACAAACCCCTGCGCTTGCCTGTGACGCTTGCGTCCCGCAGACCCTGCCCTGCGCCGTCTTGCAGCGCCCGCAGCTTGGCAGCCGCCGCCTGCCGCGCCGCTGATCCAGCTGCCAGCAACGCTTGCACGCTCCGGTCTGCCTGTGGCCCAGCAGCCGCAGCAGCCTTGCCATTGGTGGCAGTGCGCCCCTCTGCCGCCGCCGCCGCCGCTACCGCCTCTGCTGCCCCTGCAGCCGCCTGCTGCCGCGCCTGCTGCAGGCACCGGTCCCAGGCCGCTCCCAGGCCCTGGAAGAAATGCAGGGCCGCCTCAGCGGTGCAGCCTGTGCGTGCAGCTACTGCTACCGCCTGCGCAACCGGCAGCTCATCTTGCACAGAGAAGAGCTGCGAGATGGGTGGGGCAGCGAGAACGGCAGTGAGGAATGCCGTAATTGCCTAGGTGGCGCTTGAATGGCAGGGCATCTGCATCTGCACGCGTATCATACATCAAAAATAAAAATGAGCTTGCCTGCAGCAGCACCTCCTCTGCCTCGCTCGTCAGGCCGCCACTGCTGCCGGCGGCGGCGGCGGCAGCGGCGGCGGCATGTGGGCGGGAGCTGTGCCGCGCCCGGCCTGCTGCCACGACCATGGTGCTCGTTATACAGCAGGTGGGAGGCGCTCTGGACTACCCAGCGAGCGGGGGTGAAGTGGTGCGGCTGGGTGACGGCAGACGAGACCGCCCAGTATTGTTCAATGGCTGAGGAACACGGGCATGGCATTCATCAGCCGCCGATCGGGACTGCAGCGCTCATGCTGTGATCAGCAGAACCCTGCCGAGGTACTTTCGACCTGGTGACTCCCCGCCGTCGCCCTGCGCACAGCTGCCGGCCTGAATCGGCTGCCACGACCCCCTACCACCCCAAGGAGCACGATGCAGGGCGCCTCGAGACTGCTGGCAGAGCTCGCGCCCCTGTGCGGCTCCCTGAGCCGCAGCCTGGGGTGCGTTTGGGCGGGAGGAGGCAGCGCGGATGTCGAATACAGCCATGCTCACGAACACCCACGGCAGGCTTTGGCTGCCGCTGCCGCCATCGCCGCCTGCCGTCTGCCGCTGCCTCCTTCGCCACGCCCATGCCGCCGTGCCGGCCGCACCACCAACCCCTGCCGCCCGCAGGTCGGGGCAGCAGCTGCAGCAGCTGCGGTCGCTGGGGCTGGTGCCCATGGTGATTGAGAGCACGAGCCGGGGAGAGCGCGCATTCGACATCTACTCGCGCCTACTGCGCGAGCGAATCGTCTGCGTGAACGGGTGAGGCATACTTGGGGGCGTTATTGATGATCCTTATGAATCTTATGTGAACGTGCGAACCTGGTGGCGGCGTTTTCAAGTCATGCTGCGAGCTACAGGCACCGACTGCGGCGCTTAGCGGATGGGCAGCCAGGGGCATGCATTGCCTGCGTGAGGGGCAGCATGTGCATTTCACCTCTCCAGCCTGCCAGCCAACTGCAGGCCCAACCAGGACAACAGCGACACCCTGGTGGCGGCGCATCTGCTGCTGTTCCTGCCTGTACGTACGCTTTGCGTTTACCTACCTGCACTGCGCTTCCAACTGCAACCAACCGCAGGCCGATCGACGACAACAGCGCCAACCTGATTGTCGCCCAGCTGCTGTTCCTGGAGAGCGAGCAGCCGGAGAAGCCGGTGCGCACCATGCTTAATCCAAAGGGGCCCATGGTTGTACTCCCAGCTTTGTCAAAGCCCTACCCTCTCAAGTGTGAGGGGTTCCATCACTTTGTGCCCTGGCACACAGTACCATCAACACTCGATAGCACATGCTGGCAGGGCATGACTCATTGTGCACCCTGCCACCTGGCCGCTGGGGTCTTCATCAGCCAGTTGGTATTTGCTTGCTTCCGCACGTCCGCATGCACATCACCTTGGCATGTGCTATTTTGTTACCAACGCCTGCAGATCAGCCTGTATATTAACTCGCCCGGCGGCGTGGTGACAGCGGGGCTGGCTATCTACGACACAATGCAGTACATCCGCGCACCCGTGGCCACCCTGGCGGTGGGTATTGCCGGTCGCTTGGTACGATTGGGTTTGATGGGAGCATGCTGTGCCATGCCCATTTTCACCCTTGCACTGCCGCGGCACGCCATGCCATGCCATGCCACGCCATGCCATGCTGCAGCACGCCATGAAATGCCACACCATGCCATGCTGGGCCATGCCATGCCATCTCATGCCCATTTTCCACCCTTGCCATGCTGCGGCACGCCATGCCATGCCTAATCCATGCCGTTCTAACCCGTTGCCACATGCCAACTCTCATGTCTTTCAGGTGGGCCAAGCTGCATCCATGGCCTCTCTGCTGCTGGCCGCCGGCGAGCCTGGGCACCGGCGCATCCTGCCGCACAGGCAAGCAGTATTGTCAGACGTTTGTTTGTTTGTTTGTTTGTTTGTTTGTTTGTTTGTTTGTTTGTTTGTTTGTTTGTGGGTGATGTGTGTCAGAGGGAGGCGAGTCCGGACACCGGCGCATCCTGCCGCACAGGTAACAGGGCGGGCCCCAACAAGCCATGTGCCCCATTCAGCTTCCTCGGCCAACCCCACCTGTACCTGTGTGGTCCTTCACCTGCCTTTGTGCCGACTCGGTGTTTGACAATCGGCGGACAAAATGCGCTGCCCCTTTGCCGCAACCCGCAGCCGCGTGATGCTGCACCAGCCATCGGGAGGGGCGCAGGGCCAGGCAACTGACATTGCCATCGTGGCAAAGGCAAGGTTGATTTGGTTGGCAGGCTGTTTGTGTGCTGCCGCTGCGGTGATCCCCCTCAAAACGTTGCCGCGGCCCGGCCACCCGGCCACTTGCGCTGTGGGGGGAGACGCTCCGGACGACACACGCTGCCCGACCGCTGCTGAGGACTGGTCTGTGCTGGCACATACTGGTTCGTGCTTCTGCTCACACTAACTGCAGGAAATCCTGAAGATCCGCGAGATGCTCAACGGACTGTATGTGAAGCACACCGGTCAAGCAAAGGAGCGCATTGGTGAGTGCTGCCAGGGTGTTTGGGGCTGACCGCCATCATGTGGGCTGCATGAAGAGGGGCTGCTTACAGGAGTGTAGGGCCCTTGCACCCGTTTGCAGCTGACTTGCCAATTGCGCACATGCTGCTGGCTCTCAAATAGCTGGTTCATTGCACCTGCGCCCCTCCCTCCGCAGGGGAGGTGCTGGAGTCGCGATCACTTCATCTTGCTCCCTCGCTAGTTGCATGTTTGCGGTTTGAAAACTGAAAACTGAAGAGCTGAATGTTTTGTTTTGCAGAGGAGGTGCTGGAGCGCGACTACCTCATGCCGGCTCACTTGCTTGTCCTGCGCATTTGCAGCTGCTAAACTGACAACTGCACATTACCTTTTCTTGCTTTATTCCAGAGGAGGTGCTGGAGCGCGACTACTTCATGTCTGCCGCCGAGGCCAAGGACTTCGGTCTGGTGCGCGTTTGTGGCTGCTTGCCTATAACTCTATTTCGAGGCTGCTTGCTGAAAGTGTCCGCCGCCGCCAAGAACTTGGGCTTGTGCGCTCGGTTGGCTCCTATTATTTGAGATTGTCTTCGGCTCTATTATCGAGGGGTTGACCTTTCATTGTTTGTTCATAGCGTCTGCCGCAGAGGCCAAGGAGTTTGGGCTGGTGCGCGTTTGTGGCTGCTTGCCTATAACTCTATTTCGAGGCTGCTTGCTGAAAGTGTCCGCCGCCGCCAAGAACTTGGGCTTGTGCGCTCGGTTGGCTCCTATTATTTGAGATTGTCTTCGGCTCTATTATCGAGGGGTTGACCTTTCATTGTTTGTTCATAGCGTCTGCCGCAGAGGCCAAGGAGTTTGGGCTGGTGCGCTGCTCAGTTTGGTGATCTGAAGGGTCCTGGTGCTCTTACCAGGACCAGCCCTCCTGAGGAGGCTGCAAGGAGCCCTTACCAGACCGATCGGCTGGTGCAGGGCGGCGGCCAGATGTACTGCCCTTACACAATCACTCTGCTCTCCTGCTGGTTCCAGGTGGACGAGTTGATTGACCACCGCCCCCTGCCGCTTATCTCAAAACCTGCCGCGCGACTACCCAACCAACCTTGCTGTCTGCGTCTTGTGTTCTGCTGCTGCAGGTTGACGAGGTGATTGACCACCACCGCCGATGCAGTGTCGTCTTGCATCTTGCGAATGTTTGCCTCTCCTGCCTGCTACAGGTTGACGAGGTGATTGACCACCGCCCGCCGCCCCACATGTCAACCCTTCCTTGCTGCGCGACTCGCAACTGAAACTTGCTAACTGCAACTTGCTTTTTCCCAGGTGGACGAGGTGATTGACCGCCGCCCGCCGCCACCTGAGGAGGAGGGCACCCTGCCGGGCGGCGGCAGCAGCCCCGCCTCCGTCTATTGATCAGCACGGCGGTGGGGCCAGCAAGTGGAGAGGACTCACGTGGCATCGGTTGGCCACGGAGCCAATCAGCAGCAGCGTAGCCTCGGTTTGCATGATCAACGGCCAGGCCAGCAAGCCAAGGGGCATCCCGCAGCTTTTGCCTTCAGCACCAAGCGGCAGCAGCATGGCCATCACTGGACTGAGCAGCGGATGCAACCAGCTCTAGCAATCCCCAGCAGCAGCCTAAATGTAGAACAGCTTCCCTTCACCCGGCTGCCGCCGCGCTGGTACCAATTCGAGGCAGACTGCTTGCTGCATGCTGCGCTGCCACCTTGCCAAGCAAGTCGTTGCAGCGCGCCCCTTCCCGCGCACCCCTTACTACACTATGTACTGCAAACTCTCTGTTGTATCCCCTGTGTCACTTTCCATCATGTACCAGTGCATCGATGTAACAACTTTTCTTGAATGAGGGTCTGCGGCGCAGACGGCCGCTGATGCGGGCACCGCCGCACGGCAGCACCGCTGGCGCCGCTTGGCTGCATATAAGCTTTGCTGCTCCATCCCCCGACCTCTGCCAGCCAGTTCCTCTCATTTGGGACGCCTGGGGCTGCGAGCGCTTCAAACCATTGCCGCCGAGACGTGTTGCGCACCTCCAGCAGACCTCGCCAGGTGCGGGAAGGGTAGCAGGCACCGAGGGCAGCAAGGCAGCGGGTGGGCTAGCAGGCAGGCCGTGCGCCATTCTGACGCCGCCGCCGCCGCTCGCGTCACTTCCCACCGAGCCCGCCCGCCTTCTCGTCTGCGCAGGCCTCTCACCCCTCCCCAGCAGCCGTCTCACAGCCAGCCATGAGGACTCGCTCAGCGGCTCAGCGTGCAGCAGCTGCAGCGCCCTGGGCGGAGCTTCCGCTGGCTTTGTGGGAGCAGATTGCCGCCCTGCTGCCAACCGCGGACGTCATGTCTCTGCGGCAGGCCTGGCACGGCGCGGCGCAGCTGGCGGGTGGTCGCGTGCGCAGCGAGGCCTCATCCAGGCTGAAGAAGGAGCTGGCCAGCTGTGTGGTGCTGTCCCGCGGCGCCGCTGTGGGCAGTGCCATTGACGGCGTGGCATGCATGCGGCAGGAGGTTGGCGGAGTCTGCCTCGATTTCCTGGAGGGGTGGATGTGCGGCGCCACGGGAGGCGTGTTTGCCAGCGACAACTACCGTGCCCTGGAGTGCCGGTCTTTCCTGGGCCAGCGGCCGGGCCTGCGCTCCTCCTACTCAATCGAGCCATGGCGCACCGGCATCCGCATGCAGGTGCGCCGGTTCTAGGTGGGGCATGCCTGCAAAATCGTATCCTTGCTTGCCCCGCCAGGGTTGCTTTGTAGGCATGGCTGCTTGCCTGGCACCTCACTTGCGCACTGTGCCCCGTGTGTGTCATGCTATGCCATGCATGCGATCTTCACCGCTTGAAGTGCATCGCATGCATGGCGTGCATGCTGATGGCTCGACCCTGAGCCCATGCGTGCACATCTCTGAAGTTGGAGTTTCCGTGAGGCGCGTCCTGCTGCTCCCTGCTCCTTTGCCGACCCGCAGGCCGTCCTGACCTTGACAGCGCCTGCAGACTTCCCTGAGGACGATGCAGTGATTGATCTGGAGGAGCTGCGATTCCTGACCCTGGACGGCAGCCTGCTGCTGGAGTACGGCCTGGCCTTTTCAATGGACTACCGCCGCAGCGTGCGCGCCATCCGGCAGGGCGACGGCACTGGCTTTGGCCGGCTGCAGAGCAGCCCCATGGCAGAGGCGGCTGCACACTTCCAGGGGCTGCGGGCGGCGGCAGCGGAGCAGCAGCTGCGTTTGGCCGACGGGCGCTGGTGCGACAGCCTGCTGCTGCCGGCCATCCATTCAGCCGTGACAGAGCTGTACCCGCTGCAGCGCTGAGAGCGGTGCACTTGTCCAGACCATTCCACGCATTCCATCCACTCTGACAGCCCTGCTGTAACATGTGGCTGAGTCAGGCTGCTACAACTGCAATGCAGCCAGCTATGTTACAAGGCTTGCGAGAGAAGTCACATATCACATCAAGACGTGCACTCAGATGGCTGCCTGGCGCCGAACGGCGGCGCTGCCTAGGCCTGCTGCGCCATGCGCCACAGCGCGCGGAAGGGGCGCTGCCAGGCAGGCACATTGCGCCGCAGTGCATTCAGCCGGTCCCTGTCGCGCTGCATGGTGGCTGTGCAGCGGTCGGCTGATGCAGCCAGCACTGCGCGCAGGCTTGGCAGCGGGGTGTCTTCTGGGAGGCGGTCCCGCAGGGCTGCCGCCTTGGTGGCCTGTTCGTACAGCTTGCCCACCGCTTGGTCCCGGGCAGGCATGTCCCCATAGAGGAAGGACGCAGTGACACCGGTCATATAGGCAAGGGACATGGCNAGCACACATGTAGACGGCCAGTGGCTCCTGCGCCAGAGCAGGACCGTCGTACCAGAGCAGCACTAGGATGGTCGCCCATACCCAGTAATTGAGCACGAGCAGCATGCGCAGCGTGTCCTGGAACGGCGGGCGGCCCATCGCTGTGGCCACTTCGATCAGGCAGGTGGCCAACAGGCAGCGCAGCAGGCGCCGCAGCCGGCCCTGCAGCAGCCGGGGAGCGCACTCAGACGGTCGGCGTGCACGCCTCAGGCGATGCAGGGCGGCGAGCATGCTGCCCTGGGCGGGCGCAGGTTGGGGCTGCTGCAGTGGGATCATCTAGGCCAAAGCTCTGCCAGCAATTCCGGCATGCCGACACAGCCGCCAAAGCACGCTTCAAGGGACGGTCTCACCTGCGGCTGCGGCACTCCGGCATACTGGTCGGCATGCCATCGTAGCTCCGACGCTACATGCGCTGCATTCTGCATCATGTGCAGCACAGCACGCTGCTCTCCCCGGGCTGCAGTAGGACCAAGGCGGCAACAGGGGTGTGGAGGCGCCTGCAAGCACTCGAGCTCAGCAGCTGCCATTGCTGCCGTGCACTGATGCCACGAGCTGCACATGCTTCAGCTGGTTCGCAAAGACACATCCCTGGGTTGGGCCGTGCATGCATGTTCTGCCGCTGGACCCAGCAGCCTCAGCAGCCTGGTGCTCAGTGTGCAAGTGCTGGGCTGGGCTGGAATGGACCCACTTGAGTGTGCAAGTGATCTGCAGTGCTGCTCAGCTCACCTAGCGCCATTAGGGCTTGGGCCTCCGGCTGGATGGCAGCTGCTGATGCGTGCGACCCTGCAGATGGGGCAGCAGCGGCGCTTGTCGTAAAATGAGATGGGCTCTCTGGACGGCATGATCCAACCGATTGCAGTGCCTGCCTGCCTGCACACTGGCGGCCGACACAACGCATTCCAAATAGCAGCCAGGGCAGCAGCGGCGGTGGCCAGGCACACCTGCGCTGCCGCTACTGCAAGCAGAGGCACCGGTGCATGTGGCACAGCGCTGAGAAGCCCCGCAGGGCGCTCACCGAAAGCGAGCAGCAATTGTGCATAGGCGTCTGCCACCGCTGCCTGCGCCGCCACCAGGCCGGGCTGATCGACTGCCGGCGCGGGCTGCTCATCTTCGCGGCGGTGCAGCTCGTCCAACTTTTCAGTCAGCCATATGAGCTGAGCAAATGCACCTGGACCGCGAGCCGCCATGTCACCTGCAGGGGCAGGGAATTGGACGGTGGCATGAGCGCGAGCACCTCGCAGCTCGCAGACAGGGCTCCCGCCCGGCAGCGCCCGCCCGTTGCCGCCAGCGGCGGCGGCCTCGCCCGGGCGCTGGGACGGCCATGCGCGACGCCTTAGGCCTACCTCTGGCCCGCCGAGGCGCGTGGGACGCAGGTCTGGGCTCACAGTGGCGCTTTGGGCTGCGGTCCCGATGGGGCTGGCCGCTGTGGGCGAGGGGGCAGGCTGCGGCGCTCCTCACCGAATCCGGCAGTCCATCAGAAGTGCAGGAGGCTGCCAGACGGGCCAATCGTGCTGCCCAACCCTCCGCGCCAAGCGGGACTGCCGCCGCCTGCCGCCAACGCATGCGCAGTCGGACCATAACATCCAATGCCACATCAGGAAGTGAGCCACCTCACGCCAAATGCCGTTGCATTGCTACCACGTTGTTAGGCTGCTCCCCACGCACCCCCTGGGCTGGCTGCGCACGCGCACAGCATCCAGCGGGTGTTGCAGCGGCCGAGTATGTGCCTCGAGTGCGTGCTGCCGCTCCCGCCTGAAGGGAAGCCTGTATGTGGCTTGTTACAAACAGTTGCGGGGCATTGACGAAGGGTGTACACTAAAAGGGGCATGAAATGGAAGCCGCCCCACGTCTGGATACAAAGGGGCAGCGCCTTGCTGCCTACGTGCTAGCCTGCGTAAGTCTGCCTACGCATGCCTGCCCTGCTGCCTGCCAACATCTGCCTGCCCTAATCAGCTACTCGCTGGCTGCTGGGCGTGCAGGCACTGCACTATGACAAACCAGGTGCTAATATGGCAAGCAGCTGCCTGCACGGTGTGCGCACATGTGTGGGCAGAACCGCTGCCGGCTGCTGCGCCAGGCCGCCTCAGCACACACTGCTCCTTGCCATTGTGCTGACCACGCCGCTCTAGGCCGTCTCGATGTTGACGGGCGCGTCTCCCTCCAGCAGGTGCTTGAGGTGCACGTTGGTGACGCGCGTGAGGCGCCGCACCTTGCGCGCCTTCTTCTTTTTCTCCCGAGCCTCCCGCTTCTCAATCACTTGGCGCGGCGCGGGCTTCAGGCCTGCAGGCGGGCAGGGAGTATGCAGACATATGCAGTTACCGGTACTTGCTAAGCAGTGTTGATGCATGGTTCATCATTCTCAGTGCTTGCAAGGCGCAAGGCAGGCAGGGAAGAACAGACAGTGCAGGCGGCTGGGCGGGTGAGCTTGTCGAGTGCTCTCCCAAGTTGCAGGCACAGGGACCGAGGGATGCAGCAACGCGCATGCGCCCTGCCTGCACACATGCACCGCCATCTTCCCTTTCCACCGCCCTACCTTGCACAGACTTGCCGCCATCTCCCCCTCTTCTTCTGTCCCTCCAACTCCATACATAGTAAGACCCTAGCAGCACTGGCGACAAAACGACCAAAAAACGCCCACCTATCTTGCGCAGCTCGGCCGCCATCTCCTCATCTTCCTCGGGTAGCTGCTCCCCCACCGACAGCCACAGCTCCTGCGGAGGCGGGATGCAAAGATTGCAACCAAGCTGAAAAGCTGGGTGCGTACGCAGAGGTGTACAGGCAACGGGCTGCAGAGGCATGGGGTGCACGGGTACGCAGGCACAAGGTCCTTGGTGCATGCTTGCCAAGCTTTGCAGGTGCGCAACAGCAAAGGGAAGCAGCCCGCCGGTACACGCAATGCAACAGCAGGCGGTAGGCAGCCTGCGGACAGACCAGCAGCACAACACAGCATGACACGCCACAGCGCAGCGCATCACACATCCCCACGTCCACCCGCATTCGCTGGTCCACGGGATTAAAACACGTGCCCACTCTTCGCTTGTTTCATGACCAACTGATTGGCAGAAGTAGCTGCAAGCACCCACAACAACCACCCATCTGCCCATCCATGTCCACGTCCACCCGCATTCGCAGATCCACCCGGTAGAACCCTTTTCCGCTCATCTCAGGCCAACAACTAAAATGCAAAAACCTCGCTTGCAGCAGCCCACCTGCACATCCATGTCCACGTCCACGCGCATTCGCTGGTCCACCGGGAAGAACACCTCTTTGCGGGTGGGGTCCGCCGCCGGCAGGCCCACCACCAGCCGCTCCGCCTTGAGTGCCTGCAGGGGAACAACCAGTTTGAAGCTGTAAAACGAAACCAGGGGGGAAGTGGCAGGGCTGCCACTGGCAGGCCCGCAGCTTTACAGCGCCTACTGTGGGTGGCGCTGAAGCAACTACTGGAACATATGCGCAAGGATGCAAATATGCCACCAATGCGCAGCGCGCCCCAGGATAAGCATTCACCAGCTACCCCAGCGCATCAAACCTCAGGCTGGTTGGTGCCGCATCCCAAACTCGTGCTTAAAAACACCCTCCCATCAATGCCCACCTCCAGATCTTGCCGTGCCCCGGGGTAAGCATCCGCCAGCTCCCCGAGCGCTGCATAGCCCTCACCCTGCCGCTCCCGCCGCCGCAGGTAATCCAGCAGCTCTGCCTTGCTGCGCACGTTGGCCACCTCTGCAGGCCACAAAATGTTGGGTCGAATCGAGGTGGGTTGCCGGTGGGCTCAAGATCAGGGCGACGCTGGCATGCAGCTGACTGGGAGAGCATACTGCAGCAATGGTCCCTCACAGCTTAATTGGCACACTGCTATATAGCCATCCGCTGCAGCCAGGAACTTGAGCAACTAAAGTAAGCCAACCATACGCTCTCACCTGGCACGTAAACATACAGGCCATCCGCCTGGACTGACACCTTGTTGTTGGCAGCCAGCGCCGCCGCCAGCGCTGTGTCTGTTCGTGGATCGCTGCAGGGAGGGAGTGAGGTGTGGCAGGGTGAGGCGGATGGGTGGGGGTGGCAGGGAACCTGGCACCTGAGGCGGCACATAGCCAAGCTGGCGAGCGCAGCAGCACAACAGCCAAAGCAGCACGCCGCAGCGTGACCGAGCAGCAGCATCAAAGCCACCAGGGGCAACCACCTCTGGCCCAGCAAGCAGCGCGGTCAAAANCCAGCAGGCGANGCGGGNCACTGCACACCAAACCCCAACGCCCCNTGGCATTCTCCCCNAAGCTCACAAGCRGGTGGCTGCCGTGANTGCCCGCTGCCCGCTGCGGCTCGCTGCAGGTGCGGAGGTAATCCACCACTGCTTTCAGCTTCACACCGATGGGCACCGCCTGCTGCCCGCTGCGGCTGCGCTGCTTCCAGTCGGCAGCCGCAGCGGCGGCGGCCAGCCCGCCGCCGGATGCCACGGATGCCGAGGCATCGCCGGAGGCGGCAGACGCTGTCTTGCGCGCCCTCGGCTTGACCTTGGTCTTGGCTGCAGAAGGGAAGGAAGAAGGCAAATGCGGTTGGCGGGCAGTCGGTCGGGCGGAGCCGCACTGCCGCCGCCGCTGCCACCGCCGCCTGCTGGCGGCCCACCTGTCTGCTCCGCCTTGGCCAGCCGCGCCTCCCGCTCCTGCCGTAAGTCTGCTTGCACCACATTGGCATTCTTCTGCCCCTTCTTGAACTGCGCAAGCAGCGCGTTCAGGTGGCTCATGGTAGCCGCTGACGCGCTGCTGGATTGATGGGTGAGGTTGTGCGGAGGTATGGGCAAGCGAGCAAAGGTCTCGGCAGCACAGAGGTGGAGAGCGGGAAGCAACCGGCGCGCTGGCGCCTCTGTGGGTGCCCGATGCGTTGATGAAGGAAGCTTCAGTGAATACTGGGGTGAACTGGCTGCCAGTGAGCACCTCAGGCCCACTTCTCCCCACTGCATGGGCGTCTCTCGCTGCCACCTAAGCGGGCCGATAAAGTGGCGTCCATCCGGCGTTGGAGCGTTGCGGACGATCGCTGAATTGGTGTGCAACAGCAGCAGCGCGGCCCAGGGCCCAGGCACGCCCTCCCACGCACACCTGCTCGCCACTGGCCGCTCTTCCGGCCCTCCAGCCCCCGCGACCGCTGCAGCAGTGCTCACACGCAGCATGGCAGCCCTCGCCAGCAGCAGCCGGCTGGTGCAGCTGCCCCTGCGACAGAGCCACGGGCGGCAGCAGCAGGCACGGCGGCAGCAGCAGCGGCAGCAGATAGTGGCGGCAGTGCACGGTGAGGGTGCGGGCGGGGAGGCCTGCACACGGCGGTGGCAGCGCCGGCGGCGGCGGCGGCGCTCGCACTGCCGGCGCCGCTGCTGCTTCGTGGTGTGTCACAGCCCGGCCAAGTGCTGGGAACGCCATTACAATCCATCCTGCCACCACAAATGCTGCAGGCACGCCAGCGGCAGCGGACGTGGGCGACCTGCACCGCTTCCAGCAGCTGTGGACGCCGCCCGCCGCGCAGCTGGTGGACGTGCAGGTTCGTGTGCCATGAGCGGGCTGCCGCTGTTTTGCTCGGTCGTGCTGTCATGTGTGCAGTGTGCGTGCCATGGGCAGCTGTACTTGTTTGTGCTTGCGTCAGATAGAGGCCTCGGGAGCCAGCACATGGCTGTCCAGCGAGCCTGGGATAGCTGCATGCTGGTGCTGCTGTTGTTGGGGCCTCGTTGTTGCTGGCGCGTCGGCAGTCTCAATTGCCCATCATGGCAGGGGCATTACTCTTCTGCGCTGCATGTGCCGGTTCACGTCACCCATGTTGGCGGCACCCAACCACCGCCTGCCCTCCCACCGCCCTCGCCTCCCGCTCTGCCTCCTTCTCTTGCCGCTGCAGGCACGCGGCGGCGCGCCGGCTGCGGCCGCCTCTGCCGGCGACGACCACAAGCCGCGGACGCCGCCCCCTGACCTGCCTTCCCTGCTGCTGGACAGCCGCATCGTGTACCTCGGCATGCCGGTGCGCTGCTGTCCATGTAGCTTGCGAGCGTGCTTGGTTGGCTTGTAGTTGGCAGTTGATAGGAGTGGCACCACGCGCTGCGCAGGCCAGTCTTGCCGGCCCTGATGCTTGCGCTTGGCAGGCCTCTCAACAACTGCCATGCCGCTCATGTAGCTGCTACACCATGTCCGCAGCATGGCGGCAGCTGCACTGCAGCCTCGTTCCTGCCATCGCTGCCTCAGGCTGCTGCTGGGCCAGCCGCCCTGCCAGCGTCCAGCCTCAGCTCTCTCGCTCAACTAGCCGCTCTCCATGATTGACCCCTGCAGCTGGTGCCGGCTGTGACGGAGCTGATCATTGCGGAGATGCTGTACCTGCAGGTGGGCGCTAGGCGTTAATTTTGCTGCTGTTGGTGCACGGGTATCAATGCCTGCCTGCTGTTCGGTGTTGCAGTGTTGCTGCATGCCTGTGCGGTGGGCCGCCCAGTGTTGAGCTGCTCAGGCGACTGCCCGCAGTGCCATCCTGTGTGTCGCTTTGCTTGATACCACAATTTGGTACTCAATCCGGTACTGCTGCAGCACAAGGACCGCGTGAAGCCGATGTACCTCTACATCAACTCCACCGGTAAGCTACTTAATGTTCGATAAACATTTTATCACCTGACAACTGTGCTTACCAAAGCATGCATGTCGCTGCACCATGCCACATTGATTTAAGCCTCACAAAACGACGTATCTCTGCTGTGCAGGCACCACGCGCGCCGACGGCGAGACGGTTGGGTTTGAGACCGAGGGCACCGCCATCTACGACACCATGTGCTTTGTCAAGAACGAGGTGGGATAGCCTTGTACTTTGCCATACATTGGGCTGGGTTGTTTGATGTTCAGTCAATGAAACCCAAGCCAGCCACCTACGACACGATGTGCTTCGTCAAGGACGAGGTGGGCACATTCTGTTGGTGGCCTGCGTTTGTCGCACCACGGAGGATTGGCAGCAACAACAGTGCCGCCATCTGGGCCAGCACGCGCTTGGACAAGAACGAGCTGGGATGGCAGCAGCCCTTGCCAGCGCGCCCCAGCCAGAGGGCTGCGGTGGAGCAGCCTGCTGTTGCCTGCCCTGCGGCTCACCCTGCTTCCCAATCCCTGGTTTCTCTTGTCTGCCCCCGCAGGTGCACACCGTGGGCGTGGGCGTGGCCATCGGCCAGTCCTGCATGCTGCTGTCGGCGGGCGAGAAGGTGGGCTGCTGTTTTGTCGGCATGTTTTGCATGTGCTGGATTGAATCGCTCCTGCCATTGTGTGCCGGTTGCTGTCGGCGGGCGAGAAGGTGAGCGCCCTTACTCTCCTGCTTGGTGATGGTTCTCGCAAATCATCCTGCGGTTGTATCATATGGTGTGTGGGGCCACTGCTCGCTTCAGCGCCATGGCGCAGCCAAATGTGCGCATCTCTGTCGCATTCAACCTGTTGGCACGTGTCCATCCTCCACTGCAGGGCAAGCGCTTCATGCTGGAGCACGCCACCGCCATGCTGCACCAGCCGCGCGTGCCGCCCACCGGCCAGCGGCAGGCCATTGAGATCCAGATCAAGTGGCGCGAGGTGCGCTGCGCTTGCTGTTTTTTCCCTGAGTATCCAGTGTATCAAGTGTCAGGGCCAGCTGCAGGCGATTGAGATCCAGGCCAACAAAGTGGCGGGAGGTGCGGTTCGCTCGCTTGCCACCCAGATGACCGACTGCCCCCGCTCTTCCCACCCCGTCAACCACTGGCAGGTGCTGGCCCAGAAGCAGAACCTGCTCAACATCCTGTCCCGCACCACCGGCCACTCGCCCGAGAAGCTGGACAAGGTGGGGCTTGTGGTTGTGTTTTGTAGTCAGATGATCGCATGCAGTTGGATTTCTACAGCGTGGATGATTGGAGCAAGCAGTGTTTTCGGCGAAGCGTCAGCCAGCGTCCTTAGAAGCTTTCCGCCTGCAGCCTGCAGCTTTCCGCCTGCAGCTTGCAGCTTGCTCACATGCCGGCGTGTACATCATCGTTACGCTCCCCTGTACTTTCACCTCTTCCTCTTGCGCAGGACATGCAGCGGCCGCTGTACATGCAGCCCAAGGACGCTCTGGATTATGGCATCATCGATGGAGTGGTGAGCGCTATTTTCAGCACTGGTTTCGCTGCATTTGGTGGACCCTGCAGCTCTGCGGCTGATGCACCTCAGCAAAGGAGTGTTGTTGCGAGCCGCCACAAAGAAAAGAGGTCGTTCATACATTAACCCGCATGTGTGTCCCTTGTACACATGCATCATTTCGTCCCTTCCCATCCATTTCAACCCCACTTTATCCCATGCCATCGTGTTGCAGGTCACCCCCGAGAAGAAGATCATTGATGATGTGAAGAGCGCAGACCAGTGGGACAAGGAGGCGGGCCTGGTGGCCCGGTGAGGCAGCTAGCGGCCAGTCTGAAGCAGCTAGCGGCCAGCAGCACCAGTCCCGCCAGCATGTGCTGCCGGCGCTACAATCAAACCGAGAGCCCCCTGCACGGCTGCGCAGCCTTGAGCAGTGTTCGATCGTGAGGCGGCGTGGCATGCCGCCTGCTGCCAGCCTGTTGCTAGATTTCATGCTTGCTGTGCCTGCTGAGCTGGGCAGCATCTTGTCGCTTTGTTAGCCTTGCAACCGCGCTGTCGCTGCGCCCCTCCCTGTTCCGCTCAGCGGCCCCCGTTCACAGCCCTTCTCATGCCGCCCCTTCCCACGTCTGCCCATGCGGCGGCGCCATTGCGCCGTGCCGCCCTCTGTAACATCAGCGGTCGGTTTCGCTATTTCACAGGCTGAACATGCATTGGCAGTGCAGGCAGTCTGTACAGTGAACTGAGGGGGACATGAGTGCAATGCAGATTGATGGGCTAGGCGCAGATTCCTAATGGTGCGATGTTTGGCTTGCCTCAGCATGCTGCTGCTGCAGCCGCCGCCGCTGCTGCTGGCAGCTGCGCTGTGGCTGCAAGGCCGGAGAGGACACAGCCGGCGGCTCCTCACTCACGAGCGCTTGCCTCACCGGCACCCGCCGAGTCTTCAACTGCCAGCTGTTCCAACTTGGCTGCCAGCTGCTCCTCCTGAGCCGAGCCTCCCTTGCCCTTCTTCTTTTTTTNCTTCTTCTTGTTAGCTGCGGACGCGTCCGCAGGCGCGGCGGCTGGCTGGCTGGCCGGCGCAGCAGGCACAGCAGGGGATGGAGCGGCCGTCGGCTCCTCAGCTGCAGGCGCCTTTGCGGCCAACTTTGCTGATGCGGCACCCCCTGCAGCCACCGCGCCGGCAGCGCCAGTCCGCTGCGCCTGCTGTGCCTTCTGAGCCTGTGCCGCCTTCTGGCGCAGCCGCTTGGCGGCCTTGGCGGCTGAATTGGCGGTGGGTTGGCCGGCCGGCGGGCCCTCCTCCTCTAGGAGCAGAGCTTGCATGGCTGCATCAGCAGCAGCCTCTGCGGCCGCTCGTTTGGCAGCCTCTGCCGCCTGGCTCTGGCGCGCTTGCTCCGCGTGAGCCGATTCCAAATCTCCCAGCAGGGATGCCACTGCAGCCTCTGTCTCGGGGCTGCTGCCGGCCAGGCTGTGCTGCAGCTGCTGCAGCACGGGTAGGCCCTGTGTGGCTAGAATGGCCGAGCTGCCCTCCTGGCTATCGTTTGCAATGGCGTGCAGCAGATGGATGGCGGATGTAACGCCCTGCRCCGGCCCGCCGCTCCTGCGGGAGGCGGTGTGCCAGCAGCAGCAGCGGTGGGCATCTGTTCAAAAAACGTTTGCTGCCCAAGCACACCCTTCCTGCAATTGCAATGCACACCCCTCCCCGCCCCTGTGCCCACCCATCCCACCCACCGCAGCAGCTCCGACAGGCCAAATGTTCTCTGAGAAGTGGTGTGCAGGAACCCCAGCAGCGCAAATATGCCGTGCATCCCGCACAGCTCCCGCCGCCGAGCCTGGCCCACCGCCGCAACGCCCTGGCTGGCTGTTGCGCCGCCCTCCGCTGCGCCGCCCTCAGCGCAGCACAGCGCGGCCAGCGCATCGACCGCCGCGCCGCGGCCGGGCGCCATGGTTTGGTTGCCTTCCAGCAGAAAGGCTGCCAGCTGTGGCAGGGCGCCGGCGGCGGCCAGGGTCGCACGCGCCTCGTCACTTTCGTGCGCCAGGCTGGCTAGCAGGCGGGTCAGCCAGCCCACAGATTCATAGGACATGCCAGAGGCGCCTCGCAGTAGCGGCAGCAAGGTGGGCAGGCCTCCTCCGTCCAGCACAGCCTTTCGGGCTGCCTTTGATCCGCTGGCCAGATGCAGCAGCGCGCCGGCGGCACCCGCTTTCACTGCCTCGCTGCCCTGCTGCGCCAGCTCCAGCAGAGCAGGGACGGCCCCTGTCTTGAGCAGAGACTTGAGCGCCGGGGAATCCATGGCCAGCCGGCCCAGCGCCCTCAGCGCCGCCAGCTGTACTGCCTCCTCCTGGCTGTTCTTTGCGCACGCCAGCAGCGTTTCCAGCGCGCCCGCCTCTCGCACCGCCTGCCTGCTGTCGCCAGTGCACCCCAGGGCGCCCAGCGCTGCGGCAGCGGCCGCCTTGGCGTAGCTGCCGGCCGCAGAGCGGAGCAGCTTGGTGAGCGCTTCCGCCCCTCCAGCATCGCAGATGTATTCAGCCAGCTGTGGGGATGCCAGGCTGGACAGCGCTCCCGCCGCGGCTGCCTGCGCCTTGGGCCCGCCGCTGGACAGCAGCTCGACTAGAGGCTCGATGGCCCCTGCCGCCTCCTGCTGCCCCTCTTGGGAAGAGCGGGCGAGCTGTCCCAGGGCGGCGGCGGCCGCCGCCTGCTCATCCTCGCTGCCGCCACCCAGGTGGTCGATCAGCGCTGAAATGTCCGCAGGCAGCTCGTTGGCTGGTTCGGGTGCCGACATGCTGGAGGGTGGACTGTGCTGGTTCAAACCTGCAAGCAGGGCA
This sequence comes from Chlorella ohadii, assembly GCA_025026875.1. Taxonomy (NCBI): domain Eukaryota; kingdom Viridiplantae; phylum Chlorophyta; class Trebouxiophyceae; order Chlorellales; family Chlorellaceae; genus Chlorella; species Chlorella ohadii. Next base: position 701,351 of record JADXDR010000022.1, read on the forward strand.
GGCGTGTGAGGTCATGAGAGGCGGCGGCGGCGGCAGGAGCGCTTGCGAGCAGGTCGGAGCTGGGCGACGCTTCGGCAAGACGGCGACCCCACAGCTGGTCATGGCACTCGCCTGGGAGCAGCTGGAGGGGCGGCCAGGCCCAGTTTGGCAGGCGTGCGAGCTGAGCCGCAGGTGGTGGAGCAGGCGGGCTGGAACCCTTCTCCAGTCTGGCAGGCGAGGCCCTGCCTTGTGACTGAGGCGGGGAGAGAAGGCACTCGAGCCACCAGGTGAGCAGGGCCGGCGCAGCTGCGGCGCAGCGCTCGGCAGCGCCGCTTCCTACAGAGGACATGCCTGCCCACTGAGTGCCGCTCAATGCCCCGGTCACTCAAGTCCAAGGCTGGGCAGAAGCTGAGCGGGCACAACTGTGAAGGTTTGGGCCCGAGGTCAGTGCCTTGCCCTTTGCCCCTCCCGCTTTGCCCCTGCTCGTGCGCCTGCTGGTGCAGACGAACAATCACCACCTGTTGCACGGTGCGGCCTACTGAACACGTTGTGGGCAGCCGGCCGCCGCTCCGCCGCAGCAGCCGCCGTTGCCGCCAACCCCCGCCTTCCTCTGAACCTGTCACTTCCTCACAGGCAGGAGCAGCAGGCAGCATGGTGGCCACCACACTGCGCGAGCCGCGGCCGGGCTCGGGCGGGGCCAAGAAGGCGGATTTTCTGCGCCCCGGTGCCACAGTCACGCTGATTGCCCTGGCGCCCGAGGCAGGTTTGGATGCATGAGCTGCAAATGTTCGCCCAGGCTGTTACAGCCCTGCCGGCCATGCGTGTCTGTTCAAACCAAGTTGCGTGCAGCGCTTTCTCATCTCGCTGAAAATGGGCTGCCCTGCGCAGGCCGGTGCCAGCATGGCGGCGCTGCGGTGGCGCAACCAGGAGGGTGCGGGCACCAAGCACTTGTCTCCTGCTGACATGGAGATTGTAGCGCTGCAGGCAAGTGGGCCTGGCTGGGCAAACAGAGTAGCACTTTGGCGGCTGCTGGAAAATCGATGTGCACGTGGTGTGCATGGCGGCAGCTGCTGGCAGGCCCAACCTCGGTGCACGAGCGTCAGGGGCTGCATCAATGAGCATTTTGCGCTGCTGCACTGCAGGAGCTGCCGCTGAAGCCTGGCGCTGATGGGGCGCCCAGGTGTGGGGTGGGCGGTCTAATCTGCATGCTCTGCTCCCGCTGGCTTGCTCTTTCTGCAAGGAATGGATGGCAACTGCTTGATATTCCATCCATTCAAATGCACAGCAAGCTGGACATAGATGCATCTGTTGTGATCGATGACAAAATTGCATGTTTTCCCTTGACAAAGCGCAGCGAGCTGGATGTGGAGGCGGCCCGAGAAGCCATCCGCTCGGTGCTGCCTGCTGGCGGGGCCTCGGCTGACTCCCCTGTGCTGGTCTACTGGAAGGACAGCCTGACGGTGAGGGTATGGGGTACAATTCACTATTCTTGCTTGCCTGCCATGCCCTGCCATTTACCAGTGGCCCAGCAGCTGCGGCCTCCCCGCTTTGGGCTGCCCGCTCAAGTTGAGCAGCAGTTGCCTCAGGCAAAGGCTTTACAGGCTGGCCGCTGTTTGGCCGCCACAGCTCATCGTGCTATACTGCCCCTCCTGCGACAGGGCGCCGGCAGCTACACTGCGGAGGGCGGGGAGCAGATGGTTGAGGCGCTGCAGCGCAGCCACGCCGCGCTGAAGCAGGTGGGTGCGGGCGCTGCGCAATGCGCAGGCTGGCAGGGGATGCTGCGTCTGCCGCACATGCTACAGCAGCCTGTGGTGCAGCTGCAGCTGCTGCTGACTAGATTGTGCGCTTCGAAGAGAGTGGGATCGCTCTAACTTGTGCTGCTGCCCCCTGCCTCGACGCATGCAGGTGCTGCAGAGCGTGCCGACCACAGCGGTGGGCGCTGTGCTGTCCAACGCCATGAGCCGGTGAGCTGCGCTGCGTTAAAAAATGCACAGCAATTGGATGCCATCAGGGACTGGCTGCCACTTGTCTGCCTGTAGGCGCAGCAGCTGAAGGTAGTGTACGCATGCCCAGAGCGCAGCATCCAATAGGCATCTGCTCCTCCTCTCCCTCATCCCGCCACGCAGCACGCTGGCCATCAACGCTCGCAACCGCAAGACAGAGGTGGCGCTGGACACGGCTCGCGCCCTCTTCCCGCAAGCTGGCGACCGCCTCAGGTGCGTGGCGCTGCCCTTTGGGGGCGTGCCACACTCCAGCTAGCCTGCCAGACAACCTTGCAAGGCAGCATTTGCAGTGGCAATGTGTCGTATCCAATGTTTCAACCCTGCATTTGCATGCATATCCCACAATGTGCACGTCAGCGGGCACATGCYTGCAGGTTTGAGGCACGCCGCTCGTCGGCCTTACGCTTTARCTGCCTCCCTTCCTCCCTTCCCTCCCCTCGTCCTTTCCCTCCCCCCAGTTCTGTGGCGGAGCATGCCGGCCTGGCCAACGCTCTGCTTGTGGCGGCRCKCGTGATGGGCGCCGGMGTGGTGAAAGGGGAGGCAGGCGAGGAGAGCGCAGCGCAGCGCAGCACGCCCAGCGGGGCGGCGGCGGCAGGGGCGGAGGGCGCGGAGGAGCTGCTGACTCCCTCTGGGCGGCCGAGGCGCAAGCGGGCTGTGACCAGCTATGCAGAGAGCGCCAGCGAGGGAGGTTCAGAGGAGCCAGCGGCAGGGGCGGAGGAGTGGGAGGGGGAGGAGGAGGAGGAGGAGGAGGGAGAAGGTGACTACAAGCCGCCCAAAGAGAAGAAACCCAGGGCGCCGCGCAAGCGCACGCAAGGGCCCAAGCGTGTCAGCAACTTCCCCAAAGTGCCTGCTGGCAGGGCGGCAGCGGCGGCGCCAGCGGGACCGGCAGCAGCGCCGGCGGTAGTGGCACCAGTGCAGACGGGTGCCAGCCCAGTGCTGCAGCTGCAGCAGGCGGCTGGGGTGCCTGGAGTGGCTGCTGCCACCGCGCAGCCGGCGTCGGCGGCGGGTGGCGGGCAGGGCGGCGGCTTGGGAGGCGTGGCAGTGCAGCCGGGGCCGCAGCTGACCCCCCAGCAGCAGCAGCAGCTGATGGCGTCCTACATTTGGCAGCTGCAGCAGGCCATGTACGGCCAGCAGGGGCAGGGCCTGGGACGCAGCGGCGGCGGCGCAGGTGTCGGCTCTCCAACTGCCGCAGGCGGCCTGCCCGCCTCCTTCCCCTTTGCTCAGGCGCTGGCACAGCAGCAGCCAGTGCTGCCTGTGGTGGGCCCCGCTGCGGCTGGAGGCAGCAGCGCCTATGGCGGAGGCGAGGCCGGCGGATGGGGATACCCCTCAGCCTATGGCGCTCTGGGCAGCTCAGCTGAGCAGGCCGCTGCTGCACCCCAGTATGGTGGCCTTGCAGCCGCCTGGCCGCAGCTGGGCGGCCTTGCCGCTGCTGCNGCCCCTGAGGCTGATGCCGCACCACCCGCTGTGCGCGCTGTGCCTGCTGCCGGCCAGGAAGCGCCCACAGCGCAGCAGGTGCTGGCCCTCGCGCAGGCGGCGGCGGCGGAGCAGGCACAGCAGGCACAGCAGGCGCAGCGTGGGCTGGGCACTGGGCTGCCCGGGTCAGTGAGCGATTTCCTGCAGTGAACAGCTGGCTCCCCAGCCTGCTGCACTTGCTGCGCGAGTTGATGCCCTGATGCCTCGGCTTGCTGATTGCATGGTTTTTCTGACACAGTGTGTTGTTTGCATGGATTCTGTTTTCAAGCTGTGCATGGGTTCTGTTTTCAAGCATCCAATTGCATCCCCTGCTTGCTCCTCTGCCTGCAGCATTGTGTTTTGATTTGACCTTCCCAGCCTCTGTGCTCACCTGTGCATGCAGTCCTCTCCTCACTGGGCGCCCTTGCTCTCAAGCACACCTGTCTGAATGTACCATACAGGCGAACATCTGCCCGCCACATGTGACCCTCCTGACCTCACTTGCAAGTTGCTCTGTGCCTCCGCTCCCTGCTTAGCGCATGTTTCCGCACCCTGCAGTGCACTGCCATCTGTGCTAGCGCCCCTGACCTTGTCTCCCCGTGCTGTCCAGTGCCATTGTCCTTGCCCTCCCTCCCTGTCTCGTGTGGTGCATGTGCTTTGCAGTGCCACAAACGAAATGGGGGTGTAAAGCGGGTAATACAGGGATACACGCAGCAGCTGCGGCAGGGAAGGGGGCCGCTGCAATAATGGCAGGCTAATACGGTGCCTTGAATCTCTCAACACGGATCTCACTTGACTCTCATAACGCTCGATTCAATAGCAGCGCTGGTAGGGAGGCAGCCAGGCTTGCTGCCTGGGCTCCAGCTGGCCAGCTGACTCCCCCGGCTGCCTAAAACTAGCTCGTGAGGCTCACCAGAGCTGGCGCTGTAGGCTAGCACTGGCCGGCTGCCAAGGCCAGCCGGGAAGCAACGCTTGGGATGTATAGCTGTTAAATGAAGCCCTAGCCGGATGCTTCCAGTGTGATCGTGACATGCTCCGTGCTGTCGGCCCGCAGCACCTCCACATCCAACTGCGAAACAAGTGTGAAAAAATAAGCAAGCATTGGTTGTATACATACAAGGCGGTGAGATGAGGAGCACTGCCGCGTGCTCATTGTGACCATGCAAAGCTGCCACAGGCAAGCGTGGGCCGGCATGCCATTGAACTGCGCCCAAACAAAAACAAATTGAACAGCAGCTTGCCTTGTCCCCAACAGAGCTCCGGTCCAGGATGCGGTACAGATCCGAGGCGGAGTCGATGCGCTTGCCTGCAAGTGGACGGTTCCAGCAGCAGTGTGGGGGTAATGGATGTTTGAGCACAACTGGCCCCAGTGACAAGGGCCTAATTGGGTGTTGGCCTACTCAAACCTGCATGTCTAAGGCGGCGCCGCGCGCTGTGGCGCAGCAGCAGGGCATGCCTCGCAGCAAAGCAGCAGGCTGGGTGTGCAGGGCAGCAGTATCCAGCCAGCCGGTCCTGGCGCACCGTTGATGCTGATGATGATGTCACCAAGCACCAGCCTGCACAACAAGACAGAGAGATGGAGATTGCAGGGAGCTCTACAGCCAAGCAGGAGTGGGCCAGCATGCCTGCCCAGGCCAGGCATGCAGACGCACGGATTGCCATCTGCCGTGCTTGCCACGTTCAGTTTCAGCGTCTGCTGTGCGCTCGCTCGCTGGGCTTTAGTCCAAAACCTCCAAACCACCAAGCCTTGCCCATCGCACAGCAGCAGCTCACCGGCCGTACTCATCGCGAGTCGAGCCGCGGATGCCCGCCTTGGCAGCGGGGCCGCCGTCTCGCGCATTCAGCACCAGCACGCCGTTCATGCCCAGCTGCTCGACTGCAGAACAATACAATGCGTGGAAGGGTGCAGCATTTCGATGAAATAGTGCAGCGCGGCCAAAACAGCTGAGCTCAAGACGCAAAACGCCCGCCATGAGGTTAGCCATGCTGCGTGGCATAGGAGTGCAACCAGGTGCATTCGAGCGCGCAAAACGTGCTGCACAGCGCAGCTGAACGCAACAACTCTCACCCGACTGGTCGGGCGCAAAGCTGATGCCCATGATGGGCCTCACCACCTTGCCGTACTGGATAATCTGCGGTGACAAATGGGAAGCAGGCAGTGTGCTTGCAGGTAAGAGTGAGGAGTGCCAGATGCGAGCCGCCGCTCTGCCCCATATGATACTTCCTTTCAAAGCCCCAATCAGCACCACCACAACAGGATCATTGCGGCCAGTTGCCCACCTGCTCTACACTGCTGTTCACCACGTCAGCATCATCGCTAGCAGTAGACGATTACTTACAAGGCCATTGATTGCTAAACAATCTAAACAAGCCCCCACCTGCTCCACGCTGCTCTTCACCACGTCAATGGGGATGGCAAAGCCCACACCCGAGCTGGTGCCTGCAGTGCAGAGTGTGCAAGGGCGATGTGTACCTTGATGGCACAGCACGTTTCAGGGCCTTGTTACTCCTGCTGCAAGCTCAGCTGCTGGGCACTGCTCCAAACTCAGCAGCCCAGCCACCCCGAAAGCCCACCTGACTGCGAGTAGATGGCGGTGTTGATGCCAATGGCGGCACCTCCGCTATCCAAAAGCGGGCCGCCGCTGTTGCCTGCGGCAGCAGGCAGGCAGACCGCTCGAATCCCAAGTTGAATTTTAAGAGAGGGCGTGCGTCAGGTTTCGTGCTGCGTCATTGCTTGGCGGTGCAGGAAGGCAAGCAGAGTTGCAATCAGCACCAGGCTAAAACAAGTCACCCACCAGGGTTGATGGCCGCATCAGTCTGGATGACGTCTTGGATCGGCCGCCCTGTGTTGCCGCTGCTGATCTCGCGCCCCGTGCCGCTGATCACGCCTGCCGCAGGGGTGTGGCTTGGTGACACAATCAATCAGCCTTATGGTGCAATCAACGCAGATCCGCAGCTGCCCGAGAGGGTGTGGCCAAGCGTTCGTTGGCTGGGCAGAGTGTGGTCCTGACTCAGCGGCACAGCGTGCACATCAGCAGTGGGCGGCGCCCTGCCACACAGTGCCATGGACCGCACCACAGCAGCAAGGAGGGCGTGCCAAGGCAGAAGAAGGCATACGTGAACTTTAGGCCAATTTAGGCCGAGTAATCACCTGTTGTGAGTGTGTGATCGAGCCCAAAGGGGTTGCCAATGGCGAAGACTTTCTGGCCCACCTCCAGGTCAGCGGAGGAGCCCAGCTTGAGCGGCAGCAGCTGCCCCTCCTGCAGGATAGGGCATGGTAGGGAAGCGGAACACGTGCACATCAGGCAAGACGGTGAGCATGCTGCAATGCAGTGCAAAGCCCATCGCCCCCAGGGCACGCTGTGCCGTGCATGCTGAGCAGAGGACGTCGTGAGGCACCCTGGCACAGCACGCAAGCGCAACATGCAGCAGCATCACACCAAGATGTGAGCTTACCATGTCTCAAATAAGCTAAATTTAAGCTTGAGACCGTGCACTCCCTCAGTAACATGCACAAATAGTACTAGTACAGTACAGACTCATAGTGCACCACAATAAAAGAAGAAGGACCAAAAGCTTACCATGTCCTTGAGGTCGATCTGCAGCACAGCCACATCCTTATCTTCATCGTAGCCAACCACCTTGGCTGGCTGCCCATCGCCGCCTGCCAGCGTGACCTGCAAGAGCAGACGTGGGGCAGGCGGCATTTGCAAAAATACGCTGATGGGCGACTAGTTCGCTTTCGCTGTTCTATTGCTACAGGAGAGGCTGCCAAGCTTGCGCGGTTTGCTTGCTGCGCCCGCCAGGCCACTGCAACCAAACCTGCATGCAATGCATGTGGCCTGCTGTGACGCCGATAGTCGGTGCTGTACGTGTGCTGAAAAACGCTCACCAGCACATCGGAGGCTCCGCGGATCACATGATAGTTTGTGACCACGTGGCCGCGCTTGTCCCACACAAACCCTGCAGCACCGGGGCAGGCCGCCGTGCAGGAGCGTCACTGGCTTGTCGCGCGACAGGTAGTCAGGTGTGGCAAGCCAGCAGCATGTGCGCTTGCCAGCTTGCCACGGCACCTGACCGGACAGCAGAGGCAGCCAAACAGCAGAGAATCAGATGGCCAGCCTCACCAGAGCCCTCCCCCTGAGGGATTTCCAGCATGTTGAGCGTGAAGGCATCCCGCCTGCACAGGAACAAATTTACAGCACACTCAGCCCAGCTGCGATGTCCAGGCCAAGCGTGTGGCGACCGGAAGCCATGGATCACCCAACAGCACATACATTCTGGGTTTGTGGTAAAGCGACTCGCGACACACGCCTCACGCCTGGCACACATTTATTTGCCCAGCTGCGCAGACCAGCGCACCGAGTGGTGAGGGAGGTGATGTAGACCACGCTGGGCCTGCTGCGCTGGAACAGTTGGATTGTCCTTGTCTCCTCCTGAGTCAGTGCGGCCCGAGCTTCGGCCATGTCCAAAGGAGTGCCCACCAGCAGCGTGGCTGCAGCTGCCACACCAGCGAGCGCCGAAAGCAGCGGGTGCCGCCGCAGCGGCGGGTCCTCACCGCTGCTGCCGCTGCTGGTGGCACCGCTGCCGCTGTTGGCGGCGGCGCTGGGTGGGAGGCGGCGCCGCTGCCGCCAGG
>JADXDR010000229.1:0-10566 GCA_025026875.1 Chlorella ohadii
CAAGGTGCTGAAGACCATCTGCATCCACAAGCTGGACCTGAGCACTGCATGTGTTAATGCACAAGCCTTCGACCATGTTTTCAATCTATCTCGCTACCTGCAGGCCAAGGTGCTGAAGACCATCCGCATCGACAAGCTGGACCTGGGCACCATGCCGCCCCGCGTCGACTGCTTCAAGTCGTTTGAGACCGGGGAGGACGAGCTGATCATTGAGGTAGGAGGGGGCTGGGGGGCTGCTCTGTGTGTTCCATCTCGTGCCAGCTGGCGTGTTTCATCTGGTGCCAGTTGCAGTGAGCCGGCACAGCATAGCTCAAAAAGGCGGGGAGGGTCACAGGAATCTCTGCTGTATCGTGCAATGCTGTCCCATGTATCACTGCTGGCAAACAAACAGCCCACCCCCACAACTCTTCACTCTGCAGACCCCTGCGTTTTGGGGCGGCGACATCTCGCTGCGAGTGACGGCGGTAGTGAAGGCGGGCAACAAGACGATTGATGTGCCGGTGGACGTGTCCAACATCCAGGCACGTGTGTGGGAGGGAGGCAGGGCTGGTGCACTGTTGATGCCGCGCAGTTGGTTGATGAAACAGCAGCAGCGCCAGCGAGCGTGTCCAGCAGCTTTGCACACATGCGACAAAACACACGAGCCTGCGCAGTTCCTAGAGGCGATGGGCAGGCCGCTGCCCTGCGGCATGCGCCACAACCGCAGTGTGAAGCCGCATGCCGCTGCCTCCCCTGTTCTCGTGAAACAGCGGCGTGTTCATCTCCCTTACTGGCTAGGTGCAGTTCAAGGCGCTGACCCGCATCACCGTGAAGCCGCTGGTGGAGACGCTGCCGTGCATGGGCGGTGTGGCTGTCTCCCTCATGGAGGTGCGCTGCGCGCTGTGCTGAGGCATATCGTTATGGATCTGCGGGTGTCACAGCCCCCTCGCTGGATGGAGGCTCAGCTGTGTGTTCCTTCACTTGCTGACTACTCTCATGTTCCATTTCACTGTGCCCGCAGACCCCCCACTTTGACATGGACCTGCGCCTGTGCGACTCCCCAGACATCATGGCACTGCCTGGAGTGCCGCTGCTNNNNCRGTSSRGTSSGSTNGYGCYACYGNCNCGCSMMCGCTGCTGCTCTCTTGAGCATGCATGGCAGAGGCAACAGTTGCAATCGCAGTTGCAGTTGCAGTTGCAGCCATGCTCTCCATTGCAAATCCCCCTCGGCCAACTGCTCCCGACATGCCCCTGCCCACCAGCCACCCAGCTCTTGCCCCCTGCCTTCCTTGCGCCGCCGCAGCGATTTCCATCGTGGCGGGCAAGATGCTGTTGCATCCATCCATCTCCCGCCCTCCCTGCATTCCCTGGCTTTCCGCAGCCATTTCCATTGTGGCGGGCAAGATGCTGGTGTACCCCAACGAGTTCACGCTGCCGCTCTTGCCGAACTTTGGGCTGCCGCCGCCGCCGCAGGGCATGCTGCACATCAAGGTGCATGGCTGGGACAGAGTGTGGATGGGGTGGGGGTTGGGTGGTGGGGGAGTGCAAGGAGTGATGGGGTGCGCTCCAACCTGTATGCATTTGACTTGCTTGGTGGCACGCTTCCCTGTGCCCCACCCTCCCGCCGTCCTACCTCTAACCCTCGCCCACTTGCCCCGCCCCGCCCTGCGTCAACCACCCTCACCGCAGGTGGTCCAGTGCACGGGGCTCAAGGGCGGCATCTTTGACCGTATGGACCCCTTTGTGACGCTGGAGCTGCGCAAGGGCCGCGAGGCCAAGGTGGGTGGCACAAATGAAAGAATCAATGCACTAGGCACTGGGTGGAGCTGCGCAAGGGCCGCGAGGTCGAGGTGGGTGACAGAGTTGCAGGGCAGTACTGCAGAGGTGCAGTTGTAGCCACGAAGTGCACTAGCTGCGCAAGGGCCGCAAGGCCAAGGTGCGTGTGACAAGAGCCGCAGTGTACCAACACCTCCACTTGGTGTGGTGGCAGGAAGGTGGCGTGGCGTGCTGGAGGAGAAGGGCAACCAACCAAACACTCCGTGCTGCTGGCCCCTGTTCTGTCTGCAGACCAGCACCAAGACGAACGAGGAGAACCCGGTGTGGAACGAGGAGTTTGACCTGGTGGTGGACGAGCCGGTGAGGGCCGCTCTTTCTATCACTGAAGCCTTGAGAACGAAGGCTGGTGTTGAACAACATGGAGGGCGCCACATGCAAGTTGGCGCTGCGCATGCGCATCACGTCAGATTTCCTGCTGCTGCGCATCAGCGCCGCTCCTGATCCCTGCCCCCTNGTTGGATTGCTGCTCCATCCGCAGAAGAAGCAGGCGCTGCGCATCACCATGAGCAACGGCGACCTCAACTCTGCTTTGAACCCCTCCTATTTTCTGCTGCCTGCCCTACATACTGCCGCAGAAGAAGCAGGCTCTGCGCATCACCGTGAGCGACGACGACCTCATCTCTGCATCGAAAGAGGGCGTGGCGGTGGTGCTGCTGGAGGGGGCGGGTGAGCCTGAGGGCATCTTGCTTGCTCTTGGGCTGGTTACAGCGGCACGGAGGAGCATAGTCAGTGTTGTTTAGATGGTTAGACCAATCTTGGAAAGTTTGGCCGTGTGCATGGAACCAACAAACTCGGCTGCACCTGCATGGTGCAGTGCGCGCTGCACTGGCAACGCTCGTCCATCTTGTCGAGCCAGCAGCTCAGCACCAACTACCATGGCGTCCGAACCTCTCACTTCCCCCTCCCTGCACTCCAGACTTCATGGCGCGCCCCCACCAGGCGGTGACACTGAACGTTCCGCTGCACCGGCCGGGCGCGGAGGGCAAGAAAGTGAAGAACCGGGCCCCCAGCGCACGCGTCAGCGAGTCGCAAGGTGCGATGCGAACAATCCGGAGGGTGGCAAGCTTGGAATGCCCTGGGACTGGCCGGGGCATAATCTTCTGCCCGCTGCAAATGGCGCCTCAGCAAGCAAGCGGCTGCTACGTATCACTCTAAAACGCACACAGCGATTCTGTGTGTAGACGAGGGTATGAGGCTTGCTTTCTGTCCTGCAGACAGGGGACCTCCACTGCTGCCTTGCCTGCCCATGCCCAGGGACTGAAATGCACTTGCCTCCCTGCACCCCTGCTTGCCCCCGCAGAGCTGACCAGCGCGGCGAGCGGCAATGGCACGGGCTCTGCCTCCCCCCATGGCAACTCTGAGAAGAAAAAGGGCGGCATCCTGTCCAAGCTGCACCTGAGGTGAGTTGGCTGCACCTTGGGTGGATGGACCGAGCTGCCAACAGACTGTACTGCCTGGACACGTAGGGACAGCCTGCAACTTGCCCCAACTTGCCACAGGTGGGCTGCACAGCTCGCACATAAGCCCACACTCTTTCAGCACTTGAACGCCCTGGCCCTCCAACCCCACCAGGCGCAAGAAGAAGCTGCCGCCTGTGGGCGAGGTGGCGGCGGAGCAGGTGGCTGCTGCTCTGGGCGGCGAGATTGTCTCCGAGGCTGGCACATCGCCTCGGGAGTCTGCTGCTGGGGCAAGCCCGCTGGCTAGCCCGCGCACAGAGGTGGGCAGGGCGGGGCTATACAGGGCTGCCGGGTGGTGGAACGCTTTTCCCCCGGAGAGAAGTAAGTTGCGTAGGGGGCGCAGCCGCAGGTATGGATTGCAGAGTGTCCGAGCAGTAGTGTAGCGCGTGCATGGTGCCAGGCAGCCGGGTGCTGTGCCACCCAGCCAACCAAGCCCCTTCTGTGCACCCTTCATATGTAGGGTGGGGTCGAGGAGGAGGAGGCTACTGCAGGCACCTCCACCCCCTCCACGCCCCGCATCCAGCTGCCGGCAGGTGCGCGCTGGCTACCGCCCCAGCTTCCCCTGCTTGCACGCTAGCAGAGATAGTTGCGGCGTGCTTCCCTACCGGGCCTCGCCGAACGTCCTGCCGCCACTGCTTGCACAGTGTAGTGGGCCGCGGGCAGTCTTTTCATTCTGCTTCTCCTGCCATCTGCACGACTGTCGTGTGCTCATGTAGTCTCTTTGTGATTGCAGGCGCACCCACCGGAGCAGTGCTCACGCTGGAGCTCACTTACCTGCCCTTCAAGTCCTCCACACCCGGTGAGAGTTATGGTCAACTGCGCTGCTGAGACGTGGCAGTGCAGACTGCCACTCCGTCCAAGCGCCAGCATGCCGGGCATGCCTCATGCTCTCGCACAACCTGTGCTTACCTGCAATTGCCTGTCGCCATGCCTGTGTTATGCTGTCTCGCTTGTGGACAGCCGTGTGCGCCTGCCCTTGCAGCAGCAAGCACAACCCACCCACCCACTGCTGGTGTGTCAACCCGCTGTTCACGCCCCACCCTGCTGCGCTGCAGAGCCGGTCACGCCCAGCCCGGCTCCGGGCGCCTCCCAGGATGCAGACACGACGATGGTGACCAGCGTGCGCCGCATGGTAAGTGGCGAGCTGCACCTAGGCAGTCCTCAGTGGCTGTACAGCAGCCAGGCCTGGTATCCCTGTTTGCCGCTTGTCCAGCCATGCATTGCCTCAGTGGCGTGGCTTGGCAGGCAGCACTGGCATGCGGCACCGCTGCATCTCCACCGGTCCTTGCTGCCTCCCCCAACTGCCCTTGCGCTCGACCTTGGCCCAAACAGCATCAACTGCCTGCCCCCGCCCTCCTGCTTGCAGATGACGATCAGCCGGACGCCCAACCTGCTGGCCAAGGGAGTGCTGACGGTGACGCTCAAGAAGTGCACCAACCTGGAGGCAAGCTGAACAACAGGGGGGCTTGCGTGTGCAACCGGCCCTGCTGGTAGCAGCGCCCCATCAGCCTGTCAAGGGGCAAGCTGAAAGCGGGCTGCTGGACTGCTTGCAGAAGCGCACTGCTGGCTGCCGCGCATGCGTACTGCTTCCATTGAGGGAGGGCTCTCCGTGTTGTGCCTTGGTACCAANKGKTYRCAASSCTGCCCCCCCCCCCACCCCNCGGGCACCCACCCACGGCCTGCTCCAGCGCGGCGGTCGCCTCGGAGCTGGCGGTGCCGTTGGTTGCGGCGGCCTCGCAGGGCACGGGGCGCCAGGCCAGGCCGATGATGCCCTTGCCCTGTTGTTGGGGAGGGTGGTGGGAGATGGGAAAGAGGTGGTGAAAAGATACCGACAATGCAGGCCACACCAGTGCACCATGCGCTGCATTGCATTCCTGCTGCTGCACCCCCATGCCCACCCGCTCCCACCAACACTCAAGCCCTCACCTGGGGCGCCAGCTTCCTGAAGGCGCCGTCGCTCAGGTCAAAGTGCACCAGGCCGGCGTCGCCGCAGCACCACTTCTGCAGGCGAGCAATGGGTGAGAACAAGGTTGTTGAGAAGGTCCAGCCCAGCCTGCGATTGCCCTTGCAATCCCCACACGTTGCCTTGCCTCGTTGCCCTGGCAGGGGCAGGTGTCCACGATCTTGATGATGATGCGCTTGGAGGTGTCGTAGCAGGCGTCGGAGCGGTCCAGGTCAACAGAGCCGTCGGCACTGCGGGGTCATGGTGAAGGTGGGCGGGCGCAAAAGTGGGGCAGTTGGTGTGTGGGGAGCAGGTGTGGGGGTGCGAAGAAGTCCAGCGGGTACGCCCACCTCCCTCTCCCCGCCATGCCCTCCTTCCCACACCAAGCTGCCGTCTCACCTGCGCGCCTGGATGCCGCGACACTTCAATTCGTAACACCTGCCGCAGCTGCCAGCCTTCCAGTCGGGATTGACATCGAGCATGGCCGCCACAGCATCAGGTCCGAACACAAAACCATCGAGCCGTCCATAACCACAGGAGCCGGTGTAAGCTGGGCAAGAAACGGGACGGAGCGGGGGAGTGAGCAAAGATTCGAGAAATTCATTGCAATGTTGCAGCGTTCCTGCAGCCGCCTGAGCTCAACGCACCAACCCCGCTAAGACAGCCCAGCCTTAAGGCTGTGCGGCCCTCCCTCCTCCTGTCAGAGACTCACGGTGCTCAAACCTGCGTGGCAGAGGAAGCGTGTGCAGTGGGTGAGAGTGACGTGCAGATATAGGAGAGTTAGTTTTTGAGCGGTAAGGGGTGCTGGTTGTGTTTTGTGCATGGTGTGGCGGGCCTTCATGACATGATTGACAAGGCTTGCCGCCGAGAGAGCATTGACAACGTCAACGCACGCATGATCAGCTGCAGGCGGTACGCGCCGCTTTTGCGCTACATGACGGCTTTGCCCTTTTCCTCACCACGTGGCCCGTCCGTTGGTGAAGAAGCCGTCCGCATCCTTCTGTGGCTCCAGCAGGTGGCGGTAGGCTGCATATGGCGTAGGAGGTTGTAGCGCAGATTGCCAGCGGCAGCGCTGTTTGCAGCGGCAGACGCGGCGGCGGCGGCGGCGGCNGCGGGGGCCATGTAAGGATTTGCAGCCGTCAGCACGCAGCCAGCACGTCCACATTCATCCGTTAATTAAGGAGAGAGATGGGGTAGAGGGCGCCCACCTGATGCGGTGCCCACCGCCAGGCACAGCAGCACGAGCGTTGACAGGCGCTGCATGGTGTTGCTAGTGATTGACAGCTGTAGACAGAGAAGGTGAGAAAAGAAGTGGGGCGCTGTTTTGTCTGACTGCTGAGCTGTCACTCGGCATCTGCGCCCACAGCCCGCATGGAGAGCTGTCACCCCTGCCAGCCACTGCCAAGGTGCCTCCAGCCCTGAAAGCAAAGCGCGAGGGGCACACAAGCGGGGTGCCCTGCCGCCGCCGCCGCGGCTGCCGGCGGTGTGCAAGGGTGCCCTGCCGCCTTCCTCATTGGGCCGCCCAACTTCTGTGCCTGAGCAGCCTACAACGGCTGTTCACAGTTCTGCTGGACTACAGGTGGATACAACGCGTACAACAAGGGTTGAAAAAGAAAGTACATGGCACGACCTGCAGCTACCGACCGCTGCCGCCGCCGCCGCTGCCGGCTGGTGCACCAAAGTCGTCAGCCACACCCGCCCAAATCTCCTGGCAGCGCTGCGCATACAGCGACTGCACCTCCGCCACGCCTCGGGACAGGCGGGAGAAGTCAGATGAGCGCTCAGCCTGCGTGCGCTCCAGCTCCTGCGAGCGGTGGGCACGTGGGCGGTGGCTGGGTAGCAGGAGCGGCATAGGTCAGCTTGAACCCTCCCTCAAGTTGTCCCCTTCCATGCCATGCGCACAACGTTCCACAAGCAGCCAAGGATGCCGCAGGCTGCATTCCCCAGCACCCACCTGCAGGTTGCGGGCCTTGACTCGCTCGTACTCTCGCCGCGCCGCCTCCAGCGCCGCCTCCAGCGCCGACACCTCGTTCTGCAGGGCCGCCACCTTGCGCTGCTTGGCGGCGTCGCCGCCCACTCTGCGGGGCAGGGCAGAGAGGAGGGAGGGCAAACTGTCAGCAAAAGGTGAGCGACAGGTGGACGGATGCTAGATGCAAACCATCCACCGGCAGTCTGCCCTGCAAACGGCAGCATGCAGCAATCGGCAGCACGTCCAACGAACCACACCCCTTCCTGGCCAACCAACCGCCCCAGGCAGCTCATGCCGCAAACCACCCGCTTCCTGGTCAATGCATTGCTCACCGCCCCCCCACCTGCGGGGCCCCGCCTCGTCCAGCGCCGCCGCCGCGCGTCGCCGCTTGTCCAGGTCCTCCTCAATGCTCTGCACCGTCAGCAGCGCGGCCTCGCGCTCCCGCAGCGCAGCCGCCATGGCCTGCGGTGGGGCACAGAGGTGCATGAATGGTGTGGGCACAGGAGTGTTGGCAAAAGAGTGAGTGTGGGAGTAGCGGACCAGTGCAGCTGAGGCTCAGAGGCGGAATCGGCCATGACATAGGTGCATGCATGCAGGTTCAGCTCTCGAGTTCGTGCTCTGCCTGCACCCCTGACTGCACTACCGGCCTCCTCACCCCGCAACCCCCTTCCACCCCACCCCACCCACCGGGCTCATGGCCAGCTCATCATGCAGCGGCTCCAGCGCCTCCATGGCCTGCCCATTGGCGGCGCGCGCCAGCCGGCTCTGCCGCACCGCCGCCAGGCCCACGCGCCGCGCGTCGTTGGCCACGGCTCGTGCGCCCACGCCCAGCTCGCTGTACTGCCCGCACTGCAGAGGGTTGGAGGGGGTGGGGTTGAGGTTACTGTCTAGGTGACAGGTGGTCGGGGTGGAGATGGTGGTGGAACAGCAAGCAGTGCATGCTTGATGCCGCAGGCATGGATGAGCGCCGCAGCTGTGCACTGCCCACCCACTCACTTTGGTGCCCTCCTCATCCTCGAACTTGGCCAGCTTGACCAGGGACAGCCCAAAGTCGCCCATCACTGGTGGGCAGGGCAGCAAAGGAGAACAGAGGATGCTTGCTAACTGGGTAGACTGAAGGAAAGTGCAGAGCGGCGGGACGGGCGGGGCGCAGCGCCAATCTCAGCTGAGTCGCCACAGCAAGTGCCCGCACTGCAGCTTTCACGGCAGCAAGCAGGCACTGGCATGCCATCGCTCTCCCAACACTACGGCACGGGGGTGCTCTGTCCACCCCCCTCTCCCTCCTCTCTCACCCGCCCCCAGCTCCTCAAACTCCTTGACCAGGCGCTCCGCGCGGCGCGACGCCCCCGCCAGCTTCTCAGCCAGCTCCTCAATGCCCGCCTTGCGCTCCTGACCAGGGGTGGACGGTGGGGTGCAGCGGGGTGTGAGAGGGATTCACGTCCATTAGCAGCAATAAAGGATGATCAGGGCAGGGAGCTGGAGGCTTGGTTGCGGCTGTGCGCGCTGCAGGACAGGCTGCAAGTGGATGCACCTACTCGCCAGGCAGCCCCTGCCCCCCTTTNGCTCACCCGCAGCCGCTGCTCCTCCTCGCTCAGCACGGGCTGCGACCCCGACTGGTACTCCTGCAGCGGGTTGAGGGACAGCGGCCTCACACTTTAGCAGCTGGGTGTGCAGCTTCCAACGTGCAGTGAACTATGTGCTCAGCTGCATCTAGCTAGGTGCAGACACGCAGGACAGCGCTGCTGCCCCACAAGCTGCCTTGCAAATCAACCCCCTGTCGCGAGGGACCTTTCATCCAGCAACACCTTGCTGCGTACATGCGGCCCCCTGCCGCCCACCTGCCGCATGCGCTCCCCCAGCTCCCGGAAGCGTCGCAGCAGGTCGCTGGTGTTCTTGGCGTTCTGCTGCGCCTCCACCGTGGACGGGACGCTGGGCTCGGAGCCTGTTGAGGGGGGCAGGTTCAGGTGGTTGGCGGGTTGGTCAGGGATTGGGAGCTTGTGGGATGGGTCGGCCAAGCGCATGGGGCATTTGCAAAAGCAGGTGGTGAATCGGCCCGTGGTAAGGGTGCTGCTGCACTACAACACCAGCCACCAGCCCACCTATGAGCTGTCTCGGCAGGCGTGCAATGCCCTCCACCAGCGTGCCGCGGGTGGGCTGCAGCTGCTGCCACGCCAGGCTGGTGGCCAGGCTGCCCTCGGTCTCAAGGAACACGCGCAGCTCCTGTGAGGGCGGAGCAGAGGGGGCAGCAAGGGGGTGCAAACATCAGGGTGAGGTGAGAGCCAGCAGGCGCAGCATGGAGGCGTTCATGCCACACCCCTCCGCAGGCCCTCCCAAGCACCTCCCCCGCCGCCGCAACCCTCCACAGCCCACCCACCGACCTCTGAGGCGCCCACCACCGGGTGCGCGGCCAGCTTGCGCAGGTATCGCTCCAGGTCTGCGCGGCGCAGCTCCACAAAGTCGCTCTTGCCCAGCTGCTGGTCCAGCGTGTTCTTGTCGGGCCTTTAGGGCAGGGAGGGCAAGGGCGGTGGCAGCGTGAAATGCAGCACAAAGCAGCCGCTGGTGACGGGGGCAGGTCGGCACCTGGAGTGGCAGCAGCGGGGCAGCGCTGCACAGGGACGTGTGTGCCAAGCGCAGCAGCAAGCGCAGCGCAGCTCACAGCATAAGCGCCCGCATTGGCAAAACAGCAGCAGGCCCTCACCGCGGGAACACAAAGTAGCCGCGGTGCCTGACGGCCAGCAGGTCGGCCAGCGCCTGCAGGGCACACAGAGAACAAGGAGGCGGTGAATTTTGGCGGCTGCCTGCAGCGGTGGCTGCTGCACAATGTCGTCAGTGCTTAGGTTGCTGCCCAACACAGTTGATGCGGACTGAGCTTCCCTCGTGTGTCACAGCTCACAGCAGCCTGCGGTCAAGATAGCACTGACCAAACCTACAAGGCAGCTGTTCTGCTCCCACCCACCAGCCACTGCCTCCGCCTATGCACCCCACACCCTCCAGCCCTCAACCACCCCTGCCTGGCCCCATGCACCCCAAAACAACTCCAGCCCCTCCGGCTCCCACTCACCACAAAGTCCTTGAAGCGGCGCCGMACCYCCACGCGGCGCCGCGGCGCCTCCCCTGCTGTAGTCACCAGGTACTCGTAGTGGGTGCTGGACAGGCCGGGTATGACGCTGKCGSCCACGCGCCGCACCGGGTCGGAAACAGTGATGTGCAGCGGCGGCGGGGCNGCAGACGTGCTGGGCCCCGCGCCTGCGCTGCCGCTGCCACTCGCACCCGCCGCACCGGCGCCGCGCCCAGCAGGAAGCCGGCGTCGTCGGCGCTGATCTCCAGGCTGTCTAGTGTGAGGCTGGCCTGCTGCCGATGGTGCGGCGCTGTGCTTGCAGCAG
>JADXDR010000229.1:10628-32299 GCA_025026875.1 Chlorella ohadii
GGCGCGGCATGCTGCTGGGCTCCCACCACGTCATGGTAGCGAGGTGGCGGCGCYYCTCCCTGCTGCTGGCTGCCAGCGAGAGCGGGTCGCCCAGGCCTCCCGTGGCTGCAGCTGGCTCGGGCGGCGCGGGAGCTGCGGCGGTGGCAGCCGGCGGCGGCAGCGGCGGCGCAGCTGTCAGTGGCGGGCCGTCGTCAAGCAGCACCTCCTCCTGCTCATCATCATCCTCCTGCGGAGCAGCACTCGCAAGGGGGCCGTCAGCGGCGCAGGGCTTTGGCAGCGGTGTTCAGGGGGCAAAGCTAGGCGGTGTGGATCACCTGACCAAACCGCAAGGGGTCTGGGATGTCCGTCATCAGGACCGATCGCGCTGGAACGACCGCGCCTAGACGTGCGGATTCCGGAACGCTTGCAGGGGTGTCTGGACGGCCTGCAGCCTGCACGATCGCAGAGTTAATACGTGCAGGACTCTGAAAATCGCCCAAACACGAGTGCAGTGCGCCCCATGCAGGCCCGGAGGTGAGGAGGGTGAGGCAGGGAATGCGCAGCCATCCAGTCGTTTGAAGCACTGTGCAGTGCCCCTGCAATTGCCAGCAGCGGCCTGCAGCGTCCCAGTCGCCCACAGCCAAAATGGCGCTCGTGCTCGCCGGCAGCAGGGCTGCAGCCTGCCTGCCGCCCCTGGCATCGGCTCAGCAGCAGCAGGGGATTCCTCAGTGCGCCCGCTGCCAGCCGTTTGTGGCGGGCCCCTGGCGCGCGGCGGGGCGGCGGCGCCTCCAGCGCCTGCGGGCCGAGGCGGAGGAGCGCGGCGCGGCGGGGGCCMCGCAGACAGGTGTGTCGTCAAGGCTAGGTGCTGCGGGTGTGGCCCAAGCACTCTGCCGTGCGTTGAAGAGCAGGAGCACGTTGGCCACGGACAGCCGCACTCAAGCCGCCAGCCGCCGCACCGCATCAAATGCGCTCGGGCACCCGTCCTTGCACGCCACGTCACGCCCCAACGAACCCGCCGTTGCGCCCCTGCAGAGGAGCCCGAGGTGCGTGTGAACATGGACATTGACAAGGAGGTGTCCAAGTTTGCGCGCAACGCGGCCACCACGTTTGCGCCGCGCGCCAGCGGCTCCACGGGCAAGAACCCCGCCTACAAGGGCAGCGCGCTGTACACCATCTTCGAGGTGCTGCGGGGGTGGCTGGTTGGGTGGCGCTGTTGGAGTGGATGATAGCTGTGCAGGGGTTGCTGCGCTGGGCAGTGGCAGGCCGGCCAGTGGTGAGCAGGCGGACAACAGGCTGCACGTGTCTGCGCCCGCTTATGCCCAGGCAGCCCAACGAGGGATGCCACCAACTGTTACCGCACTTGCGATCCCGGCTGTTGCAGGTCCAGGCGTGGGCCGCGCTGGCGGTGGGCGGCCTCCTGTCCTTCAACCTGCTGCTGCCCTCGGACGAGCCCAACATTGCGCGCCTCATGGGGTGGGTGCCGGCCTGGTAGCTCCATGAACGGCTCGCTGCTGGGCTGCGCATGCCCGCTGCAGATACGACCAGCCGATCAGCCGACTTTGCCATGGCAAATCTTGCCGCACCCTGCATGTGTTGACACCAAAGCTGCCCCCCACCTCCTCACTATTTACCGCAGCATGTGGTCCATCTGGATGTTCACCATCCCCTCGCTGCGGGCCCGCGAGTGCACACAGCCCGAGAAGGTGGGCAGGATGGGCAGGAGCCGGCCAGCTGTTGTGGCGTGCTGTGTGCCTGGGAAGGCTTGCAAGGTGCTCAGCAGTTGGATGGCAGGCATGGCAGGAATGGCAGGCTCCTTGCTGCTGAAAGGGGATGGCATGTGCTGCCGTTTGCACACACATGCCCTGTGCACCTCGCTACCTGGCTCACCTCAACACACCGCCCCTGTACGCCCACCACCACCACCCCCAGGACGCCCTCAACCTCCTGTTCCTGGCCGTCCCCCTGCTCAACGTGGCCCTGCCCTTTGTGTACAAGTCCTTCCCCTTCATCTTCTCCGCCGACTGCCTGCTCATGGCGGTGCGTGCAGAGGGGTGGGGCAGGGTGCTGAGAGGCGTGGCAACGTATTGAAATGTGTGCTTGAAAGGCAGGCTCAATGCTGAGTTTCACATGTTTGAGGGCACACTCCTACCATAAAGGCGGCTGCAGCCAGCTACGAGCCTGACCAGTGGCCTCCCATTCTGCTGCGCAGGGCGTGTATGCGTGGAAGGGCCTGATTCCCGGCCTGCCCGGCGCCGGCAGCGGCGAGGAGGGCGGCCAGCAGAGCTGAGGGCGGCCACAGGCCGGTAGCCCTGTGCACACCACGTTTCCCTGTCTTTTTGCTCACTCGTGCTCCGCTCCGCTGTCCGTCGTCTGTATCTTATACACAGTTCAAAGCAATTACAAAGCGCAGTTGTAAAGCCGCTGTAGTGACTCAGAACGGAAGCTGCAAGTTGGAAGCGCATCCTGGCGCGGCGAAGTAAACAGTGCTGGGAGAAGCGGGAGCACAGATGCGCAGTGGGTCCTTTAGTCATGAATGTTCGGGAAGGACAACCAGATGTAATAATGGGATGTCAATCATCAGAGCAGGTTTCCATCAGGAACGGAGTTGGTCAGAAAAGTCAAAGCAACCGGCAGCAACCCGCAGAGAAAAAAGAGCAGCAAGGGAGAGCACCGGCATGCTGTGCATTGCTTGGGGGTCAATTCGTTGGAAGCAGCCTGCACCACGCACCAACCTATACAGCACAAAAAGACAGCCACCCCTCAGTTGCTGCCAAACAGGGTGAAGCTGCTCCAGCTGGTGACGAGGCGCTGCAGGGATCCGGCGGTCGTCGCCAGCGTGACCAGCACGGCCAGGGCACTGAGTGTGCGCAGGCCCCAGCGCACGCGGCGGTGGGGGCGCTTGGATCGGATCCACAGCTCGATAGGGAAGATGGCGGTGATGGGGGCAAAGGAGATGGCGCCCACCAGGCCTGTGGGGCGTTGGGAGGGACAGGCGTACGTGTGCATGGGTCCGAGGGCAGCGGTGGCAGTGGGATCCTAGCACAATCACAGCTGTCCTGGTGGGATGAGATTTGTCACTCCATCTATCTGGCACCCTCTTGCCCACCGGTGATGACTTGGAAGAAGGGCATCAGGCAGGCCACGAACGTGATGAGGGCGACAAAAGCGGAGCGCCAGGCGAGGCGCAGGGTCAGGCCTGTCAGCCAGACGGGCCAGGAGGGCCAAGCCTCCAATTGTTCCTCCACCAGGCAATGGAAGGGGATGCTGGACGGAAAGGAAGGGGGAGAAGGGAGGAGGAGAGCGGGGAGTGAAGCTACATGTGGCAGCCCGGAAGGCACAGCCGGGTAGGGGCAAGCTTAAGTGGGCCTGCAAATCCCATGGACAGAGCTGCCAACTGCAGTCTCATTCACCTGTAGATTTGATATGCGGGAACGGTGCGAAGAAAAACGGCCACATTGGCCATGTTGATCACCCAGCGCGGCACCTGCGCTGGCTGCCAGCCGTTGCCAAATGGCCCTGAATGTGGGCAATGCGGGTGGGAGGGCAGAATGTGACAGAGCGGTCATGCCAGGCTGCACCTCTCCCATTATGCTAGCTGTGTATGCTTGGCCCCCTGCCAGCCCCCTGCCACCCACCTGTGAGGATGTTGTAGGGCGTGGCTGCTCCGAGGCACGCGAAGCCGAAGCATGCAACCGCCAGGTATATGGTTGACATAAGTGCCATTGAGATGTAGATGGCCTGGAGGGCAGGGAGCCGACGGAGGCCGACGGGTGGGCCTGCTCCCCACGCAGCCTGGCTCTTGAATGTGCCCACAGAACTGTGCAAAGCAAGCACTCTACTGTCTGCTGGATGCAGGCCAGCTCTTCCTGCCCTCGGCCCATCCTCCCTGCCAGCATCTCTCAGAAGCCGCCACCCACCTTGCGCATCTTGCGGATGGGCCCCCGCGCCTGCGCCACCACATCAGCATCGCTTCCGCCATGGGGCGGGTTTGCTGGGTGGCGCAGCGTGTCCTGGACCTCGATGAGCTGCAGGCGGGAGACAAATATTTGGCAGGAAAGGAGTGACTATGCTCGCCGACTGGTAGGGATTGAAAGTGCCACTATCCCAGTGGGCGGGCTGTGCAAGCGTTGGTGAGCCAGCCAGCGTGGCTAACGGCAAACCGGGCCCATCCACCAAACTTGGTGCTACCAGCACCCTTTGCACTCACAATGAGAGAAATGTTAAAACTAAAGAGGATGGCTCCCAGTGAGTTCAGGACCTGCAGCAGGGCGGGCAGGCGGGGCACCGCTCGGGGCAGCGGGCCGGGTGCGGCGGCCATGCATGCAATGCGCCCACCCTGCAGCCCAACAACTCCTGCCCAGTGCAGCTGCCTTTCTGTCCAGCACTCCTGCTCTCCCCAACTCACGTCAAAGGCCTTGTCCACCCGGCTGCCCAGCTGCAGGCCGCCCACTGTGCCCGAGCCGTAGGGCAGCTTGCCCAGGTTGCCGGCCGCCACGCCGATGGAGGTGGCGGAGTAGGTCAGGCTCATTGCCGCTCCAAAAATGGAGATGCCCGCAAAATCTGCCAGGAAGGTGGAGGCCAGTGAAACGGCTAGTTCACCAAGGCAGTTGGCGCAGTGAGAATTCGGAGCCAAGGAATGCCAGCAGGCACAGTAATGCACTGCAGACTGAGCCTTTGCAGACCAGCCACTCAGAGGTGCTCACAGTGCAGGCTGGGCAGCTGGCCGAGGACGAGCTGGATGCCGCCAAACACCAGGGCCCTGCTCAGTGAGCGGGGGCCATGGGAACACAACAGACGAAGTGGACATGCCCAGTGGGCGAGGCTACGGCAGCATGGGGCCGCCTGGGCCGCCCCGGCAACTCAATGCTTTGCGCCGCTGCACCACACTGGCAGCGGCCATGCCTGTCACACCCTCACCATCCTCACCACTGCCAGAAGGCGTCGAAGCAGCTGCTGGTGTTGTGCTGCTCACAAACGGAGCGCGCCACGGTTTGCAGGGACTGTGCGGCCACGATGGTGTAGGCCAGCGCATACAGGATCAGGCTGGCATGCTGCAGCCAGGCTGAGGCATGGAAGCCCGTGCGTCCAAACACTGCGCCAACGCAGCCGGAGTACGTCCTATGGATTTTGCCCTGTGCATGCGGGTCAGGGGAGGAGGAGGTCAACAACAGTGCAATGGGCATGCAGCCAGCCGCGCCCGACTGCGCCGATCTGGCATTCAACACCGCCAAGCCTTTTCTTGTTGGCACGCCCCAGCATCCACTGCCGCACCTCCACGGCAAAGCAGTCGGCCAGCAGCAGCGAGGTGAAGAGCGTCACCCAGGCACACAGCAGGACGAGGATGGGGCCGGCCACCCTGCGGGGCGAGGGCGGTGCAGGCATGCCGAGCGCTGGGCCTGAGGTTACATGTGTGCATTGCAGACACAGCTCATTTTTTGGCTGGGACTGAGCATGAGGCGCCGTCATCTGATGTGGCAGCTCCCGGCTCTCACCAGCCCATGACCGCCACAGCGTATGGCTGCACGTTGGGGAGAAGAGCAGCCTGAGGTTGGGACGCTCATCAATCAGTGGTGGCATCCACTCGCCTGCTGCCCCGCAGTATGTGCAAGAAATTCCAAACTCACCAGTGCAAGCACGCCTGATCCAATTACTGCACATCCGGTCAGAGAAGCAGAGGCAGCCGTACATTAGACCAGCACGCGACAGTGGTACCGGCACGGCAGGCACCGCTACAGCATCGCGCACCTGCCGTGACGATGTGGGCCGTGGCGCTGAACACGGTGCCCTGCCTCGCTTTGGGAAGTATGACCTCTGCCTTTTTCAGGGATGCAGAGCGTGTGAGTGTCCGTCCCAGTGGCGGCCCAGCTTGCCCCCTGCGCAGCAACGGCGGCGGGTCTGCTGCCGGCGGTGCCTCTCCGTCGCTGCCGCTTGGCGCCTCTATCTTCCACCCCTTCTCCACCTTCTCCAGCTCCTGCGTTCAGAGCAGTGGACGGACAGGCTGGGGSSGCGAGGAGGCACCGTTTGGTGCGCGAGCGCCCAATTCCACGCGCGCGCCCACAGTTTGACGCGATAGACGTCCTCCCGGCCTCACCTCGTTGCCTTCAAGCAGCTCCGCGCCTGCCGTTGCTGCGGAGCAANCGNCCCCTNGGCGGCTTGCTGCTGCCTCAGGCGCCACAGGCAGCAGCAGTGCCACAGGCACCACAGGCAAGCAGCAAATTGAATTGCAAACACGTAAATGAGTGCTGCTGGTTGCTTGGTGCTGCAAATGTGTGAAGCAGGCAGTTGGTAGCTGCGCCAGTGCTGGCCGCCACCTTTCGGCGCTACACCCACTGCAGAGCCACTGCTTGGTTTCTGCTCTGCCACAGACTCCTTTTGGCAGGTTCCGGCGAATCCGGCGACCACCAATTGGTTTTTGCATGGCGCAGCCTTTGCATGAGCAGCGCTCTTGCCAGGTAAATCGCTGGTTGGGAAGCAGGATGTTCCGAGTGCTGTTGTAGGGACGAAAGGAGCCCTCTTTGCAGCAGTCGGCCAAGTGGTAGTTGACAGCACACACGTGACCTGCTGCCCTACATATACATATATCACCAGCATGCAGCCTGCAATGGCCAGCCATGTTGGGACACATGCGCCATACTTCCGCAAGCGCCCACCTCGCCTGCTGCTGAGCCACGTGGTGCCGCTACCATTGCCTTCTCTCACCTGCTGTACGGCAGCATGCTTTACACAGTGTGCATGTCAGTGTGGCGTTACGCCTGTGTACTCTGTGAACTGCCCAGCGTAGCAGACGGGGCTGGCAACCTCGATCGGCGGCGGTTGTGCCGCTGCCGCCGGCACTGCCGCCGCTGCGCCTCCATGCTGCTGTGGGGCGCATGCTGCTGCACAGCTGCCGCCGCCTGAGCTGCCTCCTTGTCTAGGAGCTGCAGGGACGCTGCTGCTGCTTTGTCCATGCTGCAGCTGTGTGTCGCTGCCGCTCGTATTGCTGCCGCTACCGCTGCCGCCACTGCAGGCGGCGGCGCAGTCTCTCTCAGCATGGGGGCGCGGTGCCGCATCATGCGCTGCCACTGCGGCATCTCGTTGCTGTTGGGCCTCTCCACGCGGGCCGGGCTGGCCTGCAGGCGCGGCTCCCGCAGGGTTAGGCGGCGGTGCACCTTGCTGCTCTGTCACCGGCTGCATGTTGAATTGGGACCAAATGGGCGCGATTGAATTGCAAACGAAGTCATTCCGTGGGACTCGGCCTCATGCAAGGGTTCAGAGAACTTGCTGAGTCGGCTGGCCCAGTTTGCCCCGCTGTTGTTGCCTCGTAACCTCTCCGACATGTTGCGGTTCCTGGGCAGCGCTCAACAGCCCCTTCTGGGGTTGGGCGAAGCACTCCTGGCGCGATATCCCGGCCGATTCGCGCCCAAACCCGTGCAGCTGCCCAAGGGCGAGTGACGGGAGTGATCACGTTTGGCTGCAGCAGCAGCAGCAGCAGCCACCGCCGCCGCCGCCGTCGCCGAACAGCAGCCCCTTGCCTGCAGGTTTTGAGCCCATCCCTCCGACCAGCGAGGCGGAGCTAGACGCCATCGTTGGCAGGCTGCAGGCCAAGGCGCCAGAGTGGGCGGCGCTGCCGCCGGCGGAGCGTGCCGCGCTGCTGCGGTCCTGCCTGGACACGACACTGGCGGTGACGGAGGAGGCGGCGGCAGCGGCCACAGACGCCAAGGTGGGCCGGCTGTTGGGCATGTATGCATGGCAGCTGTTGTGCCATCTGGCTGGCTTCATGATTCTATGCTGCCGTGGCGTGTTTCTTTGTGAATCTGCGGGCGCCAGGCCTGGTTGTCTTGCTGCACCAGTGCTTGTCGCACCCAAGTGCCCACCCCATGGCCGCGGCCTGCAGGGCTCCTACGGCCAGGGCATCGGCGAGGAGCTGGTGGTGTGGGTGAGCAGCACGAGTGTGGGAGAGTTTTGGAAGGGCCGCACAAGAGGGCAAAGCCTGGGCGCCGCTGGCGGCCGTCGTGCTCTCCTGAACGGGGCTGCCAGTCGCGTATCGTGCACCATTTAGTTCTCGCGTCCCGGCAGTCTGCAACCACACCGGCACCGCGGCCCACCCAGCACTACAAGCTGCCCACCCTCCTCCCCACCCTGCTGCCCACCCTCCTCCCCTCCACCACCCCACCAGGTCCCGGTGGTGACGGGCCTGCGCGAGCTGGCCGAGGCGCTTGATGCGGGCGGCGCGCCCCGCCACAACGGGCTGCGGCGGCGCAAGGACGGGCAGCTGGTGGTGGACGCCTGGCCCTCGGGCATGGAGGCCCTGCTGTGGGGCGGCTTCCGCGGGGAGCTCTGGCTGCAGCCGGGCAAGGAGGCCACGCAGGTGGGGCGGGGCGGTGGGGGCGGGCAGGTGAGGGCAGTTGGAGTGGTTGCTCGAAAGTTGCCCTGCCCAAGCGAGGAGAGTTGGCCTCTTAGCGGCTTGCCATGCCTTCCTGCAGCTGCATCCCATGTGCGTCTCAGCCAACACCATGCCTGCTATTCATCCTCCTCCCCTCCCTGCCCTCCCCCTCAGGGCGAGCTGTATCGGCGCAAGGCTGAGGGCGGCGCCGGCGCCGGCGGCGTGGCGCTGGTGCTGGGGGCGGGCAACCAGCTGCCGGTGGTGGCGCTGGACATCCTGCACAAACTGGTGGGTGGGGGTGCCTGGTGCCTTATGGTGGAAGGGTGGAAGGCTGGTGAGGGGATTGGTTTTGGGAGGTATGTGGCAGGTGGGGAGGCAGAGTGTTTTTGTTGCTTGGCAGTGCTGGCTTGCCGGCTTGCTACCAACCGCTGCCCACTAGTGGTGGTTATGTCACACCCTTAAGTCCTTGCTCTCTGCTGCCGCAGGTCATTGATGACGAGGTGGTGGTGTGCAAGATGAACCCGGTGAATGAGTACCTGGGGCCACACGYGCGGTAGGAGGCACCAAGGSGGGATGCCAGTGCATGCGCCATGCCCCTGGGTGGCATTTGTGCCAAGCTCCACGGCTGGCAGAAATACCTGTTGCAGCGTGCCCTGCAGGCAGCGCCGTCTGCCGGCCCCTGTAGGGCTTGCTCGGACTCATGCTCAACCTCGCTATCTGCCCTGCTCCTGCTGTGTCCATCATGCAGCAAGGCATTCCAGCCGCTGGTGGACGCTGGCTTCCTGGAGATTGTGTRCGGCGGCGGGCCGGTGGGCAAGTACCTGTGCAACCACCCCGMCATCGCCTCGGGTGGGTGGGMGGGAGGGTGATGAGTGTCGTGGCTGGGCAGGGAGGTGGGGCAGGTGGGGCTGTGCCGAGGGAGGCATGGCAAAGCGATGGTTGGAAAGAAGTGCATGTGGCCTGCTGCCTGCCTGCCTGCCTGCCTGCAACCCTCCCTTCCAACTGCTCGCCCTTGGCACCTGCCGCAGTGCACCTCACCGGCAGCGCGGCAACGCACGACGCCATTGTGTGGCAGGGCAAGCCCAAGCAGGGTGAGCCGCCGTACCAGAAGCCGGTTGGAGCGGAGCTGGGGTGAGCAGAGGGAGAATGGCTGGGTGCTGGCGGGATGTAGGGCACAGAGAACAGGCGAATGTGGGCTGCAGTTGCCATGCTGCAGCTGGCAGGGAATGGTGAGCAGGCTGTGTCATGCCCCCTTGCTTGCATCGGCCCGGCCCAGCCCAAGCTGTACTAGCCCAAGCTGCACGGGGTTCCTTGCTGCCTGCCTGCCTGCCCACATGCAGGTGCGTCACCCCCTACGTCCTGGTGCCCGGCAAGTGGAGCGCTGCTGACCTGGAGTATGTGGCGGACAGCGTGGCGGCAGGGCTCACCAACAACGCAGGTAGGCTGCCTGCATCGGTGCATGCGCACAACACTGGGCTGCCGAAGTGGGATACAAATGCTGGTCTGGCCATGCCGCATGCACATGCACAGCATGCCTCACCTGCTCTGCCCGCATTGCTCAACGCCCTCCGCGCCAGCCCACTTATGCCCTGCCCTGCTTGTCCCTCATGCTCTGCCTGCCCCCAGGCCACAACTGCCTCAAGGCGGAGCTGCTGGTCACCGACCGCTCGTGGCCGCAGCGCGAGGCGTTCCTGGACGCCCTGCGCGCCAAGCTGGCCAGCCTGCCCAACCGGGTGGCCTACTACCCAGGTCGGTGCATGGTTGCCCACTGTGCTTGCATGCCGTTGGCCAGCGGCTGCATTGCTATGCGCTGTATGCGCTTGCTGCAGAGGTTTTGCCCTGCATCCCAAGCAGCCCCCTACTGCCATGACACCCCTGCAGGCTCGGACGCCAAGCACTCGGCCTTCCTGTCGCGATTTGGCGATGCGGAGCAGCTGGGGCCGGGAGACACGGCCGCAGATGGGGCGCAGCTGGCGTCCAGCAGCGGGCGTGCAGAGATGCATGTCACGCCCTGGCTGCTCAAGGCGGGGCTCACCCCGCAGCAGGCGGCCACGCAGGACGAAAACTGGTGTGGCGTGCTGCAGGTGAGCTTGGGAAGGCCGTGGTGCTGGCGGCTGATCGACTGCACCCTGGCTGGCTGGTTATGGGCCTGCTGTGCGCTCTGCAGGCTTCGGGCTGCTGCCTTTTACCACTTCATTACCGCTAGGCTACAACCTATGGGATGGCATAGTCATGCTTCCTGCTTCCCCCCTCTCCTCCGCCTCCCCGCAGGAGGTGTGCTTGGACACGGGCGGGCACCCGGCCGCCTTCATGGCCGCAGCCACCGACTTTTGCAACGACCACTGCTGGGGCACGCTGAGCTGCGCCGTGTTTGCGCACCCAGCCACACAGGTGGGTGTGGCCTGGCTTGCTCTTGCTAATGTTTGCGAGACTGTAGCAGCGCATGAAGTTGAAGACAGCCATACTCGCCCAGCTATTGCAGACCAGCACCTCTTTCCTACTGCCTCCCATCTGCCGCAGCGCAAGCACCGTGCAGCGTTCGATGACCTGGTGGCGGGGCTGCGCTACGGCAGCGTGTGCATCAACGTGCCCACACTGATCGGCTTCGCGACCACCAAACTGACATGGGGAGCCTTCCTGCCGGGCGGCACACCACAGGCAAGCCTGCTTGCTGCGTTGCGGTGGGCTGGAGGTGCATGCCCAGGCTGCACGCAGTGGTCATGTGCGATGGTTGGCTCCTCGTTCTGTATTCCTGTCTGCAGGGTGCAGCGCCATGCAACCAGATGTCCACGTGCCAAACAACTGCCGCCACATCTGCCCCACTCTGCGCGCAGGACATTGGCTCCGGCAACTGCGCGGTGCACAACACGCTGCTGCTGGACCACGTGCAGAAAAGTGTGCTGCGCGCGCCCTGGCGCTTCCACCCAATGCCCTTCTGGTGCGGTGGGCGGCAGGGCGCAGGTGTTGGGCAGCGTGGGCCCAAATATGTGCAGGGTGGCATGTGCGCATCCAAACGCTGTCACGCCTGCACTCGCGCATCTCTGCTGTCCAGCCTGCCAATGCCTGCGGCTCGACCCAGACCTGCCTGCTTCCCTCTCTGCCAACCCTCCTTCAGGTCGCCATCGCACCGCAATCTGGAGGCCGTGGGGCGGGCAGCGCTGCGCTTCTGCGCCAACCCCTCCATGCGCGCCATGCTGCCGCTGGCAGGGCAGGCCCTGCAGGGCTGAGCTGGCGGCTGTGACTGCTGTGCAGCATCAGTGGAAACAGGAGCCAACCAAGGCACTTCAGCTGACGCCTCGCCGGCTGCAACAAGAGCAGGCAGCGGCTTTACAGGCCTGACCGACCAGCAACAAGTTAGCATAGGTGCATATGGACAGACCAACCGGATGAAACGGCAATAAATTTCGAAGCAAAAACGCCGCTCAAATGCGAGCGGGCAGCTGTGCAGTGTTGGCCAACAGAAAATGCATGCAACGCTCATTCATGAGTTTTTCCTGCCGTGCATAGGCGCGCCGAGCGCGCGCTCCCGCGCAGCTGTACATGCAGCAGCCGTGTGTAAACAGGCCACGCAGCGGGAGGCGCTGCTGCCCCACTCTCAGCGCGCCCGTGTCAAGGGCGGACCTCGGGCCCGGCTACACTCGCCCCTGGCCCAGGGACGGGCGGCCCTTTCTTGTTGTCTCTGGCGGCGCTCACTGGCCGGGCGCCATGACGAGGGTGAGGTCTGCCTCGCACACCAGGTCCTGGCCCACGTACGCCTTGGCAGCCATCTGATGACAAGAGGGGGAGGGGGAGGGAGGGTGCATGGAGCGAGGGCCACAGTGAGGCGGGGAGGGGCAGCTTCAGTGGTGCTTGCTGCGGGACAGCCTGCACAGGAATGGCCAGGCCGGCACAGCTCAACCAGCCCAAGCTCCGCCTGCCCAAGCTCCGCTGCCCAAGCTCCCGCCCGCCCAGCCGCCGCAGCCCACCTTGCAGATGCCAAACCTCTTGTTGAACTTGGTCACGTCGCAGCGCATCATCTGCAGAGGCGGGCCAGGCCGCAGTGTGCGCGCTTCAGAAACCACAGCTTTGGCGACAAAGTGGGCATCCCACAGGTGCAGCAGCTGCTGCTGTCATTCCTTCCCTCGAGTCGCTGGGCACGGCACATCGCCCAGCTGTCGGACAACGAGGCTTGAAGTCTTGAGCTCTGCCCAAACCCATCAACCGCCCCACCCGGCCAGCCCCCTCACCAGCACATCACCGGGCACCACGGGCTTGCGCCACCGCAGGTTGTCCACGCCGCCAAAGAAGAAGTTGGTCTGGGCAGGAGGGGGCGGGGGCGGGCACAGGTAGGGTTCAGCGTTCCAGGCATCCGGCAGATGCGGCAGGGCAAGCAAGCGGCTGTCTGCCGCACATAGTTGACGCCTGCAGCTGCCGCGCCTGCTTACCACGTTGCGCCTGCACTCACAAACCAACACAACCCAGCCACCCACCCACCTGCTGCGCCGCGTTCTTGGGGTCGATCATAATGATGCCGCCCAGCTGCGCCATGGCCTCAACCTGCAGCACGCCTGCAGGGCAGCGGCAGCGGCAGGGAGGGGAGGGCGGAGGGTGAGGGTGCGCAAAGGGTCTGTGCGGGGAAACGAGGTGCCTGGCAGGCTGTGATTCGCGTGCGGCCATACAGCAGCAGCAAGCCGGAGGTCTCTTGCCAGTGCAGCAGTGGCAAACTGCGTGCCAGGCTGCAGCTGCGCACCAGGCATGATGGCGCGCTGGGGGAAGTGGCCGGGGAAGAAGTTGTCGTTGATCTGCGGGGTTCAAAGGGGAGGGGCAGAACAATATGGTCCGCTGGGTTGAAACGGCGTTGCATGCAAAATCAGCAGCAGCAGGCTGTGAGCTGCGGAAGAGATCTTGCGACCGAGCGGCTGCCAACCCACAATGCACCTCGGCGCTTACCAAGACGAGAAATGGGCAGAAAAGGCGCTCACCGTGACGCACTTGTATCCCACGGCGTACTTGCCGTACTCCCACTCCAGCACGCGGTCCACCAGCAGGAAGGGGTACCTAGACGAGCAGGACAAACGGAGAGGCGGCGGCTGAGCGCTTGGCGCAGGTGCGCGAGGGCGATTGGCAGCAGCAATGGCACTGCCGCATCGGTAGCTGTGCAGCTTGCTGGCATGGTGTTACTGACCCTAGTATCACAGGATGCAAGAAAGGTGCAGCAGCAGCAACATGCAGGCAAGCCCGTGCAGATGCTCTGCTGCAGGTGCCAAGCAGATCGCAAGTTGACCGCTGGGTTGACCAGCTGCAGTATATCAACCTTCACACCAGCCCCCCCCTTGTCACCTGTGCGGCAGGATGCTCATGATCTCCTGGATCTCCTGCACTCCGGGGCAATGGGTTTGGCGGCGTTGCAGCCGAGACTAGGGTGGCGCTGCGGGTCCAAGGCGACCGGATTGAGCGCGGCGGCGGCGAAGCGCTCGGAGGCGCCGCGACGCCATCTGGGCCCCTGCGCCGCAATGCGCACCCAATCCAGAGCATGCTCACCTTGAGCGCCGTCATGTTGGGGCCCTGGGTCTCGATACCGGCCGCAGGAGCGCCCTCGCCCTCGGCCCGCACCCTCACGGCCTGCCGGCGCGCGGCCACGGGCTTGGCAGCCGCTTGCGACAGCTTCTGAGGCGTAGCACGGCGCTGGGTCAGCCCAGCGGCGCAGCCGGAAAGAGCGACGGTCGCCTGCATGTTGCCTGGTGCCGCAAACGTGCCGATGGCGAAACCCACAGTGCCGATGTGCGATAGGATTGCGCGATGGCCTCGGCTTGGGTCTCAGAGTCTCATGCATGTGGCGACATGGGCCGTGGTCTACGCGCAGATTGCCCCGTGGATCAGTCTCTGTCATCTCCGGAGCGATCAACAGCCATCTAGCAGCCCGGGAGCGGGCTGGCCGCTGCGCCTTCGTCTGAGCCCTTGCTGCCCGCTTTCAAAGAGCCATGTCGGACGCCTCGCCCTCCGCCCCGCAGCGGGAGGAGGGCCAGGATGCGGCGCAGGAAGAGCCCAGCCCAAGTGAGGGCTGCCATGGGCGGCGGCGGCGGCGGCGGCAGCTTCGGCCTCTCTTCGCTCGCACGTGTTGCTTTGCACCGCGCCTCCTCCCTCCAAGTGCCCAGCGTGAACACGTACTCCTTCCATCCGCTCCTGGCCTGTACAAACCTGCCCTGCGCTTTCGAGAGTTGAAGCTGCCGCCCATGCATCGTGCAGGCCTGCTGGCGGCGCTGGTGGAGGAGGTGGCGGAGCTGTCGTCCATGCAGGCCCTGGAGCCGGCCGCCAGCGACAGCGAGACCAGTCTTGACTGGGACAAACTAGACATTGGCAAGTGGTCATGGGGGAGGCACGGATTGTCTCACAGCAGGGCTAGCTCACCGTCCATGTCGATACCTGGTGCGTCTCATTGCAAGAATGCTGCACCAGCGCCCAGGAACCTGCTTGCTCTAGCATATAGTATGTACACCACATCCCTGCGCCCCCCAGGCGACTTCCTGCTGGAGACCACTAACCTGCGGGCGGCGGCGCGCGCCGAGGTGGAGGGCGCACTCAGGCGTTTCCTGTCGCCGCAGCGCGTGCTGCTGCGGGACAAGCTGACGTGGTGCTGCGGCACGCTCAGCATGGTCGGCGCCGCCTACTGGCTGGGACACTCGCCGCAGTGAGCTGACGCTGCGTTGTGGGTTAACAGTCTGTCCTGCAGCTGGCCACGCTCCTGCAGCAGTCTGTCTGATTGCCCTTCGCTTCTCAGGCGCTGGCTGGCTGCTATGCTTGGCTTGCCATTGTGCCGGCGGCTTTGCTGCTGTCCGCATGTTTGCGCAGGATGCCGCTGTTGCTGCTGCCTGCGTGACCAGCAGCCTTCCATTCAAAATGCACCCTTTTCAGGACGTTCTACCGGCTGTACACAGTGGAGGCGGGTGTGCTGCTGCTCTTGCGGTGGATGTTCTACCGCTGGTCGCGACAGCATTACTACCTCTTTGATTGGTGAGCAAGTCGGTCGCCTGGTGGCTCTCATATGCTGGAGTCAGCACGGCTGGCATCAAGCGCTGAGCATGATGAGCATGAAGAGACGAGCTCCTTTCATCACCTGCAGGTGCTACATTGCAAATGCCATGCTGCTCGTGCACCTCTGGTACGCGCCAACCAACGTGCTGCTGGCCAAGGCGAGCGGGGCGGGCTGCAGGCTGCTGCAAGCGCTGGCTCTTGTGTGCGCATGTTGCAGACCAGTGTGTTTAGGGGTTTCTCTGGGCTGCACACCGGCTGGGCTGAGGTGGTGATGTCAAGCTGCGCCCACCCGCCCACCCTCCATCCCCCCACTCTCTGCAGGTCATGTTTGCCCACTCCATGGGCCCGCTGCTCTGGTCCATCCTGGCCTTCCGCAACTCCATCGTGCCGCACTCCCTGGACAAGATGACCAGGCAAGAAGGAGTGTGGCGCTGCTGAGCCTGCAAGGGAATGCCCTTGCAGGCTCTCCCTTGCAGCATGTTTTTCGCTAGCCGGCCAGCATCCCCCCTGCTGCTGACCCTCACCACCTCTCCCCNTGCCGCTCCACCCCACCGCGCAGCCACTTCATGCACTTCCTGCCCGCCTGTGTGTGCTGGTGCCAGCGTTGGCACACCAGCGGCCCGCTGGCGGAGCGCCTGCGCAGCGACCCGGCGGCAGCGGCACAGTGGGCCAGCGGCGGCGTGCGCGACCTGGTCCTGCTGCCCATGGTGCGTTTGCTGCTGGTGGTGGTGGTCCTGTGTGGCAGTGCATGTGCACTGCCTGAACAGTGCGACACAGCTGTTGCGGAAGTGCACAGGGTGGCAGGGTGGAGGCACGGACCAGCAGGTGTGCATGGAACGCCATTGGGCTCACAAACTCCTTCCCTCAACCCCACCACCCAACCAGGTGCCCTATCTGTGCTGGGCCGTGCTCTACTACTTCAAAATATTTGTGTGGAGCTCGAGCAAGATCCAGCAGCGCAACTATGACACACTGTTCAAGGTGAGTGGGTGGGGTGCTGCCTGGGTGCGCGGCGGTGTCGATCCAGTGACCAAAAGTGTGCTGCTGGGGGATCCAGCTTGCACAGCTTGCTTGCATGGTGATGCGGTCCGACCCGCTCACATTGCTGCCTCCCCGCACCGCCGCAGTTTGTGACCTCCAGCCGGCGCTCGCTGTTTGGCGCCATTGTGCTGCGCTTCCCGCCCGGCCTGCAGCCCGTTGTCTACATGTTGGTGCACCAGTGAGCGGCGTGGGAGGGGTTGCAAATGGGGTTGCATTTCGTCAAGCCACTTGACGGTCAACACGGCCAGCTGGGTATTTGTGTTGTGCTTCCCACGCACCCACCCACCCCTCGCTCCCCCATCCGTGCAGGCTGCTCACGCTGCTCACCATGGCCTTCAACACGCTCTGGTTCTCCTCCCAGCTGGCCAACACCGCCTTCCTGCTGTGCATCTTCGCCGCATCCACATGGACGGGATCCACATTCTACTTTGGTGCGCCCTGCAGGCATGCTGCGAGAGCTGCCGAAAGCGCAAGCGCCTGCTGCCTCGACAGTACAATTTGCGAAGCGTCTACATTGTGAGGCGTATCTTGCTCACTTTGCCTGACCCTCCTCCCCAATCCTCCCCAATGTGCAAATGCAGACCACTTTGCCCACCGCTACCTGGCCAGCATCGGGCTGCAGGCCAAGAAGCCTCGGGCCAGCAGTGCAGGGACGCCCACACAGTCCACTGCCAGCGATGCGGCGCACAGCAAGAAGAAGAGCTGAGCCCGTCATGGAAGCGAGTCTCTTTTGCTGTGATTCAGTCAAATGCAATGCCATCATGCCATGTGTACCTCGCCCCTTTGCATTCCAACTTCTCGTGTGCATCTCTGTAATGGAGCTGGGACTTCTCTCAATTCATCAACAGCTTGGGGGTGAGATCATGAGATGACAGCCTGCTCCGTTGCGGCAGCCGACGCCTTCGCCATGCTGCCCGTCCTGCCTGCAGCTCTGCTGTTTGGTGCTAAGCGATGATCCCACATCAATTCCTGCATCGTTCAATGCCTCGAGCTTTCTTTGCGGCTTCCTTGTGGCCCGCCTCGGCTTGAACTCTCCGCCCGTGAGGGGGCTGGGCGCAGCATCCCTCCACGATCGTGGTCCGAGGGCCGATATCTCAGACAGACAGCGGCAGCATTGCCGAGCTCATCGATCGTGCTGAAGCGGCCGCCGCCGCCGCCACCGCCGCCGCCGTTCCCACATGCGGGCAGCTCTGGCCTTGTGGCTGGGCTGGGCGGCTCTGGCCACTCTTCTGGCGCGCCGCGTGTGGGAGGACGTGACCCAGCCTGTATTGTGCGACACAACATATCTGTGGCAGGGCTATGAGCCCGCTCTGGCCGTCGACGGCAATGGCTACTCGCTAGTGAAGTTTGCGGATGCCGATCCGCACCGAGCAGCAGGTGGGCAGGATCTCAGCTGGCTGAGGGGAAGGGCTGGAGTGTTACCGCGGCCAGCCACAAGTGTATAAGCTGATCCCCAGCCCTGCCTCGAAGTCACAGCAACACTGGCTTCACCCCTCCCTCTTGCCTCCCCTGCGCAGCCTACCGCCAGCTGCAGCAGCAGCACATGGTGCCCGTCCTGTTCGTGCACGGCCACCTGGGCACACACCAGCAGATGCGGTCGGCGGCAGCAGAGACGGGGCGGGAGCTGGCCCGCCGGCTTAAGGCCGACAGAAGCTGGCCGCTGTGGCTGCAGTGGTACGGAGCTGACTTTGGCGCCGAGGCATCTGCACTCGACCCAGACCTGCTGGTGAGTTTGGGAGACAGTTACGCATTTCTGAGAAGCAAACGCGTTGGTACTTGGTGCCATAAGGAGGGAGCTTCAGGGACATGGAGCTTTATACAATCCAAGAGTGGCACCTACTTCACGCAGCGCCCGCTCTCTCCCTCTGTGCTCCCTGCCGCCTGCAGGACCGGCAGGTTGACTTTGTGCTGCGCTGCATCCGGCACTTGCAGCAGGTGCACGGCAATGTGGCAGCTGGCCCTGAGCAGCAACAGGGGCATGCAGAGCAGCGGCCCTTCCGGCTGGTGCTGGTGGCCTATAGCATGGGTGGGGTGGTGGCGCGTGACGCGCTGCGCCGACTGGCCGCCGACCCCAACTTCGGTGAGAGGCGCTGCCTGGGTGTGCAGGGTGTTGCTCGCTGCTTGGTGGTGTCCTGGCTGTGTAGGGATGCAGCGCATGGCATCGCAGCCGCCGGCATATAAGCTACGCTTCCCACCTGTGCAAGCTGCTGTGCCCCTGCTTTGCTGCTGCAGACATGGGCCAGGTGGTGGCGTTGGTCACGCTGGGCTCCCCACACCACTTCCCCCAGCTGCTGCCCAACCGGCGCCTCTCCGAGCTGCTGCCCTGGGCATCCAGCAATGCTACGGCAGCGGCACAAGCAGCGGCTGCCACCGCAGCAGCAGCAGCAGCCACAGCAGCGGCCGTGCCGCGCGCCAACATTGTGGCGGGGGCAGCCGACTACTTTCTGCCTCACACGCTGGGTGGCGCGGGCGCACCGGTTTGGCCAGGGGAGCAGCCGGAGCTCAGCCTGCTGATGCGCGATTTGCCGGGCGTGTGGACCACGTGCGGCCACAAGGTGAGCCTCAGTTTATGNCTTTTGTWGAAGTGTATGNCTTTCTTTGTGTGCTGCAGCATGCAGCCATGCGTCCGCCTTGTGCACGTGTCCTGGTTCGTATCAACCTACGCGTTACGCTGTGTGCTGCTAGCTGGGGGCAGAGATGTGCAACGTTGAGCCATCCCGGCCTCCTTCCCCACTGCAGGGCATTGTGTCGTGCAACCAGCTGGTGCGCCTGCTGGTGCCGCTGCTTGTGGATGCAGCAGCAGCCTCCCGGGACCCAGCCAGCAGCACTGTGCAGCGCCAAGCAGCCATCCAGCTCAAGCTGCAGCAGCGGCTGGCTACCAACTTGGGTGCCGCACTTGGCCTGCAGTCATCAGCGGCAGCGGCAGAGGCGGCGGCAGACTCCGGCGAGCAGGAGCAGCAGGCGGCCTGCCCCATCGAGCAGCTCGTGGCTGCAGACACGCGGCTGCCCATGCCTATTGATACCCCGCTGTTCCTAGGCCGGGTGCCAGCTGACCGGCTGGTGCGGCTGACATGGGATGCAGCTGATCTGGCCGAGGAGGGTGCACACGGCCTGCTGCTGCTCACCCATGCTGCCCGGCCCTGCAGCCAGCTCAGCGTTGCAGCGGTGACCAACGGCGGCAAGTGGTGGCCGCTGGCGGCTACAGCAACGGCGCTGCCGCCGCTGCTGCCGGAGCTCCAGCAGCGCTGGGTGCCGCGGCACTGGGAGGAGCTGACGCGAGGCATTGACTGGCAGCAGAATGCCACACGGCTGCTGTACGTGCCCTTTGCCAGCCAGTCTGATGGCAGCCGGCTGTTCAGAGTGCATGTGGCGATGCAGGGCGGCGCTGCCGGCAGCACAGCCTTGCTGGCGCAAGTGCTGCACGNCCACCCGGGCAAGCAGGCGCTGCACCTCCCTNCCCCCAGGCAGCCGCAATGCACTGGAGCTGCCAGCAGAGCACGCGGCGGCAGTTCTCTTGCAGTTGCCGGAGCGCTCCTGGCCGCTTGCCAGCCCCACAAGTGCAGCCAGTGGCAGCCTGAGTGCGGGCAGCCTGGCGGCGCTGCTGCTGGGGCCCACGCCGCCTTGGAGCCTGCGCATCCAGGTGCAGCACTGCGAGAGCGGTGGCAGCAGCAGCTCCTACCCAGAGCAGCTGTCTGCGGTGGTTGGCCTGGCAGCGGGCAGCACCCCAGGCGATGCTGTGCGAGTAGCGGCGGCTGCAGTGCCGGGCGGCAGCGGCGCCGTTGTGCCGCTGKGGGATGGCCTGCTGCAGCGCAGCCGGGCCGGCCAGCCGCAGCTGCTGCTCATCAGCCACCCCAATTGCTCATACCAGCTCAGGTGAGGTGGCTTGAATGCTAAGATGTACACACGGGCTTCTGSATTGCTCCTCCAAGCTGCCATGCACTATTGTGTTGACATGACATGCGGCATGTCTGGCGGCAGCTGAAAGAATCTCCCGTCCGCCTTGCCCTCCCCTCGCCTTGCCCAGGCTGGAGTGGGACGTTGCCGGCTGGCTGGGCCTGCGCCTGCGCCAGCTGCTCTTTGTGCTGCCGGCACTGAGCATTGCGGCCAGCCAGGCGCGGCTGAGCCCACTGCCCGGCGCCACCGCTCGCATGGCAGTGGCGGCGGCAGTGGTGGCGGCCTGGGCATCGCAGCACCCTGCTGTGGTTGCAGCTGTGGCACTCAGACTGCAGCCCTGGCTGACGCTGTCGGTCGTCGAGGCCTTGGCAGCAATGGCGCTTGCTGCCGGCCTTGCCAGCTTGGTGGGCAGGCTTCAGCCCACGGGCCTGCGGCTGGTGGCGGCTTTGCTGCCTGCCAAGGTGGCCAGCTGGAGCGGTGCGGCGCCGACCTGCCTGGGAACCGCAGCCATAGCTGCAAGTTCGGTGGTTCACCCCGGGCTCAGCACCTGCTGCGGCGTGCTGTGCCTGACGGGCCGGCTGGCAGCGGCAGCCAAGGCAGCGCGCCCGCCCAGCCGCCGTGCAATGGCATGGCTGGTGTATTATAGGCAGCTGGCGCTGCTGCCCTGTGTCGGGCTGTACAGCTGGAAGGCGAGCGGCGGACAGCAGGCGCTGCCATGGACTGACGGCCGTCTGCTGGTGCTGCTGCTGGCGCTGCACGCCCTGCTGCTGCGCGGCAGCAAGGAGGAAGGTGGCCGGGCACTGGGTCGGGCGTTGGCGGCAGCAGCGCTGCACGAGGCGGCGGCCACGGCCGGTGGAGCAGCCTGCCTCCTGGGCCACCCCTTTGTTCTTGTATACACGTCTTGCGCCTCTGCTGCCGCTCAGCTGATGTAAAATTTTCATGTGGGAGGCAATTCCAGTGTCTGGTCCAGGGGCGTCGCCGCATTGTCACCCAGCAGCAGCGCAGCAGCGGCGCCAGAAGTGCTGGGCGGTGGCAGCGTCGCTCCCCTTGCATTCTGGCTCCCGCCGTCCCACCCATCCCGTGCCAAGGCCCCTGGCAGCACCGCTTGAAGCCCCCGACAGGAAAGGCGCCGGCTTTTCGCCAAACCAGGTGCGCCCCGGCGCCGGCCCGCCCGCTGGCCGGCTTGCAACGCGCTTCCAAGGCACAGCACGCACGCACAGCCCCCCACAGCGCCCGGGGGCGCTCCAGGGACCCGAGCATCCCCGACCTGGTTGCGTGAGCCCTGCCGCAGGGCCACCAACGCCGCCGAAGTCCAACCGGCCGCTGCAAGCATGCGGGGCTGGAGCGTCGTCACTGGCGCCGAGAGCTGGACGCCCCAGCTTTC
>JADXDR010000229.1:33566-46030 GCA_025026875.1 Chlorella ohadii
AGCCCCGCCACCCGCCCCTCGCGTGCTGCCGCCAGCAAGGCGGCCGCCGCCGAGGGGCCCGCAGGCGCAGGGCAGCGCGAGGGCGCACCCGCCGGCGGCTCTGGCAGGTCCAGGAGCCGCAAGGTGGTGGGGCGCCCCGTCACTGCGCCCGCCGACCCAGAGGACCCGCAGCTGACGGAGCAGGAGCGCCGCAAGATCAAGCGGTGCGGCGGGTGGGGCGTTGGTGGAGGGATGGCAGCTTGAGGGATGGCGGCAAGGTGGCAGTCAGGCATGCAAGTGTGCGTACATACGGCAGTGAGACCGCGAGTTATCTCTCCTGTCCGCTTGCCCGCAAGATGGCTCATTCTGATCCACCCTGTGCCACCTGTTGCCCTGCAGGCGCATCGCCAACCGCGAGTCTGCTCGCCGCGTGCGCGCCAAGCGGGCAGAGCTGATGGATGAGCTGCAGGTGGGGGGCAGGAGAGGCGGAGCCGGCTAGTTTGCATGCACGGGTTAGCCTTGAGCCTGGGCTGACCCAGCTGCATGGGGTGCAGTCTTGCCTCGCTCAGCAGTGCCTTGCACACCCACATTGCCCTGTGTCTGCTGGCCCGCCTCAATCGCCGCCCCCACCCACCCCCTCTCCCACCAGATCAAGGTGACGAGCCTGAGCCAGCAGAACTCGCGCCTGGTGAGCCACGTGGCGCTGGTGGAGGGCCAGAAGGCCATGCTGGCGCAGCAGGTGCGCATGTGGGGCGGGCAAAGCTGGCGGGCAGGTGGGAGGGTTGCGGGGGAGGTTGGAGGCTAGGCTGGCATCCATGTGCAGACGGCTC
The DNA here is from genome assembly GCA_025026875.1 of Chlorella ohadii. Classification (NCBI taxonomy): domain Eukaryota; kingdom Viridiplantae; phylum Chlorophyta; class Trebouxiophyceae; order Chlorellales; family Chlorellaceae; genus Chlorella; species Chlorella ohadii. Next base: position 34,376 of record JADXDR010000229.1, read on the forward strand.
CAATCCTGATGTGTCACAATGGTACAAGGGCATCAGGTGGTGAATCCTCCTTCACGACGGTCCTCCCCACCGCCCGCCTCCCCACTCCTTCCTTCCMAGGTGGCTGTGCTGGGCGAGAAGCTGGCGGAGAAGCACACCGAGGCGGTGGTGCTGTACAACCAGATCTTCCAGGTGTGGTAACGGGCGGGCTGAGACTGAATGGCACCAGTTTCATGGCTGCGGCGCTCTCCAGGGTTGGCATAGCTTGGCATGCACGGCTGTGCACCAACTTCACTCCACCCTCTCCACACCCCTTCTGCCCCGCAGCTGCGCAAGCACCTGTCCCCCGAGATTGTGGCGCAGGCGGAGCGCGAGGCCGCCGCCTCCACGCCGCCGCCCTCCGGCTCGCACGGTGAGGGGCGGTGAACGGCGGGGTCCAGACCCTTGTAGCATTGCTGGCAACTACCAACATGCCGCCAGTGCAGTGTTGTCACCTGCCCTCGCCTGCCTGAATCTCCAGCATGCTGACCTGCTGCCCTTGCCTCCCCAAGCAACCCACCTGCAGGCGGCGCCGGCATGACCCACTTCANTGCCCGTCACACCCAGCGCGGCCGCCCCTGCATCCGCTCCCANCCCCGCCACAGCCCTGTCCCTGGGCCTGGGCCAGTTCCCCGAGCTGGGCCTGCCGGTGAGCCTGCTGGGGTGCTGCTGGGGTGCTGCTGGGGGGAGTGGGGGGCAGGTGCTGTGGGCCGTAAAGGAGTGCAGCGATTGCGGTGCAACTTGCCTTGGAACGGCTGCATGCAAGCAAGCATTGTCCAAGATGTGTGCACAAACAATGCTGTGCCTGCTGCCTTCCATCTGCCACAGGGCATGTCCTTCCTGGCGTGAGGCCGCCGCCGCACTCGGCAGCCAGGTGGTGCCTAGCTGAGCAATGCTGCAGCAAGCAGCATGCCTGGCCAGCAGGAGCCGCTGGGCTCTTTGCCTCCCTCAGTGCTGGCGCCTGCCCCCAGCCATTGCAAATGCAGTGCGCACCTGGTGGGCAGGTGCTGCCAGCCCCAAAACTCAACGCCTGTCTGTTGAGCCCCACTCCCTGCTATCCCGTCCCTGTCTTGCTCACACCTGTAGTTACGCTTGCACCCTGCGCCCACCCGCCTGCCTGCGTTGCTTGATCATACGCACGCCTTCCGACCCCCGCTGCGTGCACACCAAGTGCCGCCGGGGCGTCCAGCTTACCCAACCGTGGTACCCTCGCCTCCTCTGCGGTAGACCAGACATTTCTCTCCCCCCCCTGTGCCCCTTAGGCAGCCGTGTTTTATCACGAATTATGCCGTGCGAGGAGATATGCGGCAGGTGGTGTGCCGCTGTTTGCTGCTGCGTTTCACGTTTTTAATTCTGGGCCCTCGGTGTTCTGAGCGATCCACGTTTTCTGAGCCTTGCCTGCATGCCCACCTGCCACCATTCTCACCGCCTCACTTGCACCGTCACTGCCAAGCCTCGCTCGCGGTCATAAGCCACTCCGCCGTCACACCCTCACCCTGCTACTCCCATGCCCCTGCATCTGCCTGCTGTAGACCCGCACGCTGCGGCGCTCCCCCTGCATGCTTGCCTGTTGCTGTTGTAACACGTGACGACTGCAAGTCGGCTCAGGATCGATGGCGGCGCAGCACGGACGGCGTGAGGCGTGAACGGGCGGGCGGTGGCGGCGGCAGGGCCGCCCTGCACTTTCATCGACTGCATTTCTTTTGAAGAAGTAAAAGATCGTTCTCTGCACAGTATTCTAGCCCCGAAGGCTCCTGCAACGCACGGACTGAGCGGAAGTGGCGGCGCTCTGCGAGTTGCGGTGGCTGCTTGCCGCCCGGCAAGGTCAGCGGGTTGTGGCAAGCCTCTCTAGACTCTCAGCTGCCTGCCACGCTGCGACAGGCCTGCTGGCTTTGCCGCCGCCGCCGTCGTCAACAGGCCCGACTGAGCCCACGTTGCTCCGTCCTCATCCCATCTTCCTGGCAGAGCTCAGTCACCTGCCAACATGAGACAAGGTCTGAGGCCCGAGCAAACAGGGCCAGCTGTGCAGCTGTATGGCGCAGACGCCGACCGGTACACCACACAGGTGCTGTGGTGCTCAGCTAGACTTGCTGGATGGCTGCAGGAATCTGGTGCTTCATAACCCTGGTCGGGCCTGCATGCCACGAACCTTCCCAGCCTGACAACAGCTTGTGGCTTTGTCCCTCTGCAGAATGCTGGTCTGCAGCATGACATGGCGTCTCTGGCCGTCGCACTGCTGGGCCTGCCGGTGGGTGGGCTGGCCGCTGGCGGGCTGGGGCGCTTGCTGGTTTGCAGGCCATGTGAGCGCATGGCAGATGCTGAGGCCCAAGACTTGGTGTCATGCCCACCACATAAAGTCTTCCACCCCTCCACCACATGCAGAAAGGCGGTGCCCCCCTGCTGGCCGACATTGGCTGTGGCTCGGGGCTGAGCTCCCGGGCGCTGGAGGCCGGCGGGGCTGCCTGGGTGGGCACAGACATCACCCGAGAAATGCTGCAGCTTGCAGCCGCGGAGGGCGGCTGTGCCGGCCGCCTGGCGCTGTCTGACTTTGGCCAGGGCTTGCCACTGCGGCCAGGCTGCTTGGACGGTGCCATCTCCATATCCGCGGTCCAGTGGCTGTGCAGCAGCATTAATGAGCAGGCGTGCCTGCCGCCCGCCATGCTCTGCTTCTTTGCGGCGCTGCACAGCTGCCTGGCGCCTGGCGCGGCTGCGGCGTTGCAGGTCTACCCACAAGGTGCAGAAATGATATAGTTATCGTGTACATGTCTTGAACTTTTGTGCTTTCGTGCCTTTCTGTTAACTCTTGCAAGTGGCTGGCTGGAGACAACTGCCTGATTGCAAATGCGCCTGCCCCTGACTGCTGCCGCAGACGACGCCCAGGCGCAGCAGCTGGTGGCCGGCGCGCTGCAGAGCGGGCTGAATGCCGGCCTGCACGTGTCCTTCCCACATGCAACCGCTGCCAAGAAGTGAGTGATGGCTGCTGGTGCGTGCATGTTTCATTGCATCGTGGTATATTAGGCAGAGCATGCGTAGGATATACATCTACATCCCCCTGCCTCTCAATACACTGCAGGCTGTACTTGCTGGCGCAGCGCCTGCCGGGATCGAACGCCCCCGCCCAGGGCGCCCACCTGTCGCAGCACTGCTGCAGCCTGGCGTGGCCAAAGTCGGGCAGCTGCCTGCTCAGCTGGTCCCGCTACCTGCAGCAGCAGGGGCGGCCGCTGTCCCCAGACCTGCTGGCCGCTATAGGCCGCATGCAGCAGGAGCACGCTGCAGCGGGCAAGCACATGCTGCGCCTGCTGCGCCGTGCAGAAGCGCTGTCGCAGCCGAGCGCCGGCAGTGCAGCTGCCAGCAGCGGCGGGACCTGCGGCAGCACTAATGCAGACAGCAGCAGCACAGATGTGGTGCTCCAGGCAGAGGTGCAGCTAGTAGACCATGGGCTGCAGCCGTGCGGCGGCCCCATCCATGTGCAGCTCACAGCAGCCCTGGAGCTGCTAGGTAGCGCAGGCGAGCCCAATGGCTGCACACATGCTGTTGAGCGACCGCAGCAGGTGACGCCAGCTGCAGCAGAACGGCCCCAGAGCGGCGGATCGGCAGCAAGTGCGGCAGCAGCAGCAATAGCAGGCAGCGGCAGCCCTCCATCAGCTGCGACCGGGCCATACTCGGGCTGCGTGCCAGCTGCCATTGCAGCTGCGCAGTCACTGCTAGCAGGCGGCACAGCGTGCAGTGACGGCGGCAGCAGGAGCAGCAGAGGCGAGGTGCTGCATGCAGCGGTGAAGGCTGCAGAGGGTGCGGTGCAGCATGCCCAGCATGCGCCCCTCCAGCCCTTCCTTGCACCCCCTGCCGGCAGCAGCCTGAAGGCGCACCAGTTCATGCGGTTGGATCCTCTTGAGCCCAGCAGCTTGCAGCCGGGAGCAGCGGCCTCCCTTGTGCAAGGCAGGCGGCAGCGGCCGCTGGCGGCAGTGCTGCATGCTCACAAAGCAGCCCAGCACCTGGCGCTGCGGTTCAGCTGTGAAGCGGCACCGTGCGGCAAATGCAGCGACAGCGGCAGCAGCAGCGGCAGCGGCGGCACATGCGGCAGCCTGTCGTGCTGCGCACACGTCGCCTCCTGCATGCGTGACTTCTGCGCAGGGGAGAACGCCAGCGTGGTTGCAGTGGATGCCCTGCTGCACCCAGGCCGCCACGACTCCACGTGGCTGCTATATGTGGCCGGCCTACAGCACCGCGACCGCGCCGACCTGGCAGCCGCGCTGGACAGGCATTTTGCTTGATGTGGCTGGCCTGGCTGAGAGCATACCCTTGATGTAATGCTTGTGGGCTTGAGCAGGAGCGGATGTAGCAGGGCTGGGCGTCTGCTTGCGCATTGCCGCGGCAGCGCCCGCACCACACAGCTCAGTACATTTGCGCACATGCTGCGCATTCCGCGGTTGCTGTAGTCAAACACCTCGCGATCTAGCTAGGCCCACAGCCTCAGAAGGCTCACAAGCCTTAAACCCAAAACCCGCCCACAACCAATATGCTTCGAGCCCGCGGGCTGGTCTCCTTGATTGATGTAGCGAGACAGTCCAGTGCAGTGGAAGCCCCGCTAGGCAGCGCAGCGGCCTTGCAGCAGCTGCTGCGGCACTGTAGCAGCGTCCCTGCAGCCGCTGGTGGCCCGCTGAGCGCACCAGCAGCTCACATAGCGTCAGATGGTTGCCGATTGCGCGGCTGGAGCGCTCCTACGCCATGGCGGGGGCTGCACACCTCTGCCGCCGCTGCCGCCGCCGCTGCCGCCGGGCAAGAGAAAGCAGCGGGCGCGGCGGCCTCGTCTGCTGCTCCGCCTGAGAAGGTTGTGCTGTATCGCGGCAAGGGTATGCGCCTCTTCCGGCTCCTGGTCAGGTGCGGTCCAGATGCAGGAGTGGGCAGGTTTCAGCAGCACACAGTGCAGCCGCAGAGGGCATCGTGCCACTCTGGGTTCCTGTCATGCCCATTCAATGCAGCCTTGCTCCATCATGCACATGCTCGCAGGCTGAAGGTGTTCCAGCTGGCAGGCATTGCGGCGCTGGCGGTGCCCATTAACACATTCCTGGCCACGGGCGATGTGGAGAGCACGCAGGTGGGCCATGATGAAGCGGTGCCTCCTGTGGCAAGTTGTCTGCCACATAGCCACATGAGTGCTTGATTTCATTCTCTCATGAAGTTGGGCCCTCAGGGGCTGGCGCTAAGCTGTTAGACTTAAAAAATAGCCACATACTTTGCTCATCACTGTATACCATAGCAGATCTGTCTGCTGGTCACTGCCGCTGCCACCTGCTGNCCCGCCCCTGCCAGGTAGTGATGGCAACAGGGCTGGTTGTGGGCGCAGGCGTGGCCTCCACCACTCTCTGGTACTACAGCAGGCGATACCTGGGAGAGCTGTCGCTGCTGCCCAGCGGAGTGGCGGGCCAGCCGCCACGCCTGCGCCTCAGCGTGCTTGACTTTTGGGGCAACCGCGAGGTGGGCTGGCGGGGAAGAATGATGCAGGTTCGGGTGTTACTTCTCCTGCCTTTGTGGTGCCTTACAAGCAGTGCCTCTTGTCTTTCCATTTTGCCATCTGCCGCTCTCTGCTTCCTCCCACCGCACACACAGGACAATGATGTGGCTCTGCAGGCGCTGGTGCCGCCGCTGGCGCAGCTGCCCGAGGCGGCGCAGCGGGCGGCGGCCATGGAGCCGCTGCTGCCGCTGGATGTGGAGGGCGATCGCCAGTACTTTCTGAGGTGGGGGACCTGGTGGCAGCTGGATGTGCGCCGTTTCGATGCATTGGGCTTCTCCTCCCAGCCCAGCGCATGCCGTGCACAAGGCTGCCGTTCCTGCCCTGCATGCTGGTGCAGGCATTGACATTCCAGCCTGTTCCCTTGCCTGCTGTGCAGCGTGCGTTACGGCAACGTGCTTGAGCCCCAGACGCTGCGGCAGCTGCTGGCGGGGCAGCTGGAGGGGCAGCAGCTGCAGGCGGATGACGACACCAGCTGATAGCAACTGCCCTCAACTTGAATAACTTTAACTACAATGCAGCCCATACCAATGAGGGTTATGGCACATAAATTATAACACACACTCAAGCAGTGCTGCTTGGCTGCTGCACTGCTGCCAGCCACGCCAACAGCGCTAGTCGGCGACAAAGCCGCCCCTGCTGCGCATGCCGCTGCCACCGCAGTCTGGGCAGCCCAGCGTTTTCCCGCCGCGGCACAGCCAGCAGGGGGCATCGGCTTGGAAGAACCAACGGTTGTCTGCCAGGCCGTTGCGCTGCGGGGAGGTTCAAGTGGGGGTTGGGATGGGATTTAGGAGAACGCCGGTTGGTCTGGTGAGCACGAATGTGATACACTGAGTTGCACAGCCCAGCAGCTCCTGCTGCTCTGCCATGTTTGTCACACTGTGCTGTGGGGATGTGTCACCGCAGCCTGTCCACCCCAACCCACCTGGATGATCACGTTGCGCTCGTTGCGGAACAGCTCCTCCGCCTTGTCCGACGCATTCACGCCCGTGCCGTCGCACTGGTGGCACGGCGCTGCTCCGCTGCCGCCACAGCGCTCGCAGGTGCAGCTGTCTGGGAAGATGGGCCCCAGGCCCGCCGCCGCCCGCCGCTTGCGTTCCAGGAACTCCACCTGGCTGGYGCTCAGCGTGCGCCGTTCCTCATCGCTCACAAACGACTGCTGCTGCTGCTGCTCCGCCTGCTGCTGCGCTGCGGCCTGCTGCTGCGGCTGCTGCGACGCCGCCAGCCGCTGTGGTGATGGATGAGAGGGGAATGGAGGTCTCAGGAAAAGGGATGTTTGTGACCTTGCACGAGAACGAGGTATCGCATGAAAAACAAGCACCGTCTCCTGGCAAAGGCCACTGCGGGAGCGCGGCAGGGCCGCTGCCGCCGCCGCCGCTGCCCAGCCAAGCTGGGGGGTTTGTGCGCCACGCCGATCTCTAAGTGCCTCACTTGAAGCCTCCTGCGCAGCGGACCGAGCCGATTGGGCGCCCCAGTGGCCTGCACGGCGACACCGGGTGAAGCCCTGCTGCTGGTCAGCATGTGGTGGGCTCTGCGGGGCTGATTGTGAATGTCGGCCGCGATCTCAGGTTACGTAGGGAGCGCTGTGGCACGAGGAGTGGATGGCTGCTCGCCGCTGATGGCAATGCTGCGGCCCCATGCAGCGGTCTGAGAGCAAACCGGCATGCAACCACGTGCATTTCACATGAGGGGATCGAACAAACCTATTGGGCTGCAGGTCTGGGCACAGGACCTCCGCAACGCCGACTTGCAAACCCGCTTCGTCGCCCTCCAAGCCCATTCCGCTTGCCAGTGACGCAGTATTGCTCATCCACGTACTGAGAGCGAGCGGATTGCAGCAGAGCCGCACCCGGCAACCGGAAGCAGCGGGGCCGGGCGGCGGCGAGCGGCGGCACGGCAGCCATGCGGGCCAACGCCAACCTTGTGATCCGCGGGCAGCGAGTGGTGCTGGTGCCCTATCGGAGAGAGCACGTGGAGCTGTACCACAGCTGGATGCAGGACCCGGTGCTGCAGGTGAGGCATGGGCGGAGCGGAGGTCCGTGAGGCATGCATGGGGCACAGCAGTGGGGTGTGCCTCTCTCCACCCATCAACTCTGGTGCAGCACGTTCCAACCATTGCTGATGCACTGCTGCCCATGCACTGCAGGAGCTGACGGCCAGCGAGCCGCTGACGCTGGACGAGGAGTATGACATGCAGCGCAGCTGGGCGGAGGACGAGCAGAGTGAGCACCCAGTTAGCTGGCCACTGCAGCTGGCAAGTGTTGGTCTCATAGCCTGGCTTCCATCCCCATATGTGATGGAATGTGTCATGGCACTGCACTTGTTGCATCCATTGTGTGCCAGTCATCTGTGCCAAGCACATCAGACCCACAAACATGTGCAGCCGGCATGGCCACCATCGCCCTCCCTTGCAGAATGCACCTTCATCTTGCTGGACCCCGATCTGCCCGACTCGCCTGGAACAGGCAGCCACGGCGGCGGCATGGCGGGTGAGCCTGCTGCTGCCGGCACATGCTGCAAGTTCACGTTTTTTGCTTTCAGAAAATTTCTGATGACCGCCGTCGAGGCTGCTGCAAGCCCAGGCCTCATTACTAGCCACTAGGAGATGTCTTAGGAAGGATGGCACCGGAACAATAGTTGCCCTTCTTTGCAGGTGACTGCATCCTGACCTCCTCCTTAGCCCCGCCATTTGCCCCCTGCCAGGCGACGTCAACATCTTCCTGAACGATCATGACGAGCCGCACACGGCTGAGATTGAAATCATGGTTGCGGAGGCGCACAGGTCAGTGTGCGTGGCTGGCTGACCAGCATCCACAGCTCTGCCGAGTGTGTGGTGATTTGAAGGGAGTAAACAGGTGGCAAGCTGGAAAGTGCACTCTGTAGCAGCAGCAGCAGCTGCTGCAGGAGCTTGTGCCGCCCATCATCCACCCCTCTGCCCTCTGCCTTCCGTTTGCTGTAGCCGGCGAAAAGGCATTGCGGAGGAGGCGCTCACGCTCTTCATGGCCTACTGCTCCTCCCAGCTGGTGAGCTGTAGTTGTTGACACCTGCTGTCTTGGTGCATTGATGGAGCAAGCGTGGTTGGCAGCAGGGCCTGGTGGTACCCCGTGCACTGCTTTCCAGTGCGCACCCACCACAGCCCGCCCCTCCACGTTGCCGCAGGGCGTGACCAAGTTCCGGGCCAAGATTGGGGAGACCAACGCACCGTCCATCCAGCTGATGACCAAGCTGGGGTTTGCGGAGGTGTCACGCAGCTCCATCTTTAAGGAGGTCACCCTGGAGCTGCCGGTGCAGGGCGCGGCGGCGCAGCGGCTAGCGGCGGTGGCGGCGGCGATGCAGACAGCGGCATATGACAGCCAGGACGGTGAGCAGCAGCAAGAAGGTGAGCAGCAGCAGCAGCAGCTTGAAGAGTTGCGGTGAGGCTGCACTCTGCTTGTAAGCTGCACGGTTGTAAGCAGGCAACAACGCGCCGGCCGCGTCGGTGAGCGGCGCCGCCGCCCGGCATGCACAGCAGGGGGAGCCCCAAGTGCTCGCGATCGCGGCCTGGGGGCAGGCAGAGCGGCAGGGCGTGGGGGCCGGCACGCTGAGGAGCACGGGCTGAGCGAGCTGTCGCCGCTATGGCGCGCACCAAGCAGACCAAGCCGGTGCGCCCCTGCCCGAGATCCGGAACTGCTCGGCAACTCTGCTGGGGCGGTCGGGCAGCCCGGGGGCCGGGCCGGCCCCAACTCGAACCGCTCGCGCCTCCCCTTACAGAGCCCCTCCAAGCGGGGCGCCACCAAGACGCTGCCCAAGAAGGGCAAGTCGCCCTCCAAGGCCTTGAAGGCGGCAGCCGTCAGTGAGTGCGAAGAGCGGCGGACGCCGCCGCTGCCAGCCGGCTGCAAGTTGCGGCCGCCTCGATTATCGTGCACTGCTGCCCACTATCTAGTCTTGCCATTCCCTGAAAGGCTGAGCGGGCTGTGAGCTGCTGAACGGCACGCGCTTGCCCCCCCCCCTTGCCCTTGCCCTCGCACAGAGAAGCCGCACCGCTTCCGGCCGGGCACCGTGGCGCTGCGCGAGATCCGCAAGTACCAGCGCAGCACCAGCCTGCTGATCCGCAAGCTGCCCTTTGCACGGCTGGTGAGGCTGCTCCAGGATCGAGGGCGGCAGGCAGCTCTTGGTGTGTCAGTTTGTGTACTGCAGCCGCATGCAGCCGCAGCGGCATTGCGCCTGCCGGGTGCCCACCACAACTCACTGGTTCCCTGCCTGCCTGCTGCGCCCCGCTGCCGCCAGGCCAAGGAGATCACCAACAACGTGGCGCCCGAGCCCTTCCGCTGGACGGTGGAGGGCATGCTGGCGCTGCAGGAGGCGACCGAGGACTTCATTGTGAGGCCGCCAGCTGGATGTGGGTGCTGCCGCCGCCTGAAGGGTACGGGCGTGTGCGTGAGGCAGGGCCACAGTGCAACACATTTTGGAGCATGCCTGGTTGATGCTGCTGCCGTGCCACCACCTGCCTGGTCCCGGCAGGTGCACCTGCTGGAGGACTGCAACCTGTGCGCCATCCACGCCAAGCGCGTCACCATCAGTGAGTGTGGGGAAAGAAAGGAGGCATGGTTATGCGTTTGGACAGCACCCAGGGTTTTTGGCTGTATTTCCAGCTGCCTTTTGCCATTGCACTTTGTTGGATGACAGCGGCACCCCCTCTGTCCTGCAGTGCCCAAGGACATGCAGTTGGCGCGCCGCATTCGCGGCCCCGTCTACGGCGTGTGCAGCTATTGAGGGCCTTGTGCCATGCAGCAGCATCGCGCTCACATTTGGCCTGTCAGTGGCTCAATTTGGGCAGGGCTGCTGCCAGCCAGGCCCCAGCCATTGTGCCTAGCCCAATGGCCTTTCGTTTGTACTCTAGGTAGCCAGCAGCAGCAGGAGCAGCAGGAGCAACACACACTGACCGCACCACACGCAATACTTGCTTTGCCTGGAGGACTTTAACATTGCCTCCTCACCACCAACCAAACCGCACGTTCAGCAGCCACTCCCTCTGTGTAAAGCACGACGCACTAACAAAGGCGGTGTCAAGATTCGTCAACTGAATTCGATAGATAGTCGCAATCAAATCGCATCACAAGGGTTCATTCGAGGGAAAGCAAGCAACTGAGCTGCTGCTGCCGCTTTACACTGCAGCCGTAGCTGCGCTTTTGCCGGCCGGCTGCACCTCCGGCTCCGGCTCTGTTCCCAAGTAGCGCCCATTGAGGGTCTTGCCTGTCACTCGCTGCCGCAGGCCTCCCAGCAGCTGCGCCCAGTCGCGCTGCGCTGCCGCCGCGCCCGCGTCCGCCTCAGTCCAGGGCTGGCTGAAGGGCACGGTGCTTCCCACCTCAAATGTGGTGTTGAGCGCGGCGGGCTGCTCCAGTAGCGCCACGCACAGCTCAGCCACGTCCTGATGCAGGGGTGGACAGGGGTGCAGGGTGTTCAGGTTGGTGAGAGCAGGGGGGACCGGTAAGGCCAGGGCACAGTGGGCATGCCACAGTGCTCCAAGGGTAGGGTGCTTGCCCGCCCGCCTTCAACTCCCACCCCCATTAACACCGCAGGGCAGGCAGGCCCGACGCCACACCCCTGCCCCACCCTGAGCGCACCCACCTCACGAGACACCTTGCCCTTGAGCGTGTCCCCCTGCTCCACCACCAGCGGCATGCCGCCCGCCTCCTCCGTCAGCGCGGTAGGGCGCACAATGGCAAAGGGCACGCCGCTGGCGCGCAGCTCGTCCTCGGCTGCAGCAGGCAGAGGGACANGAGGGGGGGGTGAGACAGAATTGAACTTAGAGCCGGTTGCTGCCATCCGCAACTGTGCTCAGGAACGCGCCTACGCTGCTGTGCGCGCAGGGCATGCATATGGACCCTTCTGTGCCCACCGCTCTTGGCAAAGCCATGCCTCACTCCTCCCCTCCCTCCACTCCCCTCCATTCCACCTCCACCTCCATTTCCTGCTCACCCTTGAGCTTGTAGTCCAGGATGCCGCCCAGCATCTCGTTCATGCGCACCGCGGGCGGCTCCTTCTCAATGTCGATGCCCGGGCGGCCGGGGCGCGTAACCCCGCTGGACGAGACGTGAACAAAGCGGGGCGGGCCGCCGGCCGACACATACCCTGGGCAATTGCATGGT
>JADXDR010000229.1:46082-79368 GCA_025026875.1 Chlorella ohadii
GTGAGCACGCTGGCATGCATGGCTGTGCGGGATGTCGCAATAAACTGTGCCGTTGCTCCTTACTAGCTTGGCATCCGTCACCCTCTGCAATGCAACAATCAAGCTGCCACAGCGGGATGTGCCTGGCCAACCTAGCAGCACCCCAGCACACCCAGCGGCGGCTCACCGGAGATGCGCTGCAGCGGCAGCGAGAAGGGGCCCTCGCGGAATGTGGGGTTCAGCTCGCCGTCCTGCTCAAACTTGCTGCACAGCGGGGCATCGGTGGGTGGGTGGTGTGTGTGAAGTCATTTGCAGTCACCAGCCGGAAGCAGGTCCCAATGCCAGGAGCGCGACTGTGCGTCAGTGCAAGGCACCCTCAACTCCCCTCGCCCACCTGAGCATGAGCTGCACGGAGCAGATGTTGCTGGGGTTGAGCGGCGGCATGCCCGTCATGGTGCGGGCGCGGAACACGGGCTTGAAGTCCGCAAACGGCAGGCGCACTGTCTGCCAGCCTGCGGCAGTCGCAGGGTGTGGGGTCCGAGATGTTTGGAGGTGATGCACCATCATAGGCAGATCCAACCAATCGCTGCAACAGGGCTGGCCCACACAGCCACCAAGCCCAAGGACCCGCACATGGCAGCGCTGTGGCCTGCTGCCCTGCCTGCACGTTCCTGCATTGGCAAACTCACCGTCGCTCTGCGTATCGAAGGCAAGAGTGTAGCCCACTGCGTCCCAGCCGGGGTCGGTGCGAATGATGCACTTGTAGCGCAGGCCGTTGCCCTTCACACGCAGCTCCAGCCCCTCGCAGGCTGCAGAGCAATTGGGGGAGGCAAGCAGGTTGGATCATGCTGAAGACTTCAGGGGAGCGAAATGGGCGCATGTCCAGCAGGGGCGCACAAAGCAGCCACACCCACGCAGGCAAAGTAAGAAGCATTTCAGTACCTGACAGATCAAGTGGAGGATCGATGTTGCGGCAGCGGACCGAGGCAAAGCCGCCGTTGTTGGCGGTGGTGACGTTGCCAGCAAAGACGCCCGCGGGGCCGCCTTTCTCGCCCGCGCCTGCACATGAGACGGAAGCGGCTGGCAGATGGGAGTCCAACGCGGACATGCAGGTGGGTATGGCTGGTGGGCGATGAATTCCACCAAGGAAAATGCACCAGGTGCGCAGCAGGCCTGCTCCCGCCTCACCCTGAATGATGCTGAAGTTGCTCTGCGACACGCCTCCCATCACCACGTCATCGAGGCTGTGAAAAGGACAGCAGCAGGAGCGGGGCACTGTGAGCGCAGGGAGGTGGCCTGTGCGTGGCTTGGCCAGGCTTGCGCCGAGGCGGCCAGAGGCAGCAGACCTCCCACCATCACCATGAGCCACCTGACAAGCAGAACAGCAGGAGGCCTTGCAGCCACAGCTGGGCGCCCTGACCACCGAACCAATCCCGCCGCCCCCCAAGGCCCACCTGCCCCAGCCCTGGATGGCGCCGCTGCCGTCAGGTGCGTACACGACGGGCCCGCTGCGCCCGACTTGGTCGCCCAGCGCGCCCAGCAGGTGCTGCATGCCGCGCCACTCCACCGACTCGGGGGTGTCGCCCACGATCTGGGGGTCGTAGAACTTGATGCCCTGGAGAGGGGGTGTGTGGATAGCGGAGGAAGGGGGGTCAACATGAGTTGGGACAAAAAAAAGAGCATTTGGAGCAGGCAGGATTCAACACCTCCAGCAGGCTGATTCAAGGCATGCTGTCAGTGGGTGACGCAACAATTGTGTTGCACACTAGCTTTTGGCCAACTGAACACACCTGGAAGTACTTGCTGCGGTCTACGTCGCCCTGCAAGGGTGTGGTTGCAACCATGCAAGCAAGGCAGCTGAGGCTTAAGCAAACAGCGATGGGGGCCTCGCCCCTGAGGGAGCTGTGGTTCGGTGAGCAACATGACACGCTGTATTGGCTGGCGGCAGTCGTGCCTGCAGCTCCCTCCTCCCACTGTTTCAGGCACGCACCTCCTTGGGTGCGACGGTCACGGCGGAGCAGGACACCACCTGCTGGACACCCTCAAACATCTCGGGCAGCAGCGTCTGGCGCTGCGGCAGGGACGTGAGAGGGGTGGGGCGAGGTGAGGGTGATGCGCGCTTGCATGCGACGAGCAAACATTTCGAGGGCGAGCAAATTAAGCTTGCTATAATGCATGAGCGCACCCGCATGCACAGCCATTCACCCCAGATCACCTGCGTGACGTCGGCGGCTACCAGCYCCAGCGAGCCGCCGGCGCCGGSGGGCAGCCCCGCCAGCAGCTGCCGCGCCTTCTGCACATCCCGCACCAGCGCACGCACGCGGCGGCCGCGTGCCAGCAGCCGCGCCACCACCCGCCGGCCCGTGCCGCCTGTGGCTCCTGTCACCAGCACCACGCCCGGCTGGGAGGGCGGCGCACCGCCGCTGGGCGCAATCAGCGTCTGCACCACATCGCTCATGCCGCCAGCAGTCCTGCTGGCGGTAGCGCTGGGTGCTGCCGCGCTGCCAAACAACTTGCGGAGCAGGTCGCCCGGGGAAGGCGGCGGGTTGAAATAAAGCACCGTCTCCAGGAAGCGCCCAAACTCCCAGGGCTGCCGCTCGCCCCGCTTGTCGTCGCCGCCGGCGGCGCGCACCGTGACAGCGCGCTGGCTGCGTCCTCTGGCAGCTGCCTGACGTGATCCTGCGTGAGGTTGACCATGACAGTGTATGTCAATAGTCCAGCATAGAGGAGGGTGTGTGCTGCTCACCGCCGGAAGGCGGCGGTGGCGGCCGGAAGGTGGGAGGGCTCTGGCCTGGCCCACTGGCAGGGGGCGGGCAGCCACACATTGCCTCTGATCACACTGCAGGTCCTCCTGGGCGAACGCACCAGGCCCAGAGACGCGAGCGGTGGCAGACAGGGCCGCCTGCATCGCAGAGCCCCGGGAACGGCCTGTTTGACGACTGGAGAACAGTAGGACACAGGTAAACGCACGGGGAGGCCGCAGAGCGCAGTGCAAGGGGAGAGTGGCCTCATGCTGCGTGCTGGCGTCGAGAGGCAGCGCCCCAAAATGCGGCCCCTCCGCCCGCCTCGGCCTCTCTCACTGGCTGGGCGAGCAACAGGCAACCATGGTGAGCGGTGGCAGGGGTCGGCGAGCATGTAGGGGCTGGGCGGCGGCTGCAGGGCCCGGCAGGCGTTGGCAGCAGAGTGCACCGTGTGCACATGCAGCGGAGCGTGCAGGCTGGCGCCGGGCAGCCTCCAGCAGCCGGACATGCAGCCGCAGCCTTGCGGGGGCCGCCGGGCAGCAGCCTGGGCACCGGCAGTAGTGGCAGCAACCGCGCAAGCATTCGCCTCGGCGGCAGCAACGCGGGCAGAGGCGTGGCGGCCGAGCCCGCCGCCGCCGCCCGGCCGGCCGAGCTTGCGTGCAAGAAGACGGGCCGCAAGCAGCGTTGAGCAGCAGGCTTGGCAGCCGCGAACCTGCAGCTGCAGGCTGCCGTTAAGCNGTTTGGGCGCGCCAGATGGAGAAATACATTTGCTGCAGCACCAGAGCATCCGCCAGCGCACGGCAGGAGCGCACGGCCATTCGACACGCAGCTTGCAGCTGGACCTGCAGCAGCCTTTGGGTGATGGGCAGCTGCAGCAGACAGAGGGCAGCTACACGTGGCAAAAGCAAGGCTCAGGAATACTGCAGCTCGGCGTGCAGCTGCACCCGCCGGTCCGCTGCCAAGCCTGCTGCCTGTCAGCAGGTGCTGGAATGCCGCTGACCAGCCCCGCCTGCCTCCCCCTGCCGCCGTGCCGTGCAGCCGTCCCAGAAGCGCTTCGCCATCAAGAAGAAGCTGGCCAAGAAGGCCAAGCAGAACCGGCCCATCCCTCCTTGGATCCGGTGAGCGGCATGTTGTGGGGCGTCGATTGTGCGGGAGTGCCGACGTGTTCATGTCCGTTGCTGTTGCCCCGCTGCTGCTGCCGTTGCCACGGTTTAGCTGCTGCAGGTTGCCCTCTCCTGTGTTGCTGACTCCTTTGTTGCTGACATGCTACATGCCATCTGCCCCGTCTTCGCGATGCAGGTTCCGCACCAACAACACCATCCGGTGAGCCCAGCAGCTGGGAAACGCTTGCTGAAGCCAGCACAGTGGATGTGTGGGGTGTGGGATCTGTGGCCCTAACGCTGTGCAGCCCCACAGCCTGTGGTCTCGATGTGTAGCAGCGAAATGTTGTGCTGTGGCCATGCTCTGGTGGCGGTGCCCTGCTGCTCACCCTGCTGCCCGCCCCGTCCCTGCTCGCCCCCTTGCAGCTACAACGCCAAGCGCCGCCACTGGCGCCGCACCAAGCTGGGCATCTAAGCGCCTCCCACGAGGAGCAGCTGACGGCAGCAGCCCCGGCACGGCAGGCAGTGCGCTGGCCGCGCTTGCAAGGCAGCCCGTCAGTGGCATGATGACAGCTTAAGCTTGTAACGATGGCCTAGCAGCCACACAGACGCTTCCAAGCGGCAGTAACCTGATGCAGCGCTGCCACTGGCATGGAGTGGCCTGACGGTTGGTTACACGCAAGTGCTGGGTCAGAGAGGGAACGGCAGGAAAGTCAAGGTACAGCAGACAGTATTGCGAGGGTCGGGGACAGTGAGGGGATCACAGCAACGGTGGTACAATGTGCTGTGTGCAGGCTGCAGCCTTTGCGGTGCAAGGCGGCGGCGTTGGGAGGCCCTACGTGAAGTTCAGGAACACCTTGTGAATGGTGCGCGGCTGCATGCCTTTGCGGCAGGTGGGGCACTTTTTCTGCGCCCGCACCGCTTCCAGCAGACAGTCGTAGCAGTAAACGTGGCCGCAATTGCCGCTGGCCATCTGCCGCCCCTCGCTGCCGCCCATGGGCTGCAAGGGACGGGGCGGGGGCAAGGATTGGTGCTTGGGATGGGAGGAGCCCGCGTTGCATTTGTGCCGGCCCCCATACAACAGCAGGTGTGTTTCGATCTGCCCATCCAACAGCTGCTTGCTGTAATGCACCCGGCAAGCAAATACCACTGCCAGGCGGCGCACCTCCAAGCAGATGCCGCACTTGGGCCCCTCTGGCTCCGGCTCGGGCGGCGGCGGCGGCAYCGCAGCCGCCGCGCGCGCCGCCTGCACCAGCAGCGCCTTCATCGGCGACAGCTGCTGCGCTGCCTGCTGCTGCGGCGATGGCCGCGGCCGCTTCACGCCGCGCATGGGGCCGCGCTGCACGCGCTGCACCGTGCTGTGCACGATTTGCAGCTCGCCGTCCTCCTGCGGCGGCGAGTCGCTGGTCAGATCAATCACCTCGCTGCCGCCCCCGCCCCCTCCTCCGCCCCCTGCTGCTGCTGCTGCTCGTCGCTGCGGCTGCGGCTGCTGCTGCTGGCGGCCTGAGGGGCCTGCTACCGCCTGCCGGGACGGGCCAGGCCCTCGCCCGCTGTTGGAGCGCTGCAGGCGAGGGGTTTCGAAGGGGGAGGCGGTTGGCCAGGGCGCGTGCGGCAGGACTATGCTAGCCGGGAGGGGTGCAGTGTGCAATCCCTGCTCCCTACTTTATCCAACACCCTTTGATCCTGCCCACCTGCTGCTGTGGCTGCCGCTGCGGCTGCTCCTCATCGCTGTCCAGCAGGCAGATGACGTCGGCCTGCGGCGGGCCACCCGCACCCGCCGGCGCGACGCCGGCCGCAGCCATACTGTGTGTGGCGGCCCGGCTCCCGGCGGCCGTAGCGAGCTGGCGATGGGGTGGAGGGCCGGCTGCGTGGGCGAGCAGGCGGCTGGAGGGCTGGAGGCAGAAACTGGCGGGTCCGGCGAGCGTTTGAGCAACGGGGGTCGACTCTTGTGTGGTATATGGTCTGCGGTTCTTGCGGGGAGAAGCTGGGGGNCTGTGCAGGCTGAGGGCSGTGCTCCCTGGCCTCATGAGGCAGCATGCTGACAGCGTGTCGCAGCAGGCGAGCATTTGAGCGTAGACTCGCAAACCCGAGGTGCTGCCTAATTCTCTCACCTGTCTGTGCCACTGGAGCCCCCCAGGCCCGCTGGCCGGCGAGGAGAGCAGCCAGAAGTTTGCAAATAAACCGCGGCAGGCCTCCCCAGCCCCCCTCACAGCCCCACACAGCCCCCAGGACCAATTGCAAGCGCGGCAGCGCGCTTGTGAACCCTACCTGCACCTAGCACCAGGATGGCGGCGCGCACCGGCGGCGCCACGCGCGGCGGCCGCCAGACCGACCTGCTCAAGGATTTTGGCCTGTGAGTGACCAGTGGCAGACTGGGTGATGCAGTACGGGGTGCAGTGGGACTCGACCCAGCTTGTGCCGCACCGCTGCGGTCCTTGCCGTCCCAGAAAGCTCGCATGCTGGCCCTGCCACACCCTCCACCTGGCTGCAGGAGCCGCAACCCGTTTGTGGACCGCACCGCGGAGAAGACGGAGCTGGATGACGTGTCGCTGTACATGCACTCCGACCTGCAGGGCTTCAAGCCCTCGGGTGCGCTGCTGGGGAGCGGGAGGGCTAAAGGCTGAGGGGACTTTCTGGCTGAGCGCACCTGACTGTGTCGCACATGCGCTCGGGCCTGCCCGCATCAAATTTGCCTGCGATCTGAGATGCATACTCCGCACCGCACCTGCAGAGACGACGTACATCTTCTTCGGCCGGCGCGGCAGCGGCAAGACCACCATCCGCATGCAGGTGCGGGGCCCGCTGGCTTGTGATAGTTGAAGCTAGGGTTTGGCATGGCCGCAGCGAGCGACCGGCTGCTTGACCATCCGATCTGAGCGGTTGCCTGCCCCACCCACCCTNGTTTTCAACGTCTGCTATTGAGCTGCCCCTCTCCCCGCCCGCCTGCCCCTGGCTGCTTGCCGCCTGCAGATGCAGCGTGCATATGCGCAGTACAACGACGCGGCTCGGGCCTCTGGCAAGACGCGCGGCCACTTCATGATCGACCTGTCCCGCCCTGGCCACCTGACCGGCTGCCTGCGCCAGTTCCAGGAGCGCATCGGCGCCACCGACGACAACTGGGACTCGTCCTTTGGTGGGTGGAGATAGGCCTTGAAGAACAGGCTTGACCGCTGCTGTGGCGGTGGGGCGGGCAAGCTGCTTCGCGGCGGCCCTTGGGCTTGCGGTGCGTGTCTCCCTTTCTGCAAGCTCATGGGAATAGCATGATGGTGACGAGTTGTGCTGCAGCGAGTCTTGCAGCCGCACAAACGTCATGCCAACCTGCCCAATTTTGTCACTCCCCCNGCCCCGCAGGCGAGAAGTGGCGTACGGACGACATGGTGGACTGCATGCTGAGCTACGCGGCCACGCACCTGGTGGACGAAATGACCGATGTGCACAGCGTGGAGGGCATGGACATGCTGGAGCGCATCCGGGCGGGTGGGTGCAGGCATTCGTAACTGGTGCAAGTTGCAGCCGGGTGGGGAGAGTTTTGACAGCCGTGGGTGCCTCCCTGGGCAGTGGTGAGGATGGGGTGGTTGGTGGATGGACGAGGGCACTGCCGCCATGTCAGGGGCCACACGCAGGGCTGACGCGCACACGCCTGCCCACCTCCCCGCTCCCTGCCCCCAGACCCGCGCGCCGCCAAGCAGTTCCTGCTGCTGGCCCACCTGTATGCCAAGACGGACGCCTCCTCCCTCGACTTCCTTCGCTACAAGCTGCTGCCGGCGCGCTACTCCGCGCTGCAGCTGGGCGCGGCGGCCGCTGCGGGCGCCGCCCTTGCCGGGGGTGAGCCGCGCTGCAGGGTTAATGTGCTGCTGCTGCTACCTGCTGCTGCTGCCTGCTGCTGCTGCTGCCGCATATTCTGCCATTCGCTCTGCCAGCCGGCGGAGGGCGGGGCTGCCGCGTCCCTGCCCCGCCCTGCGCCCGCCTGACGGCGCCGCTGCCCCCCGCGCCACCGCCGCCGCCCTGACGCCCAGGCGTCAGCCTTGCCTCGCGCAACCCAGAGGTGGCGGGCGGGCTGCAAGCGCCGCTGGACGTGGTGCGTGCTGAGCTGGRGGCCAACGCTCCTTTCCTGGTGGRGCACCCCCGCCTCTCATTTGCGGGCGCCGCCACGCTGGGCCTGGCGGGCGCCTACGCCTACCGCCGCTGGCGCCGCACGCAGGGGCTGGAGCGCGCCGACGCGCTGGCCAGCGAGGTGGGCAGTGGAGGGGCACGGAGGGTCTGTGGGTGGGCCTTGGAGACAGGGATTGGTGTTCCTGGATTGGTTGGTCTGGCGTCATAGGTTGTACATGGGTCTTGCTTAGCATGGCTGCCCTGCCCAACTCGCTCTTCTCCTCCCGCAGATCCGCGTGGTCAAGCAGCAGCCGGCCGAGAAGGTTGCCAGCCTGCTGAGCGTGCTGTTTAGGTGAGCGGGGCATTACTCTTGAGCAGGCGGCTGGGCGGCCTGCCACGTGCATGGAGCGAGACGGGCCTCTTGCAGTGCGTGGCTGCACCTGGGCTGCGTTATGGTTCAACGCTCTTTAGGGCCACAAAGCCGCCACCTAAACGCCTGCCTTGCCGCCACCCTGGTGCCGCAGCACGCACGACTCTGCGGAGACGATCCGCCAGCTGTGCATCGGCGTGAGCGCGCACCAGAAGCTGGAGCTGCTGGCCTCCCTGCTCCGCCTGCTGGGCTTTGAGTCGGTGGCCGTCTTCGGCGACTGCTTCGACGAGGTGAGATTGTTCTGCCCAGTGGCTGCATCGTGGGCTGCCTTGTGCCTGCAGAACGCCTGCCACGGTGCGCCGGTACCCGCGTCGCACGCTCTCTCAGCTGTCGGGCGGTGGCCCGCCTGCCTCTGCAGCCTCTCAACCGTGCACCCACCCCCCCTCTGCCCCCCCATCTTCCGACTCCCCCCTCCCTCTGCAGGTGGTGCTGCTGGACCCGGTTGTGTATCCCGCCGCCCTCAAGGTGTTTGCCCGCGAGATCTGCAAGAACGACCTGCTCAACTTTGGGCGCCTGCACTTCTTCTTCCCCGACTCGCGCCTCTCCCTGGACCTGTCCACCGACCGCACGCTCAAGGTGGGGGCTGGGGGGAATGTAGCCAGTTGGGTGGGGTGGTGCTGCCAGCCAGTGGGACACTCCATCAGGCAGCTTTGTGCTGCGCCCAGCCGCCCATGTAACAACCGTCGTCCCCTCTCACCTGCTCACCCACTCCACCCACTCCACCCCACCCACGCAGGAGGCGCGCTTTGACCGCCACTTTGTGCGCGACCTGCAGTGGAGCCGGCACCAGCTGGAGGAGCTGGCGGAGCGGCGCTTCATGGCCGCGCAGGTGGGCGCTGTTGATGTGCACAAGGCAACTGAGCGTGACACAGGGTGCCAGATCGGTGCCACACAGCAATACCAAATCTATTAGCATTCAAGGTTGCATTTTGTGCCAATAGTAAGTGTCTGCTTGCTTGGGCTGTACCTTGCAGATGGAGCAGCAGCGGCGCAAGGGGCTGGGCATCGCGCACCCGCCCCCCAACGGCAATGCTGAGGAGGGAGAGCAGAAGCTGTACAGGTGAGGGGGTGCGGGGCAGTGATTCTCTGCATTGCAGCAACACTCTGTTTGCGTACAACGTGTGCCGCGGAACGTGTGTGATGACTGGGTTGCACGTGCACAGTGTCGCACTGTGCCACGCACTGCCCCTTCAACACGTGGCGTGTGCCTGCCCTGCCCCTGCAGCTTTGCGGAGCTGTTCAACGCCATCAAGGTGGAGGACTTCTCCTCCTACATCTCCAAGGTGGGCGGGGCGCTGGCGGCTGGGTGCAGGGGGCAGGAAACAGGGATGTGCTTGAATGCTGGGGAAGGGCGGGTGTGGGTGGGCGCATGGCCGCAAAGGAAGGAGTACATGCTGCTGCTGCGCCGACCGTTGGCAGCGGATGCAGCCGCCGCTTTTGTCAATGAAAGTGAGCATCGTGCCTCTGCCCCCATGACTGCCCTGCAGCTGACCACGCCGCGCGAGCTCATGCTCTTCATGACGGGTGAGCGCCTGCGCCCAGCTCACATGCATGCAACTTGGACCCTCACATTACCAAGGCCTGCCTAGTTCAGCTCTTTGCCCAGCTTGGCTAAGCCCCAACTGCACCGGCGCTGCGGCAGCCAAGCATCGGCGTCACTTTGGTCCGCTCCACACTGCCCCCTCTCCCACCCGCAGAGCTGCTGGCCCGCATCGAGGCGCACCCAGACAACCAGCTGAGCGCACAGGACATGGAGATTGCGGTGTCGCGCGCACTGGAGCAGGCGGTGTGAGCACCTGGCTGCAGCAGAGCCAAATTGCTGTGGCTCTGTGGGATTTGTGTTGAGCCACCAGTTCAGCGGCCGCCCGTACCCGTGCCCCTTGTCCCACGCCTCACCTGTCTTTACTTTGCGAGGTGCGGGGCTGGGCGAACCCCAGCCTTCACCTTGCACTCCCATTCAGCCGACCATCATTTATTGCGTCGCACCTGTTGCTCGTCCCCTTGCTGCTTTTGGCCTCATTGCTTCCCTGCACCTGTTTTCCATTGGCTTGTTGTTGTGGCTCGATTCTCCGTCCGCCTGAACTGCCTGTGATGATGATGTGGTTTGTGTTTGCCTGCTCATTACAGGCCCCGTGCTTGTTTCTGTTGCCAACTTGTGGGTGGCCATTGTGATAACTCGCACCAGGAGCTAGAGCAAGGAGGAGCGCGTTGCAACTCAACATTTCGGTTGGCTGTCCGTCAGGCTGCAAGTCGGTCAGTCGGTCGGTCTGTGTCTGCAGGGTCAGAGCCGGAAGAATTGCGTCTGCCGCCTGCTCCGCTTTGCCCCGCCGTCTGCAGGCGCAGCTGCCGCAGCCTGGCGTGCCGCCATCTGCTGGCGCAGCGGCACGCTCTCCCCATCCACCTCTCCCAGTGCGGCGCGCATCTCAATGCTGATTGGCGCGCTAGGCAGCAGTCGGCGCTTGCGCTTGCCGGCCTGCCCGCCATCTGCTGCTGCCGCCTGCTGCTGCTGCTTCTCCTGCTGCACATTCTGGTTGCCAGCCGCTGCAACAGCCTTGGCCGCTACCTGTGCGGCAGCTGCACCTCCGCCGCTGCGGCGGATGGCTGCAAGCGCCGCGGCCAGGCTGCCCTGTGCCGCTGGCGGCTGCTCGGCTGGGGCATTCTCCTTTTCTGCTTGCGTAGCCGCCTTGGCGGGCCTGCAAGTAGGCAAGAGAAGAATCAACCGGATGCTCAAAGTTGAAGTGCAACAGGCAGGCAAGATGCACACACAATTCACTTTGGTGCTTTGCACTGCTGCACACTCTCCCATCGCACCTGCCACGCCGGCGGGGCTTGACCTCGGCAGCAGCAGGCTGCTGTGCTGCAGCAGCAGCAGCAGGTGCCTCCGCAGGTGCGGCTGCACACACTTGATGGGCTTCCACCTCTGCTGTCGCCTGGGGCGCCGCGGCAGGCTGAGGCACGTCCTGTTGCTGCGCCTCCTGCTCTGCTGGGCCCTCGGGCACAGGCGCCAATGCCGCTGCCTGCGTCTTGCGCCGGCCCCGCCGGCCAGGCTTGGTTGGCTGGCCCGCTGCAGGCTCGTCTGGCTCCTCCTGCTGCTCCTGGCCCTGCTGCGGCTCGCCTGGGCCCGCATGTGGCTGCTGCACTTCCACCTCTGCTGCCTCCTCAACGGGTGGCAGTGCTGCTGCCTGCGTCTTGCGCCGCGCGCGTCGGTTGGGCTTGGCTGGCTGCTCCACTGCCACCTCGCCTGCTGCTGCAGCTGCCTCTTCCGGCTGAGAGCACTGCTGCTTGGCAGGTGCTGCAGGTGGTGGTGGCGGCGCAGCAGCCAGCGCAGCACCTGCACGCGTCATGCGCCTCGACTGGCGTGACTCGCCTGCTGCCTGCTGCTCAGCAGGCGCGGATGCCGCCGCTGCCTGCTGCTGCTGCACCTCTGCAATGGGGGCTGCCTGGTCCACCGTGGCTGCATCGTCAAGCCCGGCAAATGCAACAGCTTTCTTTGGCCGGCCGCGGCCTCGCCGTGGCTTGGGCTGTTCTGCCTCCTCGGCGTGCTGCTGCTGCTGCTGCTGCTCCCCTGCATCCGGCTGCCCCAGTGGCTCCTCCTCGCCCTCCTCCGCCACAGTGTCAAGCGGCCTGGATGGGGCCACACCTGGCATGGGCGCATCCGCCTCCAGTGCAAACCGGCTGCGGCTGCGAGGCGCGGTCGAGGCACCGGCCGTGGAGGCCCCCGCGGCGGCAGCAGCTGCTGCCAGCTCGTCTGCTGCTGCTGCCTGCCGTGCACGAGCCAGGGCGACATCATGCGGGGTGCCGCCGGCTCCCCGCCCATTGCCTTCCGGTGCAACCTGCAACAAGAGTGCGGGGCCCCACAGTAAGGTTGGGCTGCGTGACAAGAAGCACACAAGCTGCCTGCACATGCTGGTGCAATCCTTCACTGCGGCAGTCTGCAGCAACCCTAGCAAACCGCAACTTTCCACTTGCCTGCGCCATGCGCGCCACCAGGCCACCAGGCCCGCCGGCGGAGGGCGAGCCGTAGGTAGCCAGCGCGGCCAGGGCCGCCCCCAGCCGCTGCTGCAGCGCCACATTTTCCTTGCGCAGCCGCTCCGCCTGCTCCTCCGACATCTCCAGCTCCATGCACTTGTTGGCCTGCAGCGGGACAAGGAAGCAAGCATGGGACAGCAATCAGTCGCAGCATCTCGTCGCAATTGGCACGCATGTTGGACCATGCTAGGGTTAACATGCAAAGCAAAGGCAGCCAAGCAGCCGGCCAGCGGAGCCGCACCTCCAGCTGCGTCACCGCCTCCTGCAACTGCGCCTCGTACTGCTGCGAGGCAGCGGCCTGGCTGCTGTCGACGGCAGCCCGCACCGCCACCAGCTCCCCCTCCAGCTCAGCCGCACGCTGCCGCTCAGCGGCTGCCTCAGCTGTCGCCGCGGCTGCCTGCTCAGTTGCAGCCACCAGCTCACTTTCCAGATCAGCCGCACGCTGCTGCACAGTGCCCAAGCTGGCTGCTGCTTCTGCAGCTGCCTGGCGGGCGGCAGCAAGCTCTGCCTCCAGCTCAGCCGCACGCCGCTGCTCAACCGCCAGCTGCTCCCGCACCTCAGTAGAAGCCTGCTGCGCAGCATCCACAGCAGCCTGCAAGGCTGCTGCATGCTCTGCTGCCTCCGCCTGCTGCCGCTCGGCCGCCGCCTGCAGCTCGGCCACTTGCTGCCGCAGCTGCTCTGCCTCGGCAGTGGCATGGGCGGCCTGATCACGGGCTGTTGCCAGCTCCTCCGCGGCATCATGCTGCTCAGCCTTGCCGGCCTTGCCGCCCCGCTTGCCTCGCCGGCCACCCTCTGCGCAAAGGAGAGCAAACATTGGATGAACGCTGGGCCAACCAGCATGTGGACAGTACAGGCCATCCAAGCTGCTGCCGATGCATGAGCGCAGAGCACCCGCTGTACTCCCCACCTGCCACCATCTTGAGCTCCAGCGCCGCCACCTCGCCCTCCAGCCGCTGCCGGTAGCTCTCCTCCATGTCACGCAGCAGCTGCCGGGAGTGCCAACATAAGGTTGTTCAGGCATGTGTAAATGTTGAATGTTGAGGTGGGTGTACAGCCCATCAGGTGCATGCATTGCAGCCTGCAAGTGTGCAGCTGTGGGGCACGCACACACAAGCCTGGCGTGCACTTGCCAGCCCTCCCAAACCAGCCATCCGACAACGCACCTGCGCCATCTCATCGGCCACCTCCTCCCGCACCTCCGCTTCCAACAGCACGCACCGCTCCTCCGCGCGCTGCAGGTCGGCAATCAGCTGCTGCACCTGGGCCTGCACAGCAGGGAGCAGGCGCGGGGCAGCAGTGACGCACATGTGCCAGCAGGCAGCATGCACACTGGTAGCTTGGTAGCTTGTGGCCAGGCCAACTAGTTGATTGGCACGAAATGCCAGGCACCTCCCGCCAGCAAACCCACCTGAAGCGCAGCAGTGGCCTCGTCGTCGGCATCACCCAGCGGGGTGGTTGGCGTGCCCTCCCACTCGCCCTCGCCCAGCTCGTACTCCGCCACATCTGCTGCCTCCGCTGCTGCTGGCTCGTCCTCTGCTGCTGCGCCATTGCCATGCGGGCTTGGCTGTGCAGACACCTCCTCACTCGCTTCCTGCAGCTGCTGGTGCTGCTCGCCTGCCTCCTGCTGCACCGCCTGTTCATCAACCTGCTGCTGCTCGGCCTCGCCTCCTGCTCCCTCTGCCGGGTCAGCAGCAGCGTCCATGTCTGCCGGCTTGTCGGCTGCAGGCGCCGCCTTCTTGGGTTTCTTGGCCCTGCGTGTGACAAAGGCACAGCTTTGTGCAGCACCTCAAGAGCTGGTGCACTCGGCATGTTAAGGCAATACAGAGGGCTGCAGCTCCAACTCCCCTCAACAGATCGACACATACTCTCCTCCGCCCACACTGCTCACTTTGCACCCTGGCCCCGAGCCTCCGGCGGCAAGGCCGCCTTGCGCTTGACCTTCTTGATGGCGGGGGACACGGCCTTGATGGTGCGCCTCGGTGCCTCGGCCGCCTGGATAGTGCCAATCTGAGTTGCCAGCGCCGCATACTGCGAGGACGCGGACAGGAAGCAAAAGCCAGCTGTGTTTCACGAATGGGCAGGTCAGGCCCAGCTAGGGCTGTTCATGCTTACTGCCACTGACAAGGCCAGCCAGCACGCCTCAAAGGGCCACAAATGCAGCCCACCTTCAGCACATGTGCGGTTTCGTCATAGTCCTTGCTGGCGGGAGACACGTTGACGCTCAGGATGACCTGGCCCCAGCCGTGCAGCGCGTCCCTGCGGCACGCAAAGTGGGTGACCTGTAATGTGGCGGCTCTGCCCCCGAACATTGCGATGCTCCTCCTATGCTTGCCACTTCACGCCACAAACACCCAAGCCCGCTTGCCTGAACAGGTGGGTGACCTTGCTCTCGCGATAGGGCACCACCCGCAGGTTGCTGCCGCCCTTGTGCTGCTGATTCCAGCGCAGCGCCTCCAAGCACCGCCCAAGGGTCATCAGGCTGCTGTTGATGGCCACGCTCTCCCTGCAGCAGCGAGGGCAGGAAAGCAGCGTGGGGTCATGCTTTGGCAAGCATGCCGTTCTGGACACCGGTCGCCGCACCCTACCGCGTTCACTCTAGCAAGCCGTTTCCCCGCTCACTTGAGGCGCACGCCCACATTGCCGGTGCGCTGCGCGCGCTCCGACCCCGCCAGGTCCACAAAAGAGATGCGCCCCAGCCGCTCCTCGCCACTGCTGCCACCCTCTTCCGCCTCCTCGCCGCTGCCGCTGCCCTCCGAGTCCTGCCCCTCCAGGCCCTGCTGGTACAGCGTGACCTGCAGGCAACCCAGCCGTGGCATAGGCCGTGAAGCAAGCTTGCTAGGCATGTGGCCTTTTCAGCCGAATGACCAGGCAACGCAATGCTGAGGTCTCCATCCCACAAAAAGCCCACCGCACCGTGAAGATGGAGTGGGAGCGGGAGGAGGAGTAGTTGAGGGCGGTCTCGCCGCGCTGGCGCTGCCGGGAGCCGCGCCGCAGCAGGGCCAGCGCCTCGTCCGCACTGCACACCTCCACCTGCGCCAGCACAGTAGGATACAGGGCAGCTTGAGCGAGCCTGGAAGCAGCGTGACAGCTGCGCATGCTGGGGCGCACAAGAGACATGCACATCCGTCACATGTGCACAGCAGGCACATAAACAGCCCCGCTGCATGCGCCGCACCTCGGACAGGCCTGCCACAAACACGCGGCCCAGCATGTCCTCCTTGAGCCGCAGAGCAGCACGATGGCCCAGCGGCCCCACCCCCTGCTCGTCCAGCAGGTCGTAGATCTGCTCGTTGTACACCTGCAGAAGGGGCGTGTGCCAGCGGGTCGGGATAAACGATGCCACGGCGAGCAGCACAACTGAAGGCAGTGCCTGCTCCCCTGCCACTCTCCTGCACACAACCCTGGCACCGTGGTTGGCATCTTGCACTGCACACGGTGATCCTGACCGCCCGCCCACCTCGTAGTACGAGGCGCGCGCCACCAGCGGCTCCACGTGGGCGGCCAGCCCCGCAAACAAGTCCACCAGGGCACGCGGCATGACGCCGGGCGCATCCTTGGTGCCCTCGATCGTGTACCTGCGATGGCAGAGACGGACAGTGAGAGCTTGGACCAAGCGTGCAGCAGGAGCCACAGGCAACGGGTCTGCCTGGTAGAGCAGCAGCAGCTGCATTTTTGGTGCACACATCAGCTGCATGCCAACTAGGCAGGCTGCCTGCATTGGCGCACGTTTTGCCCGCCGCCGTGATGCCGTATGCCATCATCACGCTGTTGTGCCGCGCATTGCGCAGCAAGTCCCGCACCTACAGGCACCCAGCCAGGGGGAGGGAACATACATGCTAAGAATGCTGGAAGTGAGGCAGCGAGCCAACCAAGTTTGCAACCATGCAGCAGGCGAGCCAGTGCACACACTTCATTCAACCCAGCAGGGCACCTCCCTGCCCCAGCAGCCCACCAGTGGTGCTGCCGTGGCCTCGTAGTACTCGGTTTGTGCGGTGTGCTCGTCAAACACGCGGGTGAAGGAGTAGGTCTGGCCGCGGTCGCCGCTCTTGTAGGCCTGAGAGCCCTCGGGCGGCGCGATGGCGATGCTGTACTTGCTGGTGGCGTGGATGCAGTTCTCGGCATCCCAGCGCGGCGCGCCCGCTGTCACGCCTGGCCGGATGCGCACAAACACCTGGCGGAAAGGAGAAAGGGAGGGGANGGGAANGGGCAGCAGCAGCTCAACAGGCACCTGCTCTTCTGGATTCCATGTTTCGGCTGTTGTTGGTTCCGCCTTAATTATTGCAGGCAGGCAAGCGATGGCGCAGTGCAGGGACGGCACCCCGCATGCCCAGCCCTGCCCCACCTGCAGCTTCTTCAGCTCCAGCTCGTCGTCCAGCCCTGCGCCCGCAAACGTGTGGGTGCGTGCCAGGCCCGCCTGCCCCGGGTTCTGCTTGGGCTTGCCACACTCCGGGTCGCCCGCAAACAGCTCCGTCAGGCTCCTGCTTGCAGCGCAGGCAAGCAGCAGCGGCGGTGTGCTCCAGTGGGTTGGAGAGGCGAAGAGCGGCAGCAGAGTGTGCGGCAAGGTCGGCATCCCACTGCCTTCATCATTTTCACAGCCTGCCGGACCCTGCCTCCTCAACCCTGCCTCACATGGGACGCAGCTCCTCCGACACACGGGGCGGCCCCAGCTCCTCGGGCGCCTCNGCGCGTCTGCCGCCGCCGGCGCGGCGGCGCCCGCCTCGCCCTCCTGCGGCCCGCCCGTCGCATGCTGATCGGGCGAGCCGCTCATGGTACGCTCTGGGGCCGCAGGGCCCCGAATGGCGCGGCTGGCGAGCCCTGCAGACAGCAACCGACAGGTGGGTTGCGCAGGGACTGCTCCCCAGTCGCTTGCAGTCAAGCACTGTCGCTCTGCAAACAGGATGTGCGCGCCTCAAGGGCAGACAGCTGCCTGCCACTTCGTGCATTTGCCATGCTGCGCGTGAGGTCAAGCTGGCCAGGCGCTTTGGGGGTTGTCGGGGCTCCCTGCAGCACGGATCGATCCTTGCAACAACGGGGGACGCCGCTGGCGAGCAGCACCTCGCGCGACCCACCGCAGCCCCGCCCTCGCAGCGTCCGGGCCTTTCTCAGCAGTNCGGGCGTTGCGTGTGGTCTTATCCGGGCGCCTTCTGGGGCACCCAGCCGCCCAGCACGGTCAGCAAGCGGTGAGTGCTCCGCCGTGGGGCCTTCGGCGCCCGTAGGCGCGCCAGTTTCGGGATGCGATGCTGCACTGCAGCCACGAYGGCCGCCGCCGAGGCAGGGTTTACTGGCAGGGCCGCGCTGGCCGGGGCGGCAGCGGCGCCGGGGCGAAGGGCCCGTGGCGGCGGCACAAGCGCGATTCCTGCCCCCACGCCGGTGACCTTTTGCCAGCGTGTGCAGTTGAAGCTGATCCTCGTATTCTGTGGCTGGCACAGGCTGCTGACAGTGCCGCTGCCGGCTTCTGCTGCAGGCGGTCGCGAGCAAAAGCTAGCTTGGCACCATGGCGGCTGCGCCCGTGGCAAACAAGGCGCAGGTGAGCGTGCAAACTGTGAAGCGCCGTGTTGCAGCAAGGCAGCAGGTTGTTGTACGCTCATGTTCGCCAATGTCCGCGAATGCCGAAGACGCTGTCGCAATCCCTCTCCTGCTATTTGCAGTATGTGGTGTCTAAGGTGGACCAGCTGGTGAGTGCACGCAGGCGTCGATCGATGGCAGGCGTTGATGGCCTGCCAGACCAGTCTAGCATGCAGGACGAGCGGCTTTGCTGGCGGCAGCAGGATGCTTGGCTGCTGCTTCGCTCGATGCCTGCAAGCCACGTCGGCACTTGCTGCAGCATGCTGCCTGCCTGTCCATCTGACTGTCGCCTCTCCTGCCGCTTGGCTGTGTTTGCAGGTGAACTGGGCGCGCAAGGGCTCCATCTGGCCCATGACCTTCGGCCTGGCGTGCTGCGCAGGTGGGCAGCATGCACTGGCGGCGGCTGGCGGGTTTCGCAGCTGCCTGAAGCTGCTGCTTGCTGGCTGCAGATGCCATCAGCAGTGCACTTTTTACTCTGTCCAGCCCACCAGGCTCACATGCTGCCTCCTCCCTGCCTGCCTGGTGCAGTGGAGATGGTGAGGGGGGCGAACACATGGACGGGGGCGGGACATGCAGCTGCTGCTCGAGCCCAGCTGCTGCTGCTCTGTGCAACAGCGCAAAAGTGTTGAGCATGTGGACGGTGCGATGCTGCTGTGCTTCGTGCTCACTCACCCTCGTCCTTCGCTGCTTGCAGATGCACACTGGCGCGGCGCGGTACGACTTTGACCGCTTCGGCATCGTGAGTTAGCATGGGGANTCGCNTTGCATGGCGAACCGCTGCCTTGCTTCTGTCGTCGCGCTTGCCTGGTTTTACTTTTAACCTGCCCAGCCCTGCTGTGAACCTTTCTGCCCTGCCCGCCGCAGATTTTCCGCCCCTCGCCTCGCCAGTCCGACTGCATGATTGTGGCCGGCACGCTGACCAACAAGATGGTGCGTGCGACGGAGGATTGCTCGAGACTTTGAGCGTTGCAGTCTTTGCAATTTGTTGGGGAGCCCAGCGACCTGTGCGCTCCGCTGCCCTGTCTGCTTCACCTTGTTTGCCTCACTGTCCTTCACGCCCGCAGGCACCCGCGCTGCGCAAGGTGTACGACCAGATGCCGGAGCCGCGCTGGGTGGTGTCCATGGGCAGCTGCGCCAACGGCGGCGGCTACTACCACTGTGAGGCCTCGGGGGGATCAATCAGCGGGGGTGCTTGCTGTTGTGGAGAGGGCTTGCGCTTGTGTAGCAGGATTTCAACCTGCACTGCCCGACCACTTCATCTGCTGTCACCACCCGCCCTGACCCACCTGACCCGCCTGACCCAACATCCACCTACCCCACCCCTCTCCACCCCCAGACTCGTACGCCGTGGTGCGCGGCTGCGACCGCGTGGTGCCGGTGGACATCTATGTGCCCGGCTGCCCGCCCACCGCCGAGGCGCTGCTCTACGGCATGCTGCAGCTGCAGAAGAAGATTGGGCGCACCAAGAAGACGCAGGCGCGTGGGGCTGGAGGGGCGGGGGATGCTTTGGGGTGGGCGACTGTGGCATGGAGCTGCCAAGTTGCCGATAGGGAGGGGGATGCCGACAGGGCTGGGCTGGGTCAAACAGAGGTTCCCACTACCCCATCGCTGCAGGTGTGGTTCAACAAGTAAGCGTGCCACCTCAGTTGGAGCGGCTTCTGTGGCGCACGTGCCGCACTGCGCCCGCTGACGCGGGCTCCTGGCCAGGCCCAGCGCAGCTGCCCCACACCTTCGCATGTCTCAAGGTTGCCGCGCCGTAAGCAGAGCACCCTTGGGTGCTCCTATCCTGCCTTTTTGCTGTTGTCTGCTGCTACCCCGCTCTCCAAGGCGGCTGCACGCCCTGCAGCCCCTTGCGCATCCCCAGCTGCTTTTCCCTGCTCCCTCAGCTGCTGAAGCAGCTATGCCAGTACCCCATACCTTGGCGCCACTCATCTCTGGGGCCCGCGCGTGTCTGTAATTAGCACTACAGGAAGGCTCTTTACAGCATCAGACATGCAGCGCAGTAGGTGGCAGAGCACATGAAAGGCCAGACGGCAGTGTCTGGTTGGTAGTTTATGTGCAACTGTGGAAATGCCTTGTCAGTTCGCCGACCTCAGGCGGAGGGCTGCTTGGTGTTGGGCGGTAGGCCCGCCGCATCACGCACCGCCAGGTAGATGGCGCCCCAGTCCAGCTCCGCGCCGTGCCGCGCCTTGGCCGACAGCAGGTGGTTGAAGGCCTGGGAGAGAGCAGGAGACCGACAGGGCAGGTGGGGTTGTGCATTGACAACAGGTGGCCATGGTGGTACCATGCCTGATGGCTTCTGAACAGCACAGCAGTGCCGTGCTGCACCGTGTATTATGGCAGCCGCCCTGCCGCACCTGGTCCACCAGCGGCGCGGGGCAGCAGGACTGCTGCGCCAGCGTGCGCATGTGGCCCACATCCTTCAGCGCCAGGTCAACGCCAAAGCCCGTCTGCAAACAAGCGTAGCAGAGAGAGCAATCAGGCACCCGTGTCGGTGGTTCACTACAGCACACCGACACTCTCTAGATTGCACGTCTCGAGCAACTGCTCTAGTGCTGCCCAAAACAATGGCAAGCACGCGCCTCTGTGGAGTAGTCGCCGGCTGCGATGCGCTGCGCGTAGCCCAGCGGGATGGGCGACTTGAGGAAGGTGTCCAGCATGCGCAGGATGTGGCTGGCTGCGCAGCAGTGGGGGGCAACAAAGATGAGATGGACGAGGGGGCGGGCAGGTGCTGAACCACCCCCATCCTGCATGTACCAACAGGCAGGCCTAGCCATCCCCTTTGCAGCATGCCACGCACACTCGATGCCGTTTGCCTCTCCCAGCGCCAGGCACTGCGAGGCCACTTCAATCTGCGACACGATCCAACTGTTTCCGATCAACTTGAGCGCCGCCGAGGCGGCTGGGTCGTCGCCCAGGTCCCACACGCCACGGCCTAGCGGGTTTGTGTGCATGGGGTAAGGACATCTGGTCAAGGCACTGAGAAGGCCAGTGCCGCCACCGTGTGCCACAAACATGCATGAAACAAGGCACCAGCAAGCAGCAGGCCAGCCAAGGCACAAGCCATCCCGTTCACCCACCAGAGAAGGCCTGCAGCAGTGGCGCCAGGCGCTCACGTGCCGCAGGCGCGCCTGCCGGCACAGCCACCAGCATGCCGCCGGCCGCCGCGTCTGGTCGGCCAAACACCGGGCAGTTGGCGCTGCGAGGCAGGGAGGCATTCAGTGGAGGCAGATGAGGGGGAAGCACGATCTCAGATTATATGACGGGGCTGACATGTAAAGCATCGGTACTAATACTGCACCTCTCGCCCCCCCTGTGCCCCCCAGTCCCCCAAGTCTCACTAGAGCACGCCCGCCTTGTGCGCCTGCGCCGCCTGCCGAGTCACAGTGGCCGGCAGCACGGTCGCACAGTTGACAAACACTGCCTGTTCGCTGCCCCCAGAGCAGCCTGCCAGGTAGTCGGACAGCACGGCATCCGCGGCTGTGTCGTTGGCCAGCATTGAGAAGACGACAGACGGCTTGGCTGCCGCCACGTCCGCCACAGACTTGACCGCCTGGCAGCCGTGATGCGCAGCAAACGTCTCCGCCACAGATGCCGTCCTGTTCCACACCAGAAGGCGGTCAGCCAAGCCTGCAAGCTGCCCGCTCTTCAGGTGTGCCTGCAGCCGCACCGCCATGCCCTGCTAGAGAGGCGGGGGGGAGCAGGCGTCACAATGGCGGCAGCGGTGGCTGCGGGGCGGCGGCATGTGCGGCGGCACCGCTGCCAGCGAAGCTCGTTGGCCATAATGAGCCCTCATGTACCTGACCCATAGCGCCGAGGCCCAGGAATGCCACCGACTGCTGCGCCATTGTTCGGAGCCTGGGGTTCTCGCGCTTTTGGGTGATCAAAGCGGTGGCAAACCGGCCTCAGTAGGGCAGCTGAACTGATCGAGGGCTGCGAACAGCCTGAACTGCGATAGCCGCCGCAGATCAACCCACCGCCGCTCGCGTTGACGTCAGCCAGCCCCGCGGTGGCATAATGCCAACCCCCATGCACTTACACGCTTATTACCAGTGTTCAAAGTACACAAAGGATGGCACAAACAGTAGTTGCTGATAGGCTGCCAGCACGGTAGTCAAATAGTGGCAGCGCTCGCCGCCGCTCGGCGTGCTGCCCCTCAGCCCTTGCCCGCCGCTGCCCCCGACCCTGGCAGCGCCGGCTGGTTCCTCTGCACCTCCTGTGCAATCCACTCCTGCCGCAGAGCCTCCAGAGCGCGCAGGGACGCTTCGGTCAGCTGTCCGGCGCCTGCTCAGGGCAGCGGTTGGGGCAATGGTCAATGCAAGGCAATGAGAACCACGTGCTACCTGCTCCAGCTCCTCACCCCCCTGCCCCACAGTCCACCCCTTTCGCACCCTTGCGCGGCTTGGTCTTCAGCCCCGCCGCCGCGCCCACCACCGAGCCCTTGGCGGAGGAGGAGCGGCCGCGGCGCACAACGCCGCGCGACAGCTTGTGCATCACCGCCTTGACGCTCAGCTCCTCCAGTTCGCCAAAGATGGCGGCCGCGGTCTGCGGTCCAGGGAGGAGGGAGGGGCAGGGTGCGGAAGGTGACCATGTTGGGATTGGTTGGCATCGGGCTTGCGCTGCATGCGATGCCAGCCTGGCGCTGTAGCTGAGGACCATCATCTGGATAAAGTCAAGCAGGTGCCGTTGCCACCTCCCCAGCACAGTGCCGACCCCCTGACACCCTCCCACCTGCTGCGCCACTTTCTCGCTCATGTCTTGGTCCATGTGCAGCAGCGCACGAGTGACGTGCTCCCGCCGGCACTCCTCCTCGTGCCCAGCCTCCTCATACACCGCCGCCTCCAGCGCCCTGGGGTGCGAGGGAGGGCAGTGGGGGCGGGGGGACGTGAAGCATGCTGCTGCACGGTCATGTTGCGTGCGCTGGTATGCCGCCATTTCAATTTGGAAGTGCAGGGTGCAGGTTGTGTGAGACCACCACCCTTCCCTGCACCAGTATTCCTGCCCCTCACTTGAAGTACTCGACGCGCTCCTGCAGGAACTGGTCGCGGATGCTCTCCGCAAACTCCCCTGCAAGGGGACAAGCACGCAGGAGGTACAGGGCAGGGAAAGTGGGTGGTGCAGCCAGCTCGCAGCATGCAACCTGTGTGCGCCGCTTGCTGCAAGCTAGGCCTCTGCTCCAATGCGCCTTGCCTCAAACCCCTTTGGCTACAGCACCACCCACCCTGGTTGAACTCGCGGTCCTCCTCAAACACCTTGCGCCACTCCACCCGATCGCCCTCCTGGTCCTCATCCACAGCCTGGTGAAGGTGCAAGGGGCGACATGAGTCGACAACTCAAATGGCACGGCTGCATAGCGCAGAGCCGAGTATGCGGCGAGGCGGATGGAGAATGGAGTGAGTTGAGCATGCTAGCGTCCTCTCCAAGCTGTTGCCTCTATCAAGTGGTACCTGCCCCCTGCCCCAGCCCTCCCAAGCCGCCTCCCCATCACCCCAGCAGCACACCTGCATGAGCTCGTCAAAGCGTTGCAGCGTCTTGCCGCCAGGCTGCCCCACTTTGAAGTAGGCCAGCAGGGCGGTACGCAGGTCGTCCTGAGCGGCAGGAGGCGGCGGGTGCAGCGGTAAGCGGGTGGGTGGGCGCGCTTGTGCATGCAGCAGCAGTTTTAGGCGGGCTGATCACATCCATCCATGCTGTCTAGCAGTCTATTGCGATAGATCCATGTTTACCCACTGACAGTTCACCAGCCAACTTCTCTTTCCACAACCAGCCAGTTGTGCAGTCGTATGCCCATGCTGCTCCCACCCACCCCACCCCACCCCACCCCCACACGCACCGTGTCGATGAAGCCGGTGGCCTGGCCCTTGGCGCGGTCGATGGCGCCAAACAGCTCCTCCAGCTCCTCCTGCAGCAGGTTTGGTGCGGCAGCAGAAGCCAGCGGGACGCATGTCGCATCTGGCATGATGCAGGCACAGCCGCTCTGCCAACTTCACTGCAAGCTGCTGCGGTCAGTAGCAACCTCCCTGTCCATGCTATGCCCGGCCCACCTGCAGCCGGATCTGTGCCACGTATACGTCCTCCTTCACCTCACCCTGCGCAGTAGGCAACGCGTGGCATTGATTTGGTGGTAATTTGCATCTCTTGATGAGACACTACCCCATGGTGTCCCTTGCAAAACCTCCCTTGCAAAACCTCCATGCAGTCCCCCAGCTGCCGCACTCCCAACCACCCAGCCACCGCTCTTCCAGAGCCGCCCACCAGCAGGATGCGCAGGAAGAGCTCGCAGTCGGCGTCCCACTGGTACTTCCACAGGCCAAACAGGAAGTTGTAGCCCGCCTGCGAGCGGCAGATTGACAGAGGTGTAAGGCAGGGCAGCTTGTCATACGAGTCGTGCCGCGGCCGATGCCCACGAGCGTGGCAGGCACCCGAGCAGGAGGAAGGTGGCTGGCTCTTCAGAAGAGATCACGCTCCACCTTTCATCCGCACCTCCACCACTGCGGTGACGATGCCCACTTTCTTCTGCAGCTGCTGGAACACAAACTCCAGCAGGTCCACGGCACTGCCGGCAGCAGCGGCTGCAGGGACAACGAGCGGGAGGAGCGAGTGGCACAGTCAGATGCCAGAGCAGCTATGGAGGTCTGGTGAGGCCGCTTGTGCTCTAAGCTGGCTGCAGGCGTGCCCAGCCACCCAGCTCGCTCAACAGTCTTCACAGAGCCTGCCGGCGTGTGGCTGCCTTGCAGGCAAAAGCAGGCAGGATACAGCACGCTCACCAGCCACCCAGCCCACCCACCTGGGTCGTTCAATCGCTCCCGCCAAATCTCCTTGACCAGCTTCTCCGTGTCGCGCTTGCTCAGGTGCTTGTTGCGGATGCGCCCGCTGTGCCGGAACAGCTTGGGCACGTTGGAGGCCTGCGGCTTGGAGGAAGCGGGCAGTCGGGCCGAGTGCAAGGGAAGCAAAGGGGCCTTGCACCTGAACTTCTTGCACAACGGTCGAGGAACACGCACATTGTGCTGTCCGCGCTGCAGCAAACAACAGCCCACCCACCATGCCCAGGCGCACCTGCCCCATGCCGATCAGCCACTCCTTCCAGGCCGACTCGTCCTGGCTGCCCAGCAGCTCCACGTACCTGGGTGGGCACAGGAGGGCAGGGAGCACATGTCGTGCAGAGTCGCTCACTCCACCCAGCAGTTGCAAGCAGACCGCTTTGAAAAGGGAGCAAGCTTTCAGGGCACTGGCGCTACTAGATATATCAAATGGCAGAGCAAGAGCATTGGGCGGGCCCACGCACTGCTGCAGCGGCGACTTGGCCTCCAGCTGCGCCTCCTCCTCGCGCCGCCGCCGCGCCACCTCGCGCTGCGGCAGGAGGAGAGGGAGGTCCCTCGGTGCAGGATGGTGCACCAGCTTGCAACTGCTGCACAGCTTGCACCTCCGGTGCAGAACAGGCAAGCAAGTGCCCCTGCTTCAGCTGCCTTCTGGCCATCACATAGGCCCCGCACTTCCCCCCACGCACCCGCTGCTCGGCGTCTCGGTAGCCCTGCACAATGGCGCGCAGCTCGCCCGCCTCCTTGCCGAGCGCCCGGACCTAAGTGACAGCAAAATGAAGGCAGGCAGCCCGATAAGTGAGGCGACAGAATCAGGCATGCAGGCTCCTGGCTGAACTGTACAAAATCACGCGAACATGAAGCGTGGCAGCTCAGCCTGCACATCATCACCGTCGACACTCGTTTGAAAGCCGCCCCTACCCCCATCCGCTGCCCACCTCCTCCTCCAGGGCCGCCACGCGAGTGCGGGTGGACATGCGCGCCCGCTGCACAGCGCCCCGCACCTCATCAAACGTAATGCCCTGCGAGGGGTGGGTGAGAATGGTGTTCTTGGTAATGTAATGTATGTGTGTCTGCTGCACAGCGGCAGACGGGTGCAATGGACCTGTTCTGCAGCAAGCAGGCCGTACCGCCTCTCAGCACCACGACAACAACCAACATGCCAGGTGCTGACACACTACCTCTTTGTACTGGTGCATGCAGCCGTAGAAGGAGGGGCTGATGTGCAGGCCCGAACGGCTGCTGCCCATCAAAAAGGCGACCAGTTGTTCAGGGGCGGCAGCAGGGCGGCTGAGAGCCTGCGCCAGCCAGGCGGCGTGCTCCTCGCCAGCTGCCTCCTGCAGTGGTGCAGTGGTGCGCTCTTGCACAGCCTGCGGGGCAGCGGGTGGGTGGGCAGGGTGGGTGGGCTGTGGGCTGCTGCGCTTGGATAATCAGCATGCCTCGACGATGGGGAATGAAGTCTGCCCCCATCACCATTGAATGGACAGCACCACAACGCTTTACTCAGCCAACCGGCCTGCAGCCACCCACCTGCAGGATGGCCTGCCGGTCGAGCTGCCCGCGGCTGACAGCAGCCTGCAGGCATCCCAGGCCCGCCTCAATGTGTTCCCTCAGGTGGCTGCCGCCCTCCCCGCCGTTGCTGCCGGCGCCCGTGCTGCTGCCCCTGCCACCAGCCTCTGCCTGGCTGGCGGTGCTGCCCTCTGCAGAAGGGGCTGCCTGGCTGCCCTCTGCGGCCAGTGGCTGGGGCGGAGCTGCAGCCAAGGAGGTGCCTGCTCGAGCGGGCGGCGCGTGCAAGGGAGCGCCGACGAGCAGCGCAGCAAGCTCGTCGGTGGGCCAGTGCTTGTGCGCCTCCAGCGCGGCTTGGAATCGCTGCAGGCCTGCAACATGTGGTGTTGGGTTGCCAGCAAAACTGTGGGTGCAAATAGCATAACGAAGGCACGAATGGCTGCTTGTACCCGCTCAGTCTCAGCATCACATTATTGACCTGCAGTCCTTTTCCTACACACCGCCGCCCATCACTCCCCCTGCCCGCCGCACCTGCCTCCCCCACCAGCTCCAGCAGGGAGCCCCAGCTCTGCTGCGGGCGTGGCGTGGCGGCGCGCAGCTGCTCCAGCGCCTCGTCCCGCTCCCCCTCTGCCGCCTCCGCCCGGCTCTCCAGCAGCACCACCTCGCCGGCGGCCGCCTCAAAATCCGCCACCTGCGGGGCCAAGCGGATGGGTGGGGCAGGATTGAATGGTGGGGATGCGGGGAAGCTGAGTTTGCGTCTGGCCTGGCAAGCTGCTGCTGGGCGGCTAGTGGCTCACATGAGCGATGAACAGCAACATGCTGGCATCAACACGCTGCAGTCCTTCCCCGCCGTCTCCCACCTCCCACCCCACTACCCTCCCACACCTGCTTGTAGACCTCCAGCAGCTCCTGGCGTGCCCCCTCCAGCGCCTCCCGCAGTGCCTCGTTCTGCTGCTGCAGCTCCTCAGCCTCCTCGCTGCTCAGGCCCCCTGCAGCAGGGTAGGTGGTTGGTGTGGGAGTGAACTGGTGGCAGACCAGGCGTGGCCACTACCTCTAACACGCATAAATTCGGCAGTAGGTCAGCACGGACCCAACAGCTTTGGTGCGCACCAGCGGTCTCGTGCAGGTGGCGCATGCCGGAGCCCATGGCCATCGACATCTTGCTGCTGCCGGGCCGCAGCCCAGCCAGCGTGTCACGCTTGCCTGCACGTGGCGGGCAGCACAACATCAAGCATGGACAGGGCGTATATGTTGTGGCTGCATCATAAAGCTGTAGCAATACTATGCCCCATGCACAACAGTTGCAGGCTGCAGACATCCACCATCCTTTATCCACACACAGCCTGTCCTCTCTGCCTCGGCATACCTACTGAGCTGCCACGCTGCGCCGGCCCAAAGGTTGAGTCACGGAACCGCACGCTGCGCCCAGCAGCAGCGGCCTCAGCGCTGGCCGTGCCTGGCCGGCTGTCACCTGCAGCAGCAGTGTGGTCGGAGCATTGCAGCTGCGCAGGCCACACCTTGAGCTGCACCGCCCACAGCAAGCAACAGCCTTGGTTTTACAACCAACCACAAGCCAAGCCGCCAGCATACCTGCGCTGCGGCCTGGACCCATCACCACCGATGCCACATCTACCCGCCCGCCGCCGCCACCCAGCGCCAGCGCTGCCGTCAGCTCGGCGCGCAGGCGGGCCATCTCGCTCTGTGCCTCGGCCTGCGAAGCACCAAGCAGTTGGCAGGTAAGTACACAAGCCTTTGCGGCAAGCAGCAGCGCATTGGTTGCTCAGCTGCACATGGCTGGGCCATGCATGAGCTCGAGCTGGTGACAGCACTGCCTCCGCCCCCCAGCCACCTTATAGGCCTCTGCGCCGTCTCGCTCCTGGGCCAGCGCCGCCTCTGCCACCTCCAGCGCCGCCTCTGCACGCTCAGCACGCTCCTTGGCTGCCACGTACGCGGCATGCACCCGGCTCAGCACGCTGCGATGCAAACAGGGCAGCAGGAGCGGAATGTGGGATCAAGGGCTCGTCAGCAGGTGTTCCAGCCAGCATGGAGTCGCATCGGCAACCCATGCTCCACCTATGTGCAGGAGTGCAACACACAGTGCCACAGTCCACTCCGCTGCCCACCTGTCCAGCATGGCGCTGTACCCGATCCAAACATCCGCCATGAG
The DNA here is from genome assembly GCA_025026875.1 of Chlorella ohadii. Lineage (NCBI taxonomy): Eukaryota > Viridiplantae > Chlorophyta > Trebouxiophyceae > Chlorellales > Chlorellaceae > Chlorella > Chlorella ohadii. Next base: position 74,507 of record JADXDR010000229.1, read on the forward strand.
CCGGCCGCGCTCCTCGCAGTGCCGGGTCACCTGGCGGAGGTGTGGCAGCGGGAGTAGTATACAGTAGTAGTGTCAGCACCCTTGTGCAGTGTCGCCATGGCCTAACAAGTGTGCGGCATGCAGTTGGTGAGCACACCCTGCATCAATTTTCAGCAGGCTGCTCCTAAGGCACGCAGGGCGTTTCCCGCCTGTTCCATCCCACCTGGCGAGCCAGCTCGGCATAGGCAGTGCCGTACATGGCCCGCGCCTTGGTGGCCGCCAGCATCAGAAACTCTACCAGCGGCGTGCGCTCGTCCTTGCGGGCGTATGTGGCGTTGAAGCGCTGCGTCTCCACCTGCAAGGGCAGTTGGCAGCGGGGGGGCGGGAGTGTTGCAAATAAGCGGGCCAAGAGCTGCGGTGCTTTCATCCAGGCCGTCCAGCACCTGGCATACTTACTTCGACATAATTCCAGCTGAAGCATCTATGCCGCCATATCACAGCCTTGAGATCTACCCATCTCCCCCCTCACCTCCAGCCACTTGGCCAGGACAAAGACCTCGCGGCGGCCAGGCGTGGGCCCATGCCGCGCGCTGCGAAGCGGCGCTGGCACGGCGCCCCTGCCGCTTGTGCCGGCCTGCAGGTGTGCCATCTGGCGCTGCACCATGGTGCTGTCCTCCTCCAGGCGGGTGATGTAGGCTGTCAGTGCCGACGGCTCCCCAGCAAGCCCTGAGGGAGGCGGCTGCCCAGTGTCATGTGCTGCCGCCGCTGACCAGCTGCTGCCTTGGCATGCCAGTGAGGCCTGCGGTTGCAGCAGACCCCGGCTGKGCTGCGCTGTCGGTAGAAGTGACTGCAGCGTCAGGCTGGACAGGCACCCATCCAGTGCTGGTGCCTGGTCAGCACAGGCCTGCTGCTGCGACGGCGGCGGTGGCTGCGGCGTTTGCTGCTGCCGACGTGGTGACGGCATCGTGGCACCCCCTAGCAGCTGCTCCAGCGCCGCCGCATCCTGCTCCGCCACCGCCTGTTCCGCTGCTCTTTGCCGAGCGCGCTGCTGCTCCGGCCGGCATAATGTTGAGCTTGGGTTGGGCGGCAGCTTCCCACCTCCTGGCCGGGCGGCAACTGAGGCGGCGGCGGCGGCGCCGCCGCCGCCCTGCCCGTGCATCCCCGACGCCCTGACGGCGCAGATCCAGCTTATTCGTAGGCTACAACAACCCTGAGAGGTTGGAGCCTGAAACAAGGCGCAGGCGGCGAAGTCAGCTGGGTTGAAGAGGCGGGCGCGAGCCTCGGCGGGCTTTGCGAGCCTTTGTTGAACAATGGTGGTCTACTAGCCGCAATTACGCCGCTCGTGGGTGATATCAGCACCCTCCATCGCGCCATGCTGTCCCCGCCCGCAGTGGCAGAGTGTGCCGTGCGGCGCCCACCACATTGCAAGCCCTGGGCCAACATAACTGACAGTACCAGCCCGAACTTATCACTACAATCAGCTGAACTGTCAACCAGAAGGGCGAAGCAGGAGCTGCCAGCCAATCATGCGGCGTGCACGAGACGCACGAGACCAGTGCGTGGATGCGCATGATGCCCATCACTTGGCTGTCGCATGTGAATGTGAGTGGCTCACAACCACTGGGCTGCTCACCCTGATGGTTAGTTAGTGCTGCAGGAGGTAAGCTGATTAACTGGCCAACTCCGATCACCTATTGATGACGTCACGTGCCCTGTGCCTGCCTGCTTGCGGCACCAGAGGCCCCACCAGTGCTCCGCCGGCGTCTGAGATGTAACCTGCTTTTGCTGCAAGCAACAGCCCTAACAATATGGCTGCTGTTGATTGATGTTTCTGAAACTGCAATGCCGCTGCGAGCCACACCGGGGAAGAGGGTCCTGTCGTGCGCTTGCGCCCATGCCCACGCAAGGTGACCGGGCGGCGGCAGGCCCCAAAGGGACCGTCCAGAAGCCACCCGCGTCACACATTCACGCTTGCTGCCCCTTCAGAGCTTTCCTCCCACGTGTTTTCAACGCGCCTGAGGCTGGTGCAGCCACTTCCTTCGGGAGAGCCCGAGCCTACTGCCGTCGCTGTGCCTAGAGTCGCCCACGACTGCACGCAATGGCTACGGTAGCATTCCAGATCACCGCTGCTGGAGCCACAGGGCGCTTGCAGCGCGCTGGCAGGCCTGCAGGCAAGTCCGACCCTCCCACGGCCTTTTCGCGTGGCTGCCAGGCAGTGCATTGACAGCAGTGCCTTGCGAAGATCTATTGGGCGGCGTCTGGTGGGTGGCGACTGGCGCCGCCGCCGCCGCCGCCGCTGCCGCCACTGCTGCCACACGCCACATCTCCTGCCCCGACTCTGCCCGCAGGCGCGCCACGCACCCTGCGTGCTGCCCGGCTGCAGCACCTGCGTGTGCGCAGCGCCGCTGAGGAGCCTGCCACCACCACACCGGCAGACGAGGCCCCCGCTGCGGCCACCAATGGCGCCGCCGAGGCGCAGCACAGCGAGGCTGCCGCCAGCAGTCAGGCCAACGGCGCGTCCTTTGCCACGGTGACGGTGGAGGCGCTGCCTGAGCAGGAGCTGGTGTGGACGGAGCCCAGCGGCGGGGACAAGGCGTGGACCAGCTGGAAGCTGCTGTGGGCGCTGCCCTGGCGCCGCTTCAAGTCGGGCAGCGTGCTCACCCTCAAGCTGTCGGGAGCCATCGCGGAGCAGCCGCAGGGCCGCTTCAGCCCGGTGAGGCAACGCTGAGTGTGCTGGCTACGGGAGCAGGCAGTGATGGGCAGACAAATTGCAGCCTGCGGGTTTGTAGTGGCCAGCTTCTCTTTTGCTGCACCCCATGCCCGCTCACTACAGATTCACACCCCTTGCCCTTTCATCCCAACCCCTGGTGTTCCCCGCAGACCCAGAGCCTGCCTGCGCTGTGCGAGTCCCTGCGCAAGGCTGCCCTTGACCCGCGCATCAAGGGAGTTGTGGTCAAGGTGGACCCGCTGGCCACTGGCTGGGGCAAGCTGCAGGCGCGCTGGAGGGGCGGGGAGGGAAGGGGCACCCTGCTGTGGGGCTGGCTGGTCCACCGGCTGGCGGCAAGCACAAGTTTCGATCGCCAGCAAGGGGTGTCAGATGCAAAAAACCATCCTTGGTTTCGGCATCTTGTTGGACCAGTCTATGCAGTGTACTGAGCCGCCTGCGTCTCCCCCTTGCCGCTGTCGCAGGAGCTGCGCCGGCACGTGGAGCACTTCCGCCAGAGCGGCAAGTTTGCCATCGCTTACATTGAGCGGTGCGCTTGGGGGCGTGTGTTGACGGGGGCACAGGAAGGCGATGTACAGCAGTGCCAAGCATTGCCATTGCAAACGTTAGCCACCGCTTTGAGCAGGCTAGTCCGTGGCAAGCTGTCCCCTCCTTCGCTCCTCCAACCGATTTGCCTGCTGCTGCCCGCCTTGCAGGGCTGGTGAGAAGGAGTATTACCTGGCCAGTGCGTTCAGCGAGATCTACGCTCCCCCCTCCGCCAGCCTGTCGCTGCGCGGCATGTCGGTGGCCGGCACCTTCCTGCGCGGCGCGCTGGAGAAGGTGGGGAGTCGGGACTCGTTTGCCTGGCGCTGAGGGCAATGCATAGCTGTTTGGCAGGCTGCTGCGACCGGATGGTGCACAGCCACCCTCCAATACCATTTGGGCGATCGTCCTGTCAACCACAGCCAACACTTGCTGTCTGTACCTNCCCCCCCTACCCACGCAGGTGGGCGTAGAGCCCGAGGTGCGGCGCATCGGCAAGTACAAGAGCGCGGGCGACCAGCTGCTGCGGGTTGACATGAGCGAGGCGCAGCGCGAGCAGCTGGTGGGTTTAGGGGGTCTGTGGGGTTGACATGGGTGTGTTTTTGGAGATGCAGAATGAGTGCCGGCTGCCGTGGTATGCATGCTGCACGTCAGGATCTGATTTGCATGTCAGCAGGGCAGCTCATGTGCTCCCGTGCTGCTGGCCTCATCCTGCCCGCTTCCTCCCATATCTCCCCACAGAACGCCCTGCTGGATGACATGTACGAGACCTGGGTGACCGATGTGGCTGCCTCCCTGGGCAAGACGCGCGAGGAGGTGCGGCGGCAACTGCAGCATGGAACCAGCCACACTGCCCTGTGGCCAGGCTGTGGTGCAATCAGACCAGCCCTAGTACCAGACCAGCTTGCCTGCCTGCACCTTGCGAGACTAGAAGGACTGTCCTGTCACCCTGCCATCCCCTGCCAGCCACTCACACCCCCCACCCAAACCTTACCTCACCCCCCTCCGCCCCCCCTGCAGGTGGAGGCGCTGCTGGACGAGGGGGTGTACGACATGCGGGTGTACAAGGAGCGCGGCTTTGTGACCGACCTGGTGTACGAGTGCGAGCTGGAGGAGCTGCTGAAGAAGCGCACTGAGACAGAGGAGGGCAAGGAGCTGCGCAAGGTGGGCGGGGGCGGCGGCGGGGGAGTGGTAGGGCTGGTGAGGTGCAAGGGGTTGGTGGGTGGGAGGCTGCGCATGTGGGCATGGGCTGCGCAGGTCTGTTGCATGCCACCTCGGCCGGACCTTGGCTCACCCCTGCCCAATCACCCAATCACTCTACATCTCAGGTGGGCTACAAGAAATACAGCCGCGTGTCGCCCACCGCGTTTGGCCTGTCGGGCGGGCGCAAGGCCATTGCCGTGGTGCGCACCGCGGGCGCCATCACCGGCACGGCCAGCGGCGGCACGGGCAGCAGCATCACAAGCCCAGCGGTCATTGGGCAGCTGCGGGCGCTGAAGAAGGACAAGGTGGGCGGGGGCGGGGGCGGGGCAGCTTGTGAAGGGTGGGGTGGGGAAGTGGGCCTGCTTGCTGGGTTGGTGATAGTGTGTACATGCCGGTCCTGGCGGCCCCTGCAAGTGTCGTAGCTCTGCTGTAT
>JADXDR010000230.1:0-21946 GCA_025026875.1 Chlorella ohadii
GGCGGCAGCCGGCAGCCTGGGCAGCCCTGCTGCGCCGCCCCGCCCGGCAGTGAGGTGGCTCGCCTGCTGCCTCGCCTGTGGCAGTTGCCATGGGAGAACCAGCACAAAGAGGTGTACTGGCGCCTGGTGCTCAATGCTCTCCCCCTGGCCTCCCGCATGGGCAGCAMCCCGCGGCCCTGCGCCTGCGGSCACCCCAACCCCAGCCCTGACCGCTGCCATCACTACTGGGACTGCCCTGTGGCRCYAGCGGTGCTCGCCACCCTGGCAGCTCAYCTRGGCGGGCGGCAACCCAACCGGCTGCAACTCTGGCTCATGCGGCGCCCGCGCGGCGTGCATGCCGGAGTCTGGGATGCAGTCTGCCTGGCTGCACTGGCCGCTATGGACGGCGGCCACCGCCAGCTCAGCGCTCGCACGCTGTACGCCCGCGAGGCGGCCAGCCGCCCCTCCAGCAGCAGGCATCCCCCACCTCCCCTGCCGCCCCCGGCTCAGCCGGTGCTTGGCCCCAGTTGCACTGTGTATGGATTGATTACCATGCCAGAAATCAGCAATGTGATGCAGTCATGCGCCACCTGCCCGAGGCTGCTCGTTCAATCAGACGGCACGTAATCTGATGCCTCCTCCTCGCTCGCCTCCTCCTCCTCCTCGCTGCCGCTCACCGCCTTGCTGCCTGCAGCAGGTCGGAAGCAGCCGTGGCGGCACCAGCAGATCAACCAGCTGTAGCTTCCTGGTGTACACCACACCTCCACAACTGCCATGGACCGAGCCGGCAGCTGTAACGCAGTTCTGCTCAGCACCCTGCCTGCTGAACACAACCATCCTCCCTCATGATCTCACCAGATGCATCCTCAATTGGGTCGTCATCACTGACAGCATCACCGCCATCCTCTGCCTCCTCATCCTCGCTGTTCTCCTCGATTCGCAGCTTCTTGGAGGCTGCGCCCGCCGCCTTGCGCTGGCTCCGCGGCCGCTGGCTCTGCAGAGCGAAATGATCAGGCGAGGCAGTTGAGGGTGAAGGGAGATGCGCAGCTATATGGGCAAAAGAGCATAGAGTCCAGGTCGAAGCACACGCGCAAAGTCAGCCCTTGCTTTGTGACATGCCCAACTGCCAGCCCCCGAAGGCCGCACCGAGGGCGGCTCCTGCGTCCCCGCTGCTGCCGCTGCCTCGTCGCCGCTGCTGCCCGCCAAGTCCACGACCTTATCCTCGGTGTCTGCACACTTGGGTGAACTTGCACGACAGTCAGTGACCGTTTGCCATGCCAACTTGCAGCAACACAGCAACATGTCACTGCTGCCGGCCAAGTCCACACCCTCATCCTCGGTTTCTGCACATTTGGGTGAGCTTGCACAGCAGTCAACGGTCATGCCAGCTCCCAGCCGCCCCGGCAGGCGCGACTGAACCAACAGCCATTCAACCACAGCTCTGCTGGCTGCAAAACCTAGGCGCCRTCCAACTTGCATCAGCATCAGCATCAGCATCAGCATCAGCATCAGCATCAGCAGCCTCACCCGAGTCTGCCGCTGCTGCCCGCTTGCGCGCAGGCTTGGCTTTAGCAGCCGCTGCCTTGCCCGCCGACTTGGGCGCTGCCGCCGCCTGCCGCTTCACAAACGCGTCCAAAGTGGCCTGGGCTGGCTTGCCCGCTCGCGCAGCCAGTGGACGTTCGTCGTCTTCACTGCTGCCGTTCTCCACTAGGTCTCTGCATGAAAAAATCCCGGCGGGGNTTGTCAATGACTGCCGCAAGGAGGTGGCAGGCAGGCACCAGGCATGCTGCCGCCAGCACACAACTGGGCATGGCATCCAACTGTAGCTCGCAATGCTGTCGCCCACCACCGCATGCACCGGCCAGCAAGCAGCCCCGCCCACGAGTAGCACACTGCTGGCGATAGAAATCACATGGGGTGCGACTCGGGCTGCTGCTTGGCCTGCGTCGTGCGCTGCGCACGCTGCTGCTGGCTGCCTGTGCGCTGCAGCTTGCGGGGGGCGCGCTCCTCGGCCTCCGAGTCTGCACAGAGGGTGTGGGAGTGGGAATGGGAAGGAACGACGCCTTGCTGTACGCACTGGCAGGAAGATGCCGCATCGCAAGCGCATTATCAGGTGCAAACTGCCGAGTGCACTGCGTGCGCGCTTGCATCCGCAGCTAGCGCAACAGCGCCACCGCCCAACTCACCCTGCGCCCCGTCCTCCTCCCCGCTGCTGGCCTCGTTGTATCGCAGCCGCTTGCCGGCGGCGCCGCGACTGGCACGCCGCTGTGGGCGCTGCAGGCAGGCATAAGGGAATGGGTGCTGAAATCAACAAGGCAGGTTGGTGGCAGCGGCGGAGGCAGTTGCAGCCGGAGGCAGCATGCGCCACGCATGGCAGCTTGCTGTAGAGTGCAGCAGATGCCCATTTGGTTCTCTGTCCTGTCCCATTGAGCGCACTTGCGATGCGGGCTCCTCCTCAGCCTCCTCCTCCTCCTCCTCTGCTGCCTCTGTGTCCTTTCCGGTGGCCCCTGGTGCGGCTGCTGCTGTGCCTGCAGGCATGGCAAGCATTGCAGGGGTGTGGGGGCGTGGCCGCGCAGTGCACAGCAGCATGGGCACTGGTAACAAAGGCATGCAACAGCCACGGCAGCCCCAAACCATGTCATCACTCCCCAGCAGCCTCACCCCGCGTGCTGAAGTCAAACTTGGAGTGCAGCGGCGGCTGCGCCAGCCAGTCTGGCTCCGGCAGCCGCCGCTCCTCGGGGTTTTCTTCTGCGGTGCCCACCCACCAGCCCTCGCTGAACACGATCTGTGGTAGGGAGAGAAAATGGAGCGCAGCTCTTTGGATACCATTTTGCGCAGCTTGCCACTTGATTGTGGTGCCCTCAGCAACCTGCGCTAACAAGCGCATCGAGGCTGCCCCGCACCATGCTCTCCAGCACATCCTCGCACAGCACCTCGTTCTGACCCATGCGCAGCACCCTCACAATGCCAACAACATATTTGTTTCCCACCGCCGCCCTCACCATGCTCTCCAGCACATCTTCACAGAGCACCTCCTTCTGGCCCATGCGCAGCACCAGGTACTTGTTGCGTGGGAACACCAGTGTGCCTGGGGGAGGTGGTAACAGAATGCTACCAGCATTTCCAGCATGGAATGCAGAGCACTGGCGTGTACTTGTTGCGCGGGAACACCAGCGTGCCTGGGGGGAGCGATGGCATGCAACACATCGACAGATTTGCAAAACATTGCCAGATTTGAGGGCTGGATGCCATGCGCATGTGGCACAGAAGGGAGACGCACGGCAGCCAAGCGGCGGCAGCAGTAGCAGAAGTAGCAGCAGCAGCGGCAGCGGCAGCGGCAGCAGTCTGGGCAACCAGCAGCAGCAGTGTAAGCCAGCAGGCCACCCACCAAACAGCTTGTAGCGGCCCTGGGGGAAGTCGAGGTACATGACCGGGTTCTTGCTGTCCAGGGCTGCCAGCGTGCCCTGCAGGGCAGAACTAGGGGTGCGAGGTGTTGCAAATTGGGGAGTGGTTGGCAGGAACAGCGCTGCAACCCAACAGCAGCCAGACGCCCGTGCTGACGGGATCACCATCCGGCAGCCGCATCATGCACGCACCAGCTTGCCGGCGGCGGCGGGCGCCAGCTGGAAGTTGAAGGCCAGCAGGTAGCGGCCCTTGCGGCTGCTGCTCTTCTTCACAATGTCCTTGCCGCCCGCGCGCTGCATCACTGCAGGATAGTGAACGCGCGCGTAGACGGATGGGCGGGTAGGCAGCAGGGTAGTCGAGGCAGCGGAGAGATGGTGCACGCGACACCGCTGGCTGTACAAGCAGCAACATGTGCAGGGAGCAAATGCCGATGCAGCAGAAAACCCACCTTTGGTTGGCGGCAGCGGCTGGGTGCACAGCCGCCGCGTGTGCGAGAGAACCTGCAGCGGGGGAGCGAGTGGCCGGGGCAGCTGCAATGTTGGCCACCGTTCGGCTTCATCACTGCTGCTCGCACGCTGCCGCACTCTGCATTTTTAGGACTATTTCGAATCACTCACCCCCATGTCGAAGGCGGCCTCCTGCAGACGCTGGTGCTCAACCAGCGATGGGTCCTCTGCCGCAGCGGCGGACGCTGCGGCTTGGGCCTTTGGCGCCATGGCGGCGGCGGGAGCGGCGGCGGCAGGACAGCCTGTGCTGGCTGCGGGTCGGTTCGACGGCTGGGCGAGCACTGCCCGATGCTGGGTTGCTGCTGATCAGCCCAGGAGGGGCAGCAAGGAGGCAGAGCAGACGCGAGCTGTTTCGGCGCAGCCGCTGCTGCGCCTCTGGGTGCCGCAGCAGCGATCGGATGAGCACGCGGTGCAGCAAAACGAGTGAAAGGAGCCGTGAGCGGGGGCGCGCTGTTTCGAGCAGCAGGAGGGGCGATTGCGGAGCCCGATGGGCCCGATGACCAGCCTATGAGACTCAGGGATGGTACAGACCGCGATCGGCGCTCGCCGCAACGCTTTAGGCCACCTTTGGCAGCGGCGCGCTGGGGCGGTGGCGGCGGCACAGCGTGTGCCGCGGGGAGGTGCGTTGCTTGTCATTCCTGCTGCCCAGAGCTGCATGTGGATGGCATGTCGTTTGAGGCGCCGCCAAAAGTGATCCCTCCAATGGACTGTGACTTGCAGAAGAGGCCCCCAACTGCTCGACGCGTGCTGCCGCGAACCAACTTGTAGCATGTGGCGGTCAGTTTGCACAAGCGCGAGCCACACCGTGCAGGAAGGGCCGTCCTAATCGAGTGCACATCACCGGCTGCGAGCTACCATCCAGCCCATGATTGCTGCTGCCCAGCCCCACATGCTCGGCTATGCTTGGGACAGCGTAGGGTTTGTGATGCCCTTGCCGCCGGCTGCCGCCAGCCCAGTGCCGCTTCGCCTCGGATCGCCCGCAACCCATCACAGATCGAGTGCGATACTGCGAGCCTGTAGGGGCGCCAGGGCATTCAGTAGCCCGCCCTGTGCTCGTGGCGCAATGTGCGCACCCTCCCCACGTGAATGAATCACGCTGCGCCGGCCCCCAGACCCTCAGATTGAGTTGCGGTGCGTGTCCAAAAGCGAGAGGGGGCAAAATGAGCGCCCTGGGCTGCTAGGGCGGGCCGAGCAAACAAGAGCCGGCCCTCTCTTTAGTGCAGCCGAGAGATTTTCCCGCAGACAGCAGGTGAGTTTGTGGTCGCGCGCGTGGAGCGATGCGCTCGCCAAAGGAGTTTGGCGCTCGCTGCCAGGCTCTGTTGCTGCGCCTCTGCTTGCCCACTGCCCTCTGGCGGATCTGTGACACATGCCGGCGCCGATTCGATGCGCTCAGGCGCTGCCGCCGCTCAGGGCCAGCGGCGGCGGCGGCGCCCCTTCGTGCCGCCCTGGCTTCCGCCCATCGCTGACCCGCGTGATTGTGTGCCTGATTGCGTGCGTACTGATTGGCTGCAGGCAAGGCGGCTCTTACGCATCTGCCGCTCGCTGCGGCAGCGGGCAGCACACAGCCGGCTGCATCGCCAGCACCCCCGCTCGCCAACGGGCACAGCTGCTGCGCCGGCCTGCTGGCCGGCCGTGCTTTGACACGCCGCCATGTACACGCTGACGATTGAGGGCGATTATGCCAACTACACGACGCAGCAGTGCTTCAACCCGGACTTCACTTTCAGCCAGCAGGTGGACTGCCATGCGCAGCACCTCAACGTGTCCCACCCGCCCTCGTGAGTCGTGGAGAGTTTGCTGCCGGCTGCTGCTGCTGCTGCTGCTGGTGTGGGTTTGAGATGTGCCGGTTGGTTAATGTTGCTTGTCGTCTGAGAGGTTGAGCTGCTACTGCATTGTGTGACAGCGGTTGGGCTGTGCCAGGCGCCCGAGCGTTCTGCCCTCGATCAATTTGGACCACTTCTGTGTCCCCCTGCAGAGCACCTGGAGCTACCAGAGCGCTCTTCCTTTGAGTTGATCAATTTCACACTCTGTGTTGCTGCCCTGCAGCACCTGGAGCTACAATGGCCACCGCTCCCATCTACCTTCCTCCATTTTTTTGACCCTGTTCTTGCGTATCGCATGCTGTTCGTCCTGCAGCACCTGGAGCTATGATGATTACCCGTTCCTGTGGGAGCCCACCATCTGCCTGCTGACCAACGTGACCTACAGCCAGCGCATCAACGTGCCGGGTGCGCTCAGGCAACCTGCTGGGCTGCTGGGGGCAGTCTGCAGGCGCTGTGGAGGGCTCGCTTGCATGCAGAGGCCTGGGGCGCACGGCTGCTGTCGTCTGGATGTGCAGGAGCAAGATCGCATGATGCGCCGCTGGCTGCCTGGGCACATGCGATTGTGTCACAGCCGGCTGCTGCCATGGGCACTCCCTGCAGACAACTTCAACTGGTGCTTCGTGCCGCTCTCCGGCTCCGATGCCTTCCTGTTTGTCTCCCTGGCCCTCATCGCCTGTGGCTGCCTGTTTGGCAAGCTGTCGGCGGTCTGGGTGCTGGTGGCAGGTGCGCGGCTGTACGTGCTGGCAGCTGATGGCCGGTTTGTATCGTACGATGTTGGGAACTGGTTGACAGGTGTGCATCGTTGGGGCGGCAAGCACAGCGCCTGCAACTTGTGGCACAATTCAGCGCCTACATCCACACCTGATGTTTGCCACTCCTATTCCGCCCAGGCGGCGTGCTGGGCGTGGTGAACAACTACGCCAACCTGCGCCACATCTCCAACAGCATCACGCTGTGGCTGGGCATCTCGCCGCCAGACCTGTTCTTCTATGCGGTGGGTGCTGTTGCAGTGACTGGTTGTGAGCTGCTGCAAGTGCTGTTGTCGGCTGTCCTGCTGTGGGTTTCTGTTGCTGGGCACCTTGATGGCCTTGGCCGGTGTTGGAGCCAGCCTGGCTGCTGGTGCCGCTCTGCCTAGCATAATCAGCAGCTTTGCAAGCACTGTCGCTCACCCGGCCCCAACCTCAACCGCTGCTTGCAGTTCCTGCCGCCGCTGCTGGTGGACAGCGCCATACGAATCGACTTCTTCATGTTTTCAAAGGTGCGCTGGCAAGCTTCGTATTCTTGGGGGGTAGNTAGGCATTGCAAGCAGGGATTGTTTTTGTTGCAAGCTAAGCAATCTGCTTATAGACTTCTTCATGTTCTCAAAGGTGCGCTGGCAGGCTTGTGGTTTGAGCCGATCCCTGAGCAGTTGGGCAGCATTGGCGCGCTGCGCTGTGCTCAGCGTGGCGCAGTCGCATTGCTGCAGCCCAGCTGTGCGCCGCCTCACGACTTCTCGGGATCACGCTTGCCCGCCACCCTCCTCCGCCCCTGCAGCTGTGGGTGCACTGCGTGCTGATGGCCTTCGTCATGGTCGTCCTGTCCGCCTTGATCCTCACGCCACGTGAGCGCTGACTGCAGCGTGCCTTGCTCGCAGCAAATCAACCGCACGCCGCTGCGCTGTCCATACGTGCATTAGTCTGCCTGGCCTGGGAGCTTGTGCTGCATACCCTGCTGTCTGNCCCCGCTTCCGCCTTCCCCAGACAAATTCAGCTGTGCTTTACGGCCCCCTTGCTGAAGGTGCGCACTTCAAAATGTTGCCTAACKGGSACRGTKGATTAGCATGTGGGCGCGCSGCAGCGYTCCYGCCGCATTAAATTCTGCCTCAGGGCACTGAAATAARCKTTTTKAGGCCGGGGAGGGYCCCGGAGAGGGGGCGACACGCGCGCCGCATGGTCGGCTGGGCCGCAYAGTGCGCTTTKKGSGCCGCTGCAATSCYMWAAWGCCTTCARTGAATGYTAAAACACATTCCAGTMTRGCGGCAGGGGCKGCCGCCGCTGCCGCCTGSYGCCGCCYHGGGCSGGCGGMRGGCGGCRGCAGCYGAGGCTTGGGAGCGGCAGCATGACTGGCRSSCCCGCTGGGGTTGGCAATGCTGCYGCCACTTCGCCAMTTTGCTGCTGGGTCCAGAAGCTCTGCCAGAGGCCAGTGGCAGGCCTTGCACAGGYCCGCCTGGGCCTCTGCGCAGCGGCCGCCGCTGCYGTCGGCAGCGGCGGCGGACGGTGACTGCGACAAGCYGCTGGAGCGGCHGGCCCTGCCCGGRTGRSCCCMACARCTCCYAGACYAGMTGYWWKGGKAGTAGGGHKYYTGCMTGAAARCCTACTGGYGCTGCAGSWGCTSAAGGCAAGGCTGMGCAGGGGYGGGCGYGTGGGCTGCCGCCRGGTGCGAGCGGCAGGSTAGCGSCGCCCTGGCGGCAGCSSYGCCCTGGCTGCCCTGCCACTGCAGGAAGTKMTATWKGACTGTTTTCACANNGTGAYCAGCTCCAGCAGCTGCCAAAANCACTTSSAGCAGCCCGGTYAGAKTGCTCWCCAGGCTGYSTGCAGGCTGGCCKGTAGTGWTTGTCRGCCTGCCCTGGAAACGACACCGYGCGGCGGCGCGCCGSGGCTGAMRCCWCNAGNSACKSTKCNNGRAACAGMKSTACAGAGMGAWAAKMGAACGAGGGGCCYGGGCCKGGCCGRCCGCCGGGAGGTTGCGCGRCYYTKCNGCCCTTGGNCSGTTTTYGGCTCTGTAGASCCCTARRGKRSYGCKCCGRGAGAAAATTGCGCKAAAAAYCAGAGCGAYYGGTGCCTGTTTGAGGCCAGGCTCACAATCACCGCCCCGCCGCCYGCCGCCGCCCCACGACAYTTTKAAGTGCCCCCCCCCACGACAAGCGCGCAAGAAGAGGATGCACCGCTTGCTGAACAGATNTTGTTACTGATGCTTCTACCCTCGCCCTACCTCGCAGTCATCCTGTACGTGCTGTGCTTCTCCAGCCGCGGCTTACGATGCCAATACTGCGTTCCAGTACTGCCTTTGACTGCACGAACTTGGCTGCTGTCCTCCCCCTGCTCTCGCAGTGATCCTGTACGTGCTGGGCTTCTCCAGCCGCGGCTTCACCTGGGTGCACGGCGCGCTCTTTGCCTCCATGATCTCCTCCACCGATGCCCTGGCCGCCACAGCCATCCTGAAGCAAGGTGGGGCGGTTCTGGGCGAGGGGTGGAGGGGCTGGGACTGGGTTCCTCGGCCAATGCCCTGGCCGCCACAGCCATCCTGAAGCAGGGTAAGGAGGGTTACATTGAGTGAGGGGCTGGAAGTATGAGCTTGAGTGAAGGCGGCTCGAGAACATCGGGAGGGGCGCGGTGCAGGGGGCACAGCTGGGTCAGGCTGCAGGGCGGCTGCCTGGGATGCAGCCCAACTGATGGCCGTCGCACTACGCATGTGTTGCGGTGCACAGCCCGCACGTGCGTGCATGAGCCCATCCTTCACTGTTCGCCCTCCTATCCAGGTGGCGACCCTGAGAGGCTGGTGGTGCTGCTGCAACTCACTTCCTCCTCTTATTGCCTTGCTACAGGTGGCGGTCCTGAGAAGCTGGTGGTGCTGATGGAGGGGGAGGCGCTGCTGAACGACGCCTCCGGTGAGCGCAGCTGTGCTGATCAGATGGGTGGCATGTAATCGTCCGACTGAGGTGGCACTTGATGGATGGCAAACGGATGCATTTGATCATGGGGTGCACGGCTGTGTTGCGCTGTGTCCCAAAGATTCAACGTCTGTTGACAGCTGCCACCCGCGCCATCGTCCTGCCTTGCAGCCATCACCCTGTTCGAGGTGTTCCTGCACCTCCTGGCTTAACTCTTACTGATTTGCTTTCCGCCCCACGGCTCCTTGCAGCCATCACCCTGTTTGAGGTGTTCCTGCACCTGCTGGCCGATTACAGCCCCACCACCGGCGTGCCCTCCGTGTGGGGCTCCATCCCGGTCATCATTGAGGACACGCTCAAGTGAGCTGCTGCTCTCTGTTTGTTTGTGCCTGATTGGCTGGCGTGCCCTCCATGTGAGGACACGCTCATGTGAGCCGATTCTGTCGCTGGACTACAGTGGTTGCGCAATGTGCAAGGATGTGAAATTTTCGACAGCAGTGACAGCTGCGCTGGCTGTGTGCTTGCCACTCTGCTGCAATGTTGCCGCCATGCTGAGCCAAGTGGTGCGGCTGTTGCTGTCCGCAGGCTGGCGGGCATTGGCGCGGGCGTGGGACTGGCCATGAGCATCGCCACCGGCTACCTGCTCAGGTGGGTGTTGCGGCTCAATTGTGCTGCCAGGCCGCTGGTTTGATCGTCTGTGCCCATATGCTGCCGCGGGCTCACCGCCAGTGAAACACCGTGAGCATGGCTGCTGCCAGCAGTTCCTCTGCTCCGCTGTCTATTCTGGTGGCCCTCCGCCTGCCTCCNAAAACCCACAACCCTACGCCTCTCTGCCAGGTGGCTGCGCTGGCGGGGCGCCAAGCCAGCTGTGGAAATCACCATCATCCTGGCGGTGGCCTACCTGTCGTTCTACGTGGGCCAGAGCCCCGCAAAGGTGGGTAGGAAGGGCCGCAGGCGGGGCAGCCCTCTTGTTGGCTGCATGTCGCCTGTCAGGCGACAGAACTGGAGTGCTGGCAACTCTGGTCTGATGGCGACAGGATCCTGGCAGTCCAACTGATGGCAACTGTTGCTGCCTCCCCTTGCAGGGTTCGGGCGTGATTTCCGTGGTGGTGTTTGGCCTGTGGGGCAACTTCACCAGCAAGTGGGGCATGCTGTCCACGGCCGAGGAGTCGGGCTCCTTTGACGCCTGTGAGCATTCTAGATATTGGACTTGGCACGTTGTTTTGATGCTACATACTTTTTTCGTGCTCTGGGGAAGGGCGGGTGAGCAGTATACGGCCGAGGAGTCGGGCTCCTTTGATGCCTGTGAGCTTTCTTGCCCTTTTACTTTACGGTTGTGGCTGTGAGCACACTGGGGAGAGGCATGTGAACCCATTTTGCCAGGTTGGACGAAGCACATGTGGCTGTTCTTTTCCCAAAGGTGCTGTCAAACCAGCTGAAGGCGGTGCGCTGCTCCATGTGTGCTCTCCTTGCAGTCTGGGACACGCTGCCCTTCGCCTCCAACGGCCTCACTTCCTCTGGGGGAATCTCTTGCTATTTCTAATATGCTAAGACTCTGCCTCCCCTGCAGTCTGGGACACGCTGTCCTTTGCCTCCATCCGCCATGTAATCCCTTTCGGGCATGCCTGATTTTTTGGGATTGCCTGGATGAAACACCCNTCCCCCCTGCAGTCTGGGACACGCTGTCCTTCGCCTCCAACGGCCTCGTCTTCTTCTGGGCAGGCATCGCCTCCATCAACTACCTCATCAGGTGAGACCCATTGCTTGGCGAGCAGCCTACACTGTAGCGCCACCTGTAGTGTACAGGCGGCGGTGCTGTGCACTGCACCGGTGCCTTTCGCGTGGGGCTAAGCCATGCGCTGCTGTGCGGTCGACGCCCCTGGCACAGCACCTCTAGCCTGCTGCCAGCTTGTGTTCATCGGATGAATGATGACAGGCATTCTTCCCACCCTCTCACAGGAGCATCGACATCCTGGGCGGGCAGGCCTGGTCGTACGCCGCCATCCCCTTCATCTTCATCTTCATGCTGCTCATCCGCACCGGCTGCATGGCGCTGTTCAACCTCACCGCCTTCACCTGGATCAAAGAGCGTGAGTCTTTGCATGCACAGCAGAATTGTACCGTGGATATTTAGGGCCCTCCTCTGGCCTAGCCTTCACCTGGATCAAAGAGCGTGAGTGGCACAGCAGGGCTGTACATCTAATTTAGGGATCCTCTCTAGCCCTCACCTGCATCAAAGAGCGTGAGTGGCTGGTTGCGTGTGCCAGTGCTGCTGCCAGTCACGGAGCGACCGGCTATTATTGGCATCTCATGGCGCCCGCCTGTGCTGCCTGCTTTCAGTCGTGTTCTGCCTGCCTGCTGTGTTCGTGTGCCGACCCACCCGCCCCACAATCACTTCCCCCCTGCAGGCCTGTCATGGGCGGAGGTGGTGTTCACCGGCTGGGCGGGGCTGCGCGGCGCCATCTCGCTCATCCTGAACGCCGACTTCATCGCACACAGGTGTGCGCTTTTGCTTGGGTGCAGCATTGTGGGAGCGGGCACAGCCTTATGGTAAGCCGAATTTCGCTTTACCAAGCGTGGCACTCTGTGGGCGCCTGTTCGCGAGCAGACCTTGCTGGAAGCACACCGTGCTCACGCTTGCTGCTCTGCGCTGCGCTCTCCACCCTGCTGCAGCGCGTTCCTGCAAGGCGACAAGACCAACCCTGACGACCCGTACAGGCAGCTGGGTGCGTGAATCGTTCATTTGCTGTGCTTGCTTGGAAGCACACGTGGTTAGGCACCTGAGCTGGCGTGTCACCTTGCATGCCTTGGCCAAAGTGCGCACCTTGTCAATCCGTCAGCCTGCCTCTCCACCTGATCCCGCATACAGCTCTGCCGCGCCATCCCTGCCATCCATGCTTCCTCTTTTTNCTTGCCCCCCNGCAGACCAGGTCAACAGCGACATCGCCATCTGGACCTCCGCCTTTGTGCTGCTCACCCTCATGGTCAACGCACCCTCAGTCAGGTGAGCAAGCGCCTGCTGTGGAGCTGCAACATGCTGAACAGCTMCTGCTGCTGCTGCTGCTGCTGCTGCTGCTGCTGCTGCTGCTGCTGCTGCCTGATCGCATCATGTGAAAGTGGCACCTACGCACTTTCCCCGTCGCACTGCAACCTGCATCTAGTTGTCCCGGGCTGCTGCCATGCAAATTGCGGCCGGCTCGTGCCTGTGGGATCAGCAGCATGATGCAGTCGCCGCCATTTGTCCCGCACCATTGCCGCAGCACCATCATGCACTGGCTGCGCCTGGACCGCATCAGCCGGGAGAAGCAGGCGAGCGGGCAAAGGATGGGCTGCTATATTTGTGGGCGACGATTGCGCCTTGCGTGCCACTGCCACCGCGTGATCCTGACTGGCCGCTGAGTTGCAGTTTCGACGCTGCCGTCACTCACCCCCCTGGTTTCCTTCCTCTGCTCTCCCTGTCAGGCCATGCGCGCCAAGGCCAAGCGAGCGCTGCTGCGCTTCACGGGAGCTGCGATTGACACGCTGAGGGATGACGAGGAGGAATTCCTGCAGGGTGGGTGGACGGGCATACGTTGCAGCAGCTTTTGGCCTGCGATACCAGCCACTTGCTTTGCACGGTTGCCATCCAAAATGATCGCCCTGCTGTTGCTGCTGTCAGTGGCTGGCTGGTTCACCGGCGGCAGCCCTCTGCGCCTGCCCTCCCNGCCCTGCAGGAGCGAACTGGGAGGCGGTGGCTGCCTATGTGGACATCAGCCAGGCTTTGAAGAAGTTTGACCCACCTGCCGAACCGGAGGCCGGCAAGGGTGGCGCCGAAGGTGCGCCGGCTCAGGAGACACTCTGCCATTTGCAGAGGAGCGCGATGGCACGCCCTGCAGCCTGCCTGGCGTGCATGAGCTGCTGCTGGTTCGCTGCCCTCCTGCCCTTTGGCCTGCCTTTTGGCCGTCTTCACACATTCAGTAACACCTCACCTGCCCCCCCCCCCCGCCCCTCGCTCCCCCCGCAGCGCTGACCACGCGCAAGTCGATTCCGCACCTGCTGCTGACGCCGCTGCGCGCGCCTGTGGACCTCGCGCTCTCACCGTTCATGCACGCCAACAAGGAGGCAGCTGCCACCCCAGCCGCTGATGCGCGGGAGCCGTCCGGCCGGGGGCGCAGCGTGGGCGGCGGGCTGGCAGCCATTGGTGGCATGCTGCGCTCCATGTCCCACAAAAACCTGGCAGAGACAGACCGCAGCACGCGCAGCAGGATGGGGCGCCGCAACAGCCGCGGCTCGCACCGTGGCCGCAGCCGCAGCAGGAGCCGGCGGGGGCGCTTCAGCGACACCGACAGCGGCGGCGAGAGCGGTGGGTTGACCTAGGGAAATAGATGGAATGGAAACCTGGTTGAGGACCATCAATGGTATGGGCGCCGCGCTGGCGTGTGTTCCACACAGCACCTGCCAGATTGCATGGCCACCTGTCGTGCCAAGTGCAGTACCAGAGATTCAAGCAAAGTTGCTCTCTGCCTGTGCAGACTTTGAGGAGAGCGACACCGAGTCGTCTTCCAGCCTGGACAGCGGCTGGTCGGGGCCCTCGTCTGCTGGCCCCATGCTGGGAGAGGTGCGCCCAAGGGCTGGTATGGAAGTTGTGTGGTGAGGACCCAGATGGCGGTTGCATTGCGCACATCCCTTCCGTGCCGCCGCTGCTGCTGCATGCTAGGCTATCTGCCGTCCCGGGCTGTCTCAACGGCTGCCCATCTCGCCCAACTCACTCTGCCTGCGCAGGTGTGTGAGGAGTGCCCCTTCCTGCAGCGGCCCGCCCAACGGCGCAACAGCACAGAGGCTGAGGTGAGGCGGCCTACATAGGGCATAGGAGCACTTGGCTGCTGCGGCCTGTGCAGTGGGTACCGTTGGCTCGCACGTGCATGTGCTAGAGGCTCGTACCAGCAGAGGCAATGCTCTCAATCTATCAACCCTCTCTGCAACGTCCGTTGCCTGCCATCGCTGCAGGTCCCTGCCGAGGCCCCAGATGCGCAGGGCGACATTGAGATGGGCCTGCGCCCGCCCCTGCAGCAGCCGCAGCTTCCCGCCCAGCAGCCGCAGGCTGCAGAACCACATGCTGGTACCCCAGCAAACGCAGCCGCCCCAGTTGCTGAGGCTGCAGTGTCGGCAGGCCAGGCGGCAGCAATGGCAGCCATGGCACCCTCCTCGCCCGCTCAGCCACCTGCAGGGGAAGCACCAGCACCTGCCCCAGCCGCCGCGGCAGCTGCAGCTGCTGGAGCAGCCCAGGCGCGGCAGCCACCGCTCAGCCCGGCTCCCGCAGCAGAGGAGGAGGAGGAGATGACAGCTGAGGAGCTGCAGTTCATGCGGCAGGTGCAGGAGCGGCAGCGTGCGCAGCAGCAGCGGCGGCCCACCCTGGGCGGCCTGTTCAGCCCGCCCTCTGACACCGAGACGCCCTCGCCGCACCCACCGGCACCCGGCAGCGCAGCGGGACCCTTCGGGCTGGCTGCCGCCGGCGCAGCCGCGGGCGGGCTGGCCAGCAGCAGCTTGCGCGACAGCCGCCGCCAGGGCAGCAGCGGCGCGCTGCAGACTGTGACGGAGCACCAGCAGCTTGTGACAGCTCGGGGGTCTGGCAGGTGGCACCAGCAGCTGGAGGAGCCCGGTTCGTCTGCAGCGGGCAGCGACAGGGAGGGCTCAGACCTCTATTATTCCAGCATGCCAGCCGCCATGGGCCGCCAGCTGCAGGCACAGCTGCGGCGGGAGCTGCAGGGCGGTGATGCTGCCGGCACACCGCAGGGCGCTGCTGCGGCAGGGGCTGCCGCTGCGGCCGGCAGTGCACCTGCAGCTGATGGCCACACCCGCACTCCCTCTGGAGAGGAGCTCTATTATTCCAGCCTGCCGGCAGTGGCCGGCCGCCAGCTGCAGGCACAGCTGCAGCAGCACCTGATGGTCACGCCGCCACACCGGCTGGCGGGCGGCAGCCAGGAGGCTGGTGAACAAGCAGGCGCCTCACCACCTGTTGCTGGCTCGCCACCAGACTCCCCCGGTGCCTCGCCAGTCACTGAGCAGAGCCCAGAATCGCCACGGGCCAGCTACTACAGCAGCGTGCCTGCCGCTCTGGGCAGGCAGATGGCGCAGCAGTTGGCTGCGGAGCGTGCCAGCGGAACAGCGGCAGCAGCGGCACCGGCGCCTGCGCCTGTGCCTGCCTTGCCAGAGCCACAGCCCAGTGCGCAGCCCGAGTCGCCACGTGGCAGCTACTACAGCAGCGTGCCTGCGGCAATCGGTCGGCAGATGGCTCATCAGCTTGCAGCGGAGCGCGCTGCTGCAGGCGGTGCTGCTGCCGGCGCTGCAGCGCCTGCCGTTCCGAGCAGCATTGTGCCCAGCATCGCAGCAGCAGCACCCGCAGCTCCAGCTGCAGCGCAGGAGGCCAGCCCTCCTCTAGAGTCTCCCAGGGGGTCTTATTACAGCAGCGTCCCTGCAGCTATGGGGCGCCAAATGGCTCAGCAGCTGGCAGCGGAGCGGGCGGCGACAGCAGCCACAGGGCGGAGCTCAGCTGCCGCGCCTGCAGCTGCTGCGCTGCCGCCGCTGCCACCAACGCAGCGGCAGCAGCAGCCGGCTGCCCAGCAGGAGGAGCGGGAGGCTGTGGATGCCAGCTTGGCTGCTGCCTATTACTCCAGCCTGCCTGCTGCAGCAGGGCGCAGCCTGCAGCGCCAGCTGGCTGAGCAGCTGGCGGCCGCTCGCCAGCAGGGCGACGCGCAACCACAGCAGCAGCAGCAGCAGCCAGCAGTTGCAGGCGCTCAGCCCGCTGCCGTCCCAGCGCAGGCTGCCGCAGCGCCATCCAAAGTGGCAACAGAGGCCGACTTTTACAGCACCATGCCTGCTGCGGTGGGGCGTGCCATGCAGAGCCAGCTGCGCAAGCAGCTGTCGGCAGGCCAGCAGCCCGACAGCGCAAAGAGCGCTTCCAGCGGGGCTGGCGAGGCAGCAGCCGCCTTTGGCCGCGGCCCAGCCCGCTACGGCCGGCGGCAGCGGCAGGCATCTGGCAGCAGCGTGGAGCAGTCTGCCTCCAGCCAGGTGCCTCCTGCTGCAGCGGCAGCAGCTGCAGGCCTGCACGCGGCGCGCCCGGCACGCCCGCAGCGCATGCCTCCACCAGCGCAGCGGCGGCCGGCTTGGGAGGACTATCACCGCACCGTGACTGGCGCGGCAGGTGGGTGCCTTTATGGTCGGGGCGTGCAGTCTGGTTCTCTGACTGCTGTTGCACCTTGAGTGCATCCGACGCCGGCAGCTGTCTGATGGCATGATCCTGTGTTGAACGTCCAACATAAAGCATGCGTCTCCTCCCTTTTCCACCTGCAGGCCACAACCTGCAGGCGGAGCTGCAGCGCCAGCTGTCGGCACAGCGCGCCTCCACCTCTGCAGCTTCTCGTGCAGCGACCGCAGCTGCTGTGCAGGCGGGGCGGCTCAGCGGCATGCCACAGCGCGACCTGCTGGGGCGCAAGATTGACCGCAGCTCCCGCCACGCAGCCTCCAGTACTACAGCCGGCAGCAGCAGCGGAGAGATGCKAAGCCTGCCGCTGCCTGTGGGTGGCGTGCTGGCCGCGGCGCCGCCAGGCGCCACTGCCGCCTCAGTGCTGCCAGCAGCCACGCCGCTGTCTGCCCACCTGCAGCTGCGGCGGGCGCGGACCCTGCACGACCGCGCCGCACGGCAGGGCNCGACCGCGCCGGCACGGCAGGGCACGCCTGCCGGCGCAGCGGCAGAGCTGGCAGCTGCCGGCCCGCTGTCGGCGCGGCAGCCGCCGCGCAGCAGAGAGGAGGTTATTGCCGTGCTGTCGCGTGGCAGCGCCCCCTGGTGAGGGCCAGCCCACGATGGATGCACTGCCCTCTCCCCTCAGCAGCCATGACTGGCATCTGTCCTAGCTCGTGCCACTTGACGCGCACGCCGACTGAACATCTCCTTGCCCCACCCCATCTCACTCCCACAGGGCGCCCGCTGCGGCCGACACCTCATGGCAGCACAAGCCGATGCGGCTGGACAAGCGCACCTCGCACCACCACCGCCACGGCTCTGCAAGTATCGCGGCAGCCTCTGAGGCCGGCTCCCAGCCCACCTCCCCAGATTTCATGGCCGCTTCGGGAGGCATGACTCCTGCCACGCTGCTGGCACGTACATACAGCGGCCCCACGGTGGTTGCAGCCATCACTGCTGCCTCCACGGGCCGCAAGATGCAGCAGCGCGCCGCCCTGCTGCAGCGCATCTCTGCGGACGCCATCTCGGTGGGTTGTGGGGAGCTGCGGCTGGCAACAGTGCAAGAATTGGGTGATCTCCAAGCATCCGCATTTGGGTCTTCTGCGGCAGCTAGCAGGCGCCACGCAACCCCTGCCTGCAGCCCTTGGCCAAGCAACCCACGGTGCCTCCATGCCCCTCGTCTCTCCCATGCAGCGCGATTCGAGCCTGCACGATGGCAGCACCGCCGCCGCTGCAATGGCAGCTGGCCTGTTTGCAGATGCCGATGGCAAGCCGCCTCTGGAGGCTGTCTCGCCCTTTGCCCAGATCAGCGGCGTGTGAGTGCCGCGTAGTCGGGGATGTGTGGTGGCGGCGGTGCATGTGTTGCAGGTTGAAGGCTGCGGTTTTCGTCTGGCAGTGTTTGCAGTCCCTCTGCGCCACGCACATCTGCCAACCTGCTCGCTGACCTCCCCAATCCCCTGTCCTCCCGTGCACCTGCCAGCCCGCTGACCCCCATGGGCAGCGGCGCCGGCGGCGGCATGAGTGAGGGCGTGCTGACGGAGATGCGCAGCCGCCTGATCGCCGGCCTCAAGCGCTACTTCCACGGCAAGCGCATGGAGGGCCTGCTCAGCGTGCAGGTGAGTGGATATGGCAGCAGCCGGCACGGTGCAGCGGTGTGGCACTTTAACAGCATGTAGAGCTAAGGACAGCTCCGAGCCGACAGGGCCTGCTTACCAGCCTGCCTCAACCTGTCATACTGATGCGCGCGACCTCCACACACTGAACACTTCTTTCACATGATTCCTACACACTTTGTAGGGCCTGCGCATCCTTGAGTATGCGTGTGACCATGCTGCGGAGCACACTAACACGCCCCTGGGCATGTGGGCCCTGCTGGAGAAGGAGGTCCAGGTGCGTTGCGCTTCAGCTATCGCTTTGCAAGCCTCAGGTGTTGCGGGGATTGCCAGGACTGTTCATTTGCAAGCCTGGGCTGAAGCACTCTCTAGCTCAGCATGGGACCTTTGCCCCACTCTTAACCATCTTGGCAGGGCAAGATCGGCACGCGCGTCACGGCGCGCTGCCTGCTGCTGCTGGCACGCAGCTGGCGGTCTGCGCCGCGCTGGCTGCAGACCGCCACCAACTGGCCCGTCACCCGCATCACAGGTGGGCAGTCTGGGTGACATGGCTCGCTGGACAGCTTAGTCTGCCTGCCGTTCCTTGGCGCGCAGGTGTGCCGCCATCTGCAGCAGTTTGTTCACTGCTCTTCTCACGTTGCCCACCCACCCCACTGCCCCGCGCTCAGGCTTCCTGCGCCGCCTGCTGGGCCGCGCTATGCTGGTGTCCTGCGAGGTGGCAGTCGAGTACTACCTCGCCCTGATCCACAGCCCCCAGGTGTGTGTGCATGCCTGGGTGATGGCGGGGTCCGTGAGGCTTGCATGTTCTGGGCTGCAGCTGCGCTGCATGTCATGCAGAGATTGCCAGCGAGCCTGCCGGCAAGTAAGGGCCTGCTTGCTAAGCCCATTTTCCTGGCACCTGCAATTCTCCCTGCTCCCTAAACCGCAGATTCAGTGGCTGCAGCAGACGGAGCAGGCGTGGCCGCTGCAGGTGGAGGTGGACTCAGAAGTGGATGCCGCCTACCGCTTCATCATTGACAGGCAAGTGTGTGCTGTTTGCTGCTGTGTCTGGGACAAATGGACACACAAGGCGTGTGCTGCTGCACCCTCCCCGAGGCAGGTGAGGTTGTTGCATGCGCCACGGCAGCATGCCTTGCTTTGCAGCAGCTGGGCCGCCGTGCACAGCTGCAGCGCAGCACCCCACATTTCAGGTAGGGCCCCAGCCYCCGCCCGTGGCTGGGTGACCCGTTCACCCGTGGGCACAGCAAGCTGCCGGGAACAATACCCTGGGGTGCCCTGCACCGTGGGCGCGCCCGGGATGCCCTCTTGGCACATCTCTCTCATTGCACTTCCAATGACTTGCATGCTGCATCTATGCGTGTGCCGCGCTCTGCCAGTGCAATGGGCGCCGCCGCCGCCGCCTGACGTGCCTGCTCACCTTGGCTGCTCCTCTGCCCCTTACTTGCTTCTCCCAGGGAGATTGAGGCGCCCGACCGCTTCCAGGCCATCCAGTCGTACCGGTAAGCTGCTCATCGTCTTGGTGCTCCTAGGTTTGTGCTTAGCATGCACTGATGCACTAGCCCAACTGTTTAACAATCATGCCACTGCCCCCTTCCTGCAGCGCCGCCATGGCTGTGCTGCGCCAGCAGCTCACCTTTGTGCACGAGCTGTACGAGTCGGGTGGGTGCTGGGCAGAGAGTTGTCATCCATGCTGCCTGCCTGCTGCACTGCAATCATCGCATGGAGTGAGCAACTTGGCCACCCCTATGCATTGTTTCCAAATGTGGTGCTGTCCTATCTGCATGGCAGGCATGGTGGACGAGGGGGAGAACCCATGATGCTGCCTCTGACCCACTGCTCCACTGCTCTCTGCTTCGCTCAATGCTCAAATCACTGCAGGCATGGTGGACGAGGGCGAGAAGGAGGACATGCTGGCGCCGCTGGACAAGCGGCTGCGCCACCTGGAGATCACGGGTGGGCAGCTGTGGCTGGGAGGTGGCAATGGCAGCGCAGCAGAAGTCTGTGCCAAGCGGTTGCGCAGTGTGAACCCAGTGTTGCGTGGGCGGTGGAAGCCCGCCGCTTGCTGCCCACCAAAGCATCTGACACGGCACACACAAACCATAATACACTCTTGGTTTTGTGTCCATGTGCAGGCCCGGTGTGGAAGCCGCCGCGACCGCGCGCCGTGCTGCGCGGCCTGCCCTTCATGCAGGTGGGTGTGCTGGGCAGCCTAGCATTCAGAGTTCATTCAGCACCGGCGCGCTTCTCGTGGCATGCTGCCAGGCCGCGGAATGTGCTGCTAGCACAGCCCCCACGGGCACATGCCTCGACCTGACAGCTGGTGCATTTCCAACGCTGCATCCGCCCACTCATGCACCACTGCACCTGCCATGCACGTTTTGCAGTCGCTACCGGACGAGCTGTTTGCGGCGCTGCGCCAGGCTGGCACCATCAAGGGTGCGTGCCCTGCTGATTTGTCCGTGGCTTGCAAGGATGCGTGCCGCCACCATTGCCGTGCAGCAGTATACTGCTGGCGGCTCATCGGCTTGCAGCCTGGCAAGGAAACCGCTGCATCGGGCTCGTGCTGAGGATCATCCCCGCCCAACCAGCACAACACACCTTTGTTCCCCATCACTTAGAGTACAAGACGGGCGAGACGTTCTGGTCGGCCACCGACGCCGTGCACGCCTCAGACGGCCTGGAGGGACCGGGCATGTATGTCGTGCTCAGCGGCGTCATTCGCCGCGTGCACCACCGGCCCGACGGCACCAAGAAGGTGGGAAGGGAAGCTCTGCTCTGCCTGTTGACAGGCAGGGTTGGGAGCTTGCGAGGTCGGGGATAATGCGTTGCCTGTGCAATCTGGCCGAGGTGAACACATGTGCTCCCTGCTCTCCAACATTCGCTGCTGCTCGGCAAATCAAAACACACAAAGGCTTAGTAACAAACGCTCTTCAACACTTGCCACCGCAGGAGTACTTCCAAGGCATTGGGGGTGTGGTGGGCGCGCTGCTGGCCTGGACAGGTAACAACCCGCGGTTGCTGTGCTGGCGGCCCCTGCTACGACGGCGCCTGGCATGCTATGCGCCTCAGCCTCACCTGCTTCCACTTGGCTGTCGCCCCCACTGAACCGAACACGACCCTGCCCCTGCTCCCTGCCACAGGCACGCGCCTGCCGGGCGGCGACAGCGCAGTGGCAGAGGGCAACACGCTGGGCAAGGGCCCCATGCTGTTCCACCTGCCCCAGTCCATGGTGGCGTCCCTGCAGGCGCAGGTGCGCTGAGCTGCTGGGAGTGGGGCATCGCTGCTACTGCTGCTGCTTGCATGTTGGGGTCCGTATTCCAGTCAGTTGGTTGGGAAGCATCCCCCAACCACGCCGCGCCGCCTCACCCTGCCGCTGCAGCACACCGCTGGCGACATCGGCGCCTCCCAGCTGCGCATGCACCTGCTGCGCCTGGCCGGCGCGTATGTGGTGGAGTGCTGCGAGAACGGTGAGCCGCCCTGAGAAGCCCTGCGCTCAGCGCTTGCCTTGAGGTGCATGAGCTGGCCGAGTCCAGCATCAAACTGTGACAAGCATGTGCACCCTCCCCACCCCTGTGCAGATGTGGTGGAGGCAATGCAGCTGCACCTGGTGCAGCTGGCAACTGCCAAGTGAGTCTGAGGAAGGGTCAACCCCCAGTGGCTTGCCATGCCTGCCTGCCAGCAGCTGGTCTGGCCAGCACTGTGCAGCCATATGCTCTGCCTTAGCTGCCGCCACCCACCCTGCCTCCCCTCCA
>JADXDR010000230.1:21987-42865 GCA_025026875.1 Chlorella ohadii
CAGCGCGCGCTGCGCAAGCGTGGCGGCAAGCACGGCAGCGGGCTGTTCAGCAGCACCGAGCGGCCGTCCAGCGGCGGCGGCGGCGGCGGCGCGGGCCGGCAGCCGCTGGCTCGGGAGTCGGCTCTGTCTGACAAGAGCGAGGGGCTTGATGGACTGGCCGGCCAGCCCGTGCTGTCGCTGCGCCCCTCGGCCACGCAAGCGCGCCTGCAGCGTGGGCGGGCGGCAGAGGAGGAGTCAGAGGCGGTGGCCGGTGGCCGCATGACCGCCAAGCAGCAGCTGCTGGCGCAGGCAGCGGCCACTCCATCGGGCCTCCGCGCCTCCAAGTCCATTGGCGCACACCTGGCCGACCTCATGCAGGCGAGTCGGAGCACTTGATTTCACCAGTTGCCACATCTGCACCAATGCAGCGCTGCTCCTCAGGCTGCACTAAGTTTCGCAGCCTGGCTGCTGGCCACTGTTTGTGGGACCTTTACTGCCAACGGCTGCCACCGTGTGCGCTGCGCAAGCCTTGGTTTACCTCGCCTTGCTGGAATTCAAGCCACACCAACCCATCTCACCCACCCCCTCCTGTTGTTTAACTCCATCCTGTGCTGCAGCAAATTGCTCAAGAGGAGTTTGAGGAGCTGGGCGGCGATGCCGCGGCCGGCCAGAAGCGGCTGACGCAGGTGGGCTTGTGGGGGACAGCATGAATGCCAGCCGAAGGGCGCAGTCGGGGATGTGGCGGTTGGCGGGCGCCTGCTTTGCATGCTGTTAGCATTTGCATCCCTGCAGGAACCTGCAGGGATGCAAGCAGTTTGCAAAAGTGTGCTCCGCTGCTGTTCGGGCCACGTTTCCATGGCGCGGCCTCGGGCTCAACACACACATGCCTTCCGCTCCCCCTCCTGACCGCAGGTGGAGGAGGGCGAGGAGGAGCCAGAGGGCGCCTCCCCCCACGCCTCCTCCTACGTGCCAGGCGACTCCACCACTGACCTGCCAGGCCTTGCGGCAGGCGGGGCAGAGGGCTCGCAACACCAGCCCGCTGAGAGCTCTATGCTGCCCAACGGCGCAGCGCAGCATGCCCCGCGCTCACCCCGTGGCTCGCGCCCCAACTACTTCAGCCAGGGCCCCGGCAGCTCGACAGAGCACGGCCGGCACACCCGGTCGGCCAAGTTGCCGCGGCACCGTGTGCGGGCGGCGGTGCGCCGCGCGCCGCAGTACGCGCTGGAAGGTGCGCTGGGTTTGATGCTTGATGCTTGGGCTGGCTTGCCCTGCGGCTTTTGCATGGCTTCTGGTTGGGATGCCTGTGCAGGCTTGCAGCAGGCAGTATTGTGAGCATGCGGGAGGCACGATTGTGCATGCTGCCAACGTGGGAGCTTGCTCGCCAATCCATCTGAGCTCCTATGCCATCTGCTCTCCTCTTGCAGTGCTCGCTGACATCAAGCGCTGCCTGCCCACCAGCGTCGTGCTGGAGCTGTCTCCTGGGGCGGCCTGGCGGCAGTCCACCCACACTGTGCTGCTGCGCGGCAGCCTGGCAGCGGATGCACCAATCGATCTGGAGGGGGTGTCAGCTGTGGCCTCCCCGCGCGTCAGCTACAGCCACCGCTGCAGCCAAAGCATGGAGATGGGGACCGCAGCTGGAGCGGCAGGCAGCGGCGCGGCAGCTGGCTCCTTCCTGCGGCGCACCAGCGCGACCGGCGATGCCGAGGCAGCTGCAGAGGCGGCGGCGCTGGCGGCTGCCGCTGCGCCGCAGGCGCCCCGCGTGCTGCCCTGGCTGTGGTGCCCCCGCTACCACTGCAATCTGAACGCGGCGGGCCSCMTGCCGGAGGACAAGCGGTGGCATGCCGGCAGCGAGGGCGCCCTGCTGCTGGTGTGCCTCACCGAGGCTGGCGAGCTTCCTGCTGGTGTGGCAGAGGCGCAGGCAGAAGCGGCCGCCGCTCGGGCAGCTGCAGAGCTGCTGGCGTCGCAGCAGGCAGCGGCCAACAGCCTGCGGTCGCACCCGCTGGACGTCCTGGCTCGGGACAGCAGCGGCGCTGTGCCCCAGGCGGGCGGTGCGGCCTCAGAGGCTGCTCGGAGCGTCACCGTGGAGCCGCTGTCGGCGCGGGCGCCCATTGAATCGCGGCCCTCGGGCCTCAGGTGAGGGTGGGCAGGGTGTGTGAAATTGGTTGCAGGATTCAGCGTGGTGCTGCTCACAGGGGGATGCAGGGGCCAGGGTGCACTCTTCAAGCAGCATGCTGTGCAACACTCTTCACTTGCCAACTGCCTGCCCTGCTTGCCCCCCCCTCAACCCCCAACCCAGGCGGCTCATGCCCTGGCAGCACCTGTGGCAGCAGCCGCGCAGCCGCCCCGTCGGCGAGCTGTTTGGTGACCGCAGCGGCGGCGAGAGCAGCGCCCCCGGCAGCAGCCGGGGCGGCGGTTCTCAAGGCGACCTGCTGCGGCTCTTCAGTGGCGGCGGCGGGCAGTAGTGTAGAGAGTGTGAGAGCACATACGTGTACGTACCAAGACCTTCAGTCCTCCTTTCATTCTCACTAAAGCTCCGGTGTGGTATCAAGCTGCATCCGTCCTGCACTCGTATCATCTGTAAGCAAGCTCGCTTCAGCGTGTCGGCAGCAGCGTCGGCAGCAGGCGGCGGCGCTAGCAATGGACGCCACATGGACGCTGGCCGTTGTGCTGTGCATCTTGTTGCGATCTGCTGTTTCTGTAGCAGCGCCTAGTGGCTGCAAGCTCTTGTGGAAGCGACTCCAGCGGACGCACGCTGCGCAGCCTTGCACGCATCCAGCTGAGCTCGTGGAACTGCTTGATCTCGACAGCGAGCCCATCGGCGCAGAAAGCCTCCGCTGCAGACCGCCAGTGTTCCCACTGCGCTCGTCCGCCACTTCTGGCCCGGCCGGGCGGCGTCTTGCAAGAGCGAAAGGTGCGATCAATCGTTCTAGAGCATGCATGGGGCCTGCAGCTGCGATTGCTTTCCTGCCGCCGCCGCCGCCGCCGCCGCCGCCTCTCGTGTGCCCCTGCGCGGTCTTTTGCCKTCYGCACCACCTTTCCACCTGCCGCCCCCTCCCTCCGCTCCCACAGGCTCTCTAGCAGACCATGGTGCGGCAGTGCGTGCACTGCACCAGCCAGCGCGCGGTGCTGCGGCGGCCCAAGACGGCTGAACCGCTGTGCCGGGAGTGCTTCTATGCCGCGCTGGAGCAGGAGGTGCATGAAACCATCAGCGCCGCCCGCCTGTTCAAGCCGGGAGAGCGCGTGGCGGTGGCGGCCAGCGGAGGCAAGGACTCGACGGTGCTGGCACACATGCTGACCACGCTCAACGCGCGTCACGGGTGCGTGGCTAGGCAAGGGCAGGGCAGTGTAGTGGATGGCGGCTGCGCCCATGCCTGTGGGTGTGGAGGCGCAGCTGTACCGCATTTCTGAATGTGCATCGCTGGCTCTGGGGCATTCATTGCCGCGGCATCTTCCAGTGGCGCCAAACTCTGCCTGCTGCGTGGTTGAATGTCTCTGTCCTTCCCTCCCTCAGCTGAGCGGCAGCCTACGCTCGTGCCTCCTGCTGCTGCTGGCTTGCGTGCCAACAATTTACACTATCCCAATTTTGCCGCCCATTGCCCGCCTCATCCAGCTACGGCTTGGATCTGTTCCTGCTGTCCATCGACGAGGGCATCTCGGGATACCGCGACGACTCGCTGGAGACCGTGAAGCGCAACGAGGCGCAGTACCAGGTGGGGCAGCAGAGCCGAGGTATCTCTGGAACTCAGCCGCATGCACCGATGCAGCGGCAGTGTGAACTGCACTCATGAATGTGCACTCCTCTGCGTCATGCCTCAAAAGCTGGCTGCACTCCCACCCCTGCCGACCCGCACTTTTCCTGCCTCACACCGCACCACCGCAGATCCCGCTGCACGTCTTCTCTTACAAGGACCTGTACGGCTGGACCATGGACGAGATTGTGGCGGCGGTGGGCACCAAGTCCAACTGCACCTTTTGCGGCGTCTTCCGCCGGCAGGTGGGCAGGCCAAGAGATGGGCAGGCATTGTTGTTGGTAACATTTGCGTTGCACTGCGTGCAACCCATGCGGCTGTCCTGTGCACCCTGTCACGCAGAGTGCTTCACTCTGTCCCCACCTCTGTTTGTCCTGCAACTCAGGCGCTGGACCGCGGCGCTGCACTGGTGGGCGCCGACAAGATTGCCACTGGCCACAACGCCGACGATGTGGCGGAGACTGTACTGCTCAACATCCTGCGCGGAGACGTGCCGAGGTGGGGGTTCAGAAAGCGTGCCACAAGCGGGTGAACCAAGGGTGCAGGCGGTGCTGTGTGCACGCAGTGCGGCGGCTGCATTGCTGTGCACATGTGCACAATGCTGCCTGTAGTGCGCCATCAGCTCCTTCACAACCCTGGCTTCGACTGCACTGGTTGTGTTGCTGCCCGCAGGCTGGGGCGCTGCGCCAACATCATCACGGGCGAGGACTCGCCGCTGCCGCGCGTCAAGCCCTTCAAGGTGCGCAGATGATGCTGCTGTGGACGGTTGCGGCTGAACGCCATTTGCGGCTGCCTCCCCCGAGTAGCAACAGGTGTTGCTTCTGCCATCGCTGCCGCTGGCGCGCTGCCCACCTGCATGCAAGCCATATTAGGCTGCTGAAGTGGCACTGTCTTTCTGTGCCGTGCTGCCCCTCCTTGAAATTGAAGCTGCCTATCTGCCCTGCACCCTCCCCGCACACAGTACACCTATGAGAAGGAGATTGTAATGTACGCCTACTTCAAAAAGCTGGACTACTTCTCAACAGGTGCGTTGATGTGGTGGGGAGGCTGAAAAGCATTGAACGAGAACGCGGTGGGAATCAGCGGCAGCGCTGGCACTGCGCCTTGCCGACCTGCCTTTAGCAACTGTGAGCTGCCCTCCTCGTTGGCAGCCACACTGCTAGCCAGCTGCCGTCACTGACATGCTGAAATGCTTACTACATTTCCAACCCCTCCGCCCGCAGAGTGCATCTACTCGCCCTTTGCCGCCCGCGGCTTTGCGCGCGAGTTTGTGAAGGACCTGGAGGTGAGAGGAGTGGGGGACTGAATGTCGGCCAAGTGTGGCATCGGTTTTGTCAGGGTTTCGATGTCTGAGGTGGCAGTAACCAGCAGGGGGATGGCAGCGGAACCTCGCTTACCCATTGGGGCTGGTCTTGTTGCTGCTAATAACAGCAGTGTGGGCACTGGCAACAGCAACTTCAACAATCAGGCAGAGATCGGGATGGCTCACAAGATCCGTTTGGCCCACATGATGCCCTGCCTCTCCTCCCTGCAGGCGGCCCGGCCGCGTGCCATTGTGGACCTCATTCGCTCGGCAG
Source organism: Chlorella ohadii (assembly GCA_025026875.1). Lineage (NCBI taxonomy): Eukaryota > Viridiplantae > Chlorophyta > Trebouxiophyceae > Chlorellales > Chlorellaceae > Chlorella > Chlorella ohadii. The sequence continues at coordinate 27,293 of JADXDR010000230.1, forward strand.
AGCAGTTCAGAGTGCCAGGCGGCAGCGGCAGCGGCAGCAGCAGCACCGGCGGCAAGGCGGTGGCGCTGCCTCAGCCGGGCAACTGCCAGCGCTGCGGCTACATCTCTAGCCAGGTGAGAGGATGCCGGGGATGCTGCTGCGGGACATGCTGCGTACGGTTGAAGCATGTCCCGCCGTGCAACTGCCAGTTGGCATGGGTTTCCCGCTACCTTGCTCGCATTGGGTCTGCTTGCCTCCATTGTTTCGGTTTCCGCACACCCATCCACTGCAGCCGGTGTGCAAGGCCTGCATACTGCTGGAGGGGCTCAACAAGGGGCTGCCGCGCCTGGGGGTCAGCCGGACAAGGCGCACACCTAAGGGCCCAGCAGCAGAGGCAGCAGCAGCAGCGGACGCAGCAGCAGCAAATGGGTTGCCCGCGGCAGCTGGTGCGGCAGCGGATGCGCCGCTAGCACGTGGGCAAGCAGGAACCTGCTGTGCAGGCCAGGGCAGCTGCAGCGGCAGCAGCAGCCGGCAGCCAGCGCAGCCATGCTGTGCTGGCGGCACGTGCAGCAGCTCGCTACCCGCGGCAGATGGCGCTGCGGCAGCATCAGCACCTGCAGCAGCAGCAGCAGCAGCAGCCGATACAAATGGCGGCGGCGGCTTTGCTTATTTGCAGAACAAGGCCGCGATTGCTTCGCATCCCTCGGCGCGGCAGCTGGCCGACTAGCTGCCTGCCTTGCCCAGCAGTGCAGCCAATCCCTCACTTCTCCGCATGCCATCAACTGTTACAGTTAGAATGGTGCATCCGCATCCACATGTAGCAGCTGCACTCATGAAGCCCACTCAATCCCCTTCTGCCAGCTGCTCGCTGTCTGTGAGGAAGAAGGAAAAGGCGTCCAGCGGCTGCAGCTGCAGGTTCGGACAGCTGCGCGGCAGGCGCAGCATGAGGCTGGCACAGTCCATTGTCAGGCCCGAGTCTGCGTGATTGGGAGCATTCGAAGATGCAGCAGAGTTGGGCCGGGGCGAGCCATCGCTGTTGCCAGGATGGCGGGCTGCAGCAGACAGCCTGCAACCGAGCGGTAGCGGCACTGCCACGAAAATGTCATTGGCAGTGCTTTGGGGTGCGGAACAATTCCCACCCAGCCCCACCTGGCCCTGCGTAGACGATCACAGACAGGGTGGTAAGCGCCGTGCACCGCTGCAGGCTGGCTTCTACTGCGGCAAGCTCTTCTTGTGTCCGCCTCGCCGGCACAAAAGCTTGGTCCAGTGCACAGTGCATGCTGCCCAGCAGCAGCTGCAGGTCAGGGAGGGGCAGAGCCAGCAGGTGCTGAAGATGAGGTGCTTCAGAGGGTGTTGCTGCAAAGATAGGATCGCCTGCCTTGCATCTGAGCATGCAACCTTTCGAAGCCAGCACGTGCACATGCACACCCACCTGCTGCAGCTTAGGTTGGCGCGCCACAACGGCATGGCTGAGGAACAAGACGTGCCAGTCGATGCTGCGGCAGCAGGGCAAGAGAAGCAGGATGGTTGAGGCTTTGCAAAGCATTGAGGTGTTGTGGTGCATGCGGCCAGCAGAGCCTCCCGGCCGCCCCTCTGCTTCAACAGCGCACACACTCTGTTGACCTGTGCCCCACCGCTCACCCACCTGAGCATCGCGAGGTGCGGCAGCAGCAGGTTGGCAGGAAGCCCCTCCAACGCGGGGCACTTTTCCAGATGCAGCGCCTTGAGGCGCGTCAGACCAACCACTGCTGGCGGCAGCGTTATCAGGCGGAAGCTCTCAGAGATGGACAGCACCCGCAGATGCTTCAGTGGGCTCAGCGCTGTCAGGTTGATGGGCTGCAATCGATGTGTAGGAAGGCACAGGAAGCAGTGGTACCCAGCGGTGTGCAGGGGGCAGGGAATGGAAGCCAAAACACACACGAGCTTGGTGATGCTGGGCTGGCTGTCAAATCACCTGACATCTGCAGCGAGCATCACACCACCAGTGCGCGGTCTGTCGCGGCCAGGAGCCGGCCAGTCAGCCTCCTACCTGCTGCATCTCATCATCCACGTCATCCCACGAGAAGGTACCGTGCAGGCTGAGCAGGCGCAGGTGTTGCAGGCCAGTCATCTCCTCAGGCAGGTCGGGCAGCCCAGCATGGTCCAGCGCCTGCAGCCAGTGTGCAAGTCAAGTGCAGGAGAGCTTCACAACGCTGGGCAGGTGGCGCAGCATTCAAAATGCTGCTACACGCGTCCGCCACATGGGACTAGCTGACGGTAGCATGTTCGCAATGCCTAGTTAGCGGCGCTCACCAGGCCGGTGAGCAGCGTGAGGTGCCGCAGCGCTGTCTGCAGCCCAGACAGGCCACGGCTCTCTGCAACGCACGGAAACGAACATGGCAGCAGCCTGCTCAGATAGACAGCGAGGCAGAACCGACAGCAACCGCTGGCTTCCGGCAGAACAGGGCCACCTGCCGCCACCCTGCCGTACAGGTCTGCAGTCCAGGCTTCCCTCACCTGAGATATCCAGGAATCTGAGCTGCGGCAGCGCGCACACGCAGGCAGGGATGGCCTTGCTGAAGACGCCAACTAGGCCAGGCTCCGGAACGATCGGGGTGGGAGTGAGTCCCAGCCATGTGATGCTGCGAGCGGACGGGTGGGGACGTGAAGCAAAGCGGCAGAGATAAGATAAAGCTACGAGCTTTGACCACAGGAGGCAGCACCCGGCAAAGGGCCAACACCTGTCCACCGGTCTGCAGGCCTCAGCTGGCCTGCTCTCCGGCCTCGACAAGCAAAGGAGGCCGCTTGTCACCTGGGGGGCAGGGTGGAGTCTGGTTCAAATGATTCTGGAGGGTCGCCATCCACCACGATGTTGAGCCGCTGCAGAGCGGTCAGCCGCGCCAACTGCAGGCCTGCATGCAAAGGTGTGGGCCGGGCAACACTCGCTGCATGCATAAACATGCACCGGCAGGAGGGAATCTGCCACCGCTGCACAACACAGCATGCCCAAGTTGCGCAGAAGGCATAGCGTAAGCCTGTCACACCCTCCGCTGCACGATGAACGAGCCTGCGGCAGCTCTTCCCACCTTCTATGCGGTCCTCGGCCAGCAGGTGCAGCTCGGTCAGCGCGCGCAGCTGGCTCTGCAGCAGCTGCGGCAGCAGGCGCCGCGCATCCAGCGAGTAGCGGCACTTGAGCTCCAGCAGCTGCAGGCTGGGAGCCGCCTGGCCCAGCACGCTAGACAGGTCGGACAGCAGCACCGCTGCAGTGGTAAGGGTGGCTGGAAGTATGAGTGCTCAGTAGGACGGACTGGCAACGCTCTAATGTGGCAGACGTGCGGCTTACACGCTGCCCCCAACCAACTCCCCCCCCACTGCCCCTGCATACCGTTGCCATCGTCGTCCAGGTCTGCGGGGATGTCGATCTTCAGCCGGCGCAGGCCTTGCGAGATGCGGTGGGCCCAGGATAGGAAGAGGCGCATACGCAGCTCTTCAGCCAGAGCCGCCATGCGCCGCTCTGTGAACGACACCTCCTGCCATGACCCTGGCTGCTGCAGCAGGCGTCGAAATCGGGAGCATACCAGCGGCATCACACGGCATCTGCAGGTAGAAATGTGAGGCAGCATGCACCTTTGAGAAGCCTGCAGGGAAGGGCCAGTGCGTAGGCGGCAGCGGCAGCGGCGGCGGCGGCGCAAGCAACTCGCTGCGGCCTTTCGTCCGTCGATCGTCAGCTCTCACTTGCTCTCTTGATCCAGGGACGACAATATGGAGGTCAGCAGGTCGTCTGAAAGACTGAGGAGCGAGGGAGTTCTGGTCGCCATCGCGGCAAGGGTCCACCGCTGCGAATCGGCTCGCAGATGACCAGAATTGGGCGTGGAGAGTGAGAAGAAGCGGCCTGGTCGTCGAATTAAGCACCGACCGCTCCATGCTGGTCAGGCATGGCACGCACAGCAAACCGCAGACCGATCCCGGCTTTGTTCCCTGGCCTCGACGGTCAACCGACTCCGTTCAGCACTCTTGCAACGCAGCCAACCCCTCACAGAAGCCTAGCCGACCCGCCCTGCTCTGTCGCGGCTGTTTCAGCGGGCGCCAGACACAAGTAAGGGCGCGCGAGGTGAGCGACACAACTTTCACACGGTTGCAAGCGCGGTTCGCAAGGGCCTTGCGCCGCGCCGCCGCTGCCGCCGCCTGCTGCTCCCTGCCGTCGTACCCTCCTGTGCATGGCCCCTGCAGGCGGTGCTGCGCCAATGGCACCAGCAGGCCTGCAGCTGACCCAGCTGCCAGAGCCGGTGCTGGAGGCCATCTTTGCCAAATGTGACCTGCAGACACGGTGAGAAACGGCAGGCGTTGGCTGTGGCCGCTGCACTTGGGTTGGGTTGGTCCACACTGCACTCTACATCACCTCCCGCTTGCATTGCATCTGCTTCAGAGCACAGCACGCCGCTTTCAATCCCTGCCGCAGGGCTGGGGTGCTGCCGCTTGTCTGCCGCGCCTTCCGCGGCCTGCTGGCAGGCCCCAATGCAGTGCTGTGGCCAGATCTGGAGTTTCATGCCGACATCAGCATACCCAGCGGCGTGCAGCGTGCCCGCTCCTTCCTGGCCTGGCTGGCGGCGCACGGCTCATTGATGCGCACGCTGCACGTGAGCTGCTGGGTCGAGGCGCTGCTTTTTTGGCCATGCACAGCTGCGCTGACCGGTGCGCTCTGCTAGTGCAGGAGGTTGGCCCTCACACCCCGCCTGTCCGACCGCTGCTCTCCTCCCACCTGCCCCGCCCGCTCGCCGACCGCAGCTGGACTTATGGAACAATGGCCACACGCCGCAGCCCGATGAGGGTGTTGCGCAGCTTGGACTGCAGCTAGACAGCTCGCTTGGTGCGTGCCGGCTGGCCCGCTGCCGCCTGCAGCTGCGCTGCTTGCTGCGGCTTGTCAATACATGCGGCGCTGTGGTTGTCAGGTTTGGTGCTGGGTTTACCTACCCTGTCTGCCCTGCCCTGGACCCCCACCTGTGTGCAGCTACGCTGCGCAGCTGCGAGTTCCTGCGCATGCGCTGGGGCGGGCGGCAGCTGCGGGTGGGAGACTGGGTGACGCACGCAGCCGGCATGACCTGCATGGCGCTGAGCGCCCATGAAATGGTGGTTACACCCGCGCTGGAGGCCTGCACCGGCCTGGGACACCTGGAGCTGTCTACTGTGTCAGGTAGGGCAGGTGGCTGTAAGGGCGGCCTGGTTGAGCCGTCAGCCTGCACTGACGTTGCATGAGGGTAGCAGCCTGCACTGCCCTGTGTCCAAAGGGCATCTAATTGGCCACACTGCTGATCACAAGCCAAGCCGTCAACCTGCGCAACCTGGGCCCTGCANCCACCCCTGCTGCAGACATGGGCCCCAGGCTGCTGCCGTCCTCGCTGCCACCCAGCATCACTCGGCTGTGCATCGTGCCGGCACCAGCGACCGTCCAGCCCCTGGCAAACATGAACGGCCTCATGCCTGCGGAGCTGCCCAACCAGCTGCTGGCCCTGCCCCTGGTCTATCTGGACGTCAGCGAATCGCTGTTCCTGGGGTCGCACCTGGCGGTGGCGCTGCCGCGCCTCACCCGCCTCACCTCGCTGGCACTGGACAAGTGCGAGCTCGCAGGTGCGCCCTGGCAGGTGGAAGGATTAGTTCGCCAGGCAGTACCCAGTGCTCTGATGGTGTGTCTCTTGTTCAGCCTGCGTAGCTGCGCATTTGGCGTGGATGCAGTGGCAGCAGGGTTGTGACCACATTGCCGTTTTCTGGCACTTTCTCACCGTGTGCAGACGGCATCCCACCTCAGCTGTCCTTGCTCACCAACCTGCGCATCCTGTCGTTTGATGGCTGCATGCGGCATCACCACCAAGATGGCAGCTGGTCAGGTGGGCAGCAGATACATGTGGGGGCTGCACTTGCTCTGCGTTTGCGGGCGTGCAGCCGCAAGCCACTCTCTATAGATAACCTGCCGTTGCATGCCACGTCCCCATGCACCTGCAGCCCTGTCAACTCTCACTCGGCTGGTCAGCCTGAGCCTGTCCAACTCTGAGCTCTACCAAGTGCCAGCAGCCGTGCTGAACCTGCCCCTGATGCGGGTGCGCTGGAGATCAGTTCTGTGCTGTACTTAACGGGAGGGTATTTGGGTGTGGTGGCTGAGGGTGGTGGCAGCAGTACCGGGCTTCACAAGCAATCCAGGCGTGATCCCACTTCCTCCTGCGCTGTGCAGCATTTATATCTGGAGCACAACGAGCTGCGGGAGCTGCCAGGCGGGCAGTGGTGGTCGCGCCTGCACGTGCTGAGCCTGGACTGGGAGCCGCTGCTGCGATCTGGGCATGCGCTGCTCGCCAGCGTAAGGGTTTGGCGATGGGTTGCATCTGGTGCCGCAGGAGAGGGGTGGTTTTGCTAGGGTGCAATGCAGCTGGGTGCTGCATGCCTGGGTGTTAGTTGCCAGGTTGCTGTCCTGCTGTTGCTGGCTTGAACCTCAAGGTCTGCTGCTGCGCTGTGCAGGCGCCCCATCTGCGCAAGCTCGCCCTGGGCAGCCACCTGATACACATGCATGCTGGCGATGTAGTTCAGCCGCTAGCGGGCGCTGAGGCGGTGCTGCAGGCGCTGAAGGAGCACCCAGCGCTGCGGGAAGTGCTGCTGGTGGCCCGGCCCGGCATCATGTCTGCTGGGGTAAGCGTGCGGCGGCAGGGCTGCACTACGTCAACAGCCTCCTCTTCTGCAGCTGCGATAAGGCTTCTGCCAATGCCTGCTTTGTGAGTAGCTGTTTCCCTCTCCTGCCCTTGTACCTTTGCAGCCAACGGTTGTGGTCCTGGAGGTGCTGCTGCGCATGGCGTCGCTGCGGCCCACCCTGGCTGTGCGCCCCATTGAGCACGACTCGTTCTTTGTGGTGAGCGGGATGGAGCGTTTGCCTCCCTTCTTTGTGGATGTGCTTGCAGCCACGCCCCAAAGGTGTCCCAGCTCTGCAAAGCTGCCTGCCAACACTTGTCGCCTGCATCTGTTGAACGTTGCAGGAGGAGCCGCCGCAGGAGGCCGACGAGGCAGCAGCCGGGCAGGCAGCTCAGTAGCCCGCTTGCTCTCTCATGATCCATCATGTCTTTGTACTCTGACAGCCACGGAACGGCATTGTTTACAATTGTGCTTGGATTGCAATCATGAATGTCAGTTCGAACCCGTGGGTCAAGAGTTGCAGCTGCTCAGCTGCAGCTCAAAGGAAGTGTTCTTCTCGGTGCACGGAGGCAGGAGTGGGCTGGGCGCCTGCTGCCGGCTGACCTGTGTCAAAGGGTCGGCGGCAGCCTGGGTAGCGCGGTTCGTGAGGATTGGTTGCGGGGCAGGAAGAACAGGGGGAAGAAGCAGGACAAGATGGGAGAGAAAGGGCTGGCCGTTGCAAGCAGCGCTGCAGCAGGGCAGGCCCAGCAGCGGCAGGCACGGCAGCAAGTTGATGTCTGGAGGGTGTAAAGCGCGGTAAGCAAGTACAAAGGTAAGTGTGGCGGGCATTGCCAAGTGTCGAGGGCAAAGGGGCAAGTGTGGCGGTGCAACCAAGAGGGGGTTGGCTGGTGGGAGGGGTGAGATGGATTGGGCTAAGGACCCACTGCACCGAAAGGAGAACCATGGACGCACACTGACTGCCCTATCAAGCTGGAGTGTGTATGCATTGCGGCAACATGGGGGGCCGCAGGGAGTGGAGCCAGCTGAAGCCACTGGCCCACCCCATCCCGCCCGCAGCTTCTGCAGCTGCAGGCCAAAATGGCGAGTACCCATCACCGCCGCGCAGCAGACGTGATGGCCAGCGCCAGCCGCTGCGAGCGGTCGGCTGCCCGCATGCCCAGCGAGGCACGGGGCGGCGAGGCCGCCTTGCCCCACTCCAGCGCCAGCGGCATGGGCCGGCCTGCTGCTAGCGCCACAGCTCCGCGGGTGATGCTGCCCACCGCGACAGCTGCCTGGCTGGTGGTGCGCACTGTGGCTGCGGAGGCGCGCGACATGGCAGTCGAGGCAGCTGCAGGGAGGAGGAGGGTGTGGGTGACTGGATGAGAGGGGCACTCGGTGCACAGACAGCCTGGCTGATTATTTAGGGCTGATCAGGAAACAAGACACGCGGGGCGGCAGCAGTGACCTCAAATTTTGCAAGACACAAGGCAAGTAGCAAGCAGCAGAGCGGCCGCACCTGCAATTGTGGCCTGCGCAGCGCGCGCCATGCGTGCTCCAACAGACACTGTCTCCCTGATGACCGGCGCCTGGCTTGAGGATGCTGCAGGTATCAGGACGCAACCAGGCATGGCCAGTGAGCCCAAGCAGCATGTACTGAGCAATGGGGCAGAGCAGCTGGCTACAAGCAGCATTCCCCACAGTAAGCCACCTAGCAAGTAACATGTAGCACCGGTCAGGCGCCGCACCTGCGAGCGTGGCCATGGCGGCTGTGCCCACAACAACGGGCTTGCGCGCGATGGCTGTCCGCACAGGCCCCGCCAGCGCTCGCTTGACGCCGCCTGCCAGCGCCTTGCTGACCACGGGCTGCAGCTTGGCCTGATGCAGCAAGAGGGGGAGGCATTGCAGACAGGGGTGAGCGAGCGGCGAGGCCTGTCTGCAACTGCCTGGCAGAGCTTGATGCGATTCCACTGGCCGCCAAGATCAGAAGCTGCCCCACCCACTTCATCAAACGCTGCAAAGCAAACAAAAAAGCAGTCCCACACACCTTGGCACCCGGCAGCAATGCCGGCAGCCGCGCCAGCGCTTTCTGCCCGCTCAGCGCCAGCATGCCGTACATGCTCACGTTGCCGATGAGCTGCAGGGGCAGACCGCAGATACTGCGCTGGTTAGAGGAGAAGGGAAATAGCTATGGCAGCAACAGCATCAGCGGCCATGCGGCATTGCACCTGTGAGCAGCGCAGCCTGCAGCACAGCCCGGACAACCTCTGCCTGCTGCCCACTGCAAAACAGCACCCAGGGCGCACCTGCACCTTGCCCCAGTTGGCGAGGTCGGTGAAGAACTGCGTGAGGCGCACCACGCTGGTGGCCAGGCCGTAAGTGCCCAGCTGCCGCGCCCGCTGCCACTGCGACGCCAGGCACGCGCTGGCTGCCTGCTCCCGCCCGGTCGTGTACTTGACCAGGCAGTTGATGTAGTGCCGGCAGTCGTTGCGATGCAGCTCGTAGTGCTGTAAAGACAGAGGCAAAGGCAGGGTAATAGTCAGGCAGGCAGCTCAGCCAAGCTGCTGGCTGCTGTGCCATCAGCAGGCCATTGGCTCTCTGCACACCAGCAGGCAGCAGCCCAACCGGTTGCTGCACAACCCAGGGCACCGGCTCACCATGCTGCCCTGCTCCTGCAGCGCGTTCCATGCACGGATGTCTTCCAGCGACAGCGGCGTGCGACCAACATACATGTGCGCCTCGGGCAGCCGCGTGAGCCGCCGCTCCCGCACCTGCAGCAGCAGAATGCAGCAAGGCAGCGGCCAGATGGGCGGTTGCTGCGATGCCAGCGGCACCTGTGCACACCAATTCTCCTGTGCATGCAACATGCCTGCTGCTGTCCTTGGCTTCGCACCTCGCCGGGCACCAACCGCTGCATCTTGCCGTCTGCCGACTTGGACAGGAAGGCAAACGGGCCACGTGCCACGTGGATGTCGCCGCCGCGCGGGCCAAAGTCAAACTGCCCGGAGCATGGTGCACACTACATGAGCCACAACTGCCGGCAGCACCAACTCAAATCAACAGCAGCCGCCTGTCAAGAGCAGCCACACGCAAACACTCCTACACACCACACATGCTTTCTCACACAACCGCACACGTCCCTGCGCCATGCGGCAGCCACATGCGGTAGTAGGCCGGCCGCACCTGCACCAGCGAGCCGTCCTTCTGCTTGAAGACTGCCAGGTAGTGGCAGAGGCCGCAGTCGCGCACGCCATTCTTCACACGTTTGGGCAGCCGCCGGAACAGCCCGCCGCCAAACTCCTGTGGCAGGGGTGCGGGCGGTGCAGCGGCGTCGCTCAGCAGCCAGAGGCAGATATGTGGTTGCAGACCAGCAGGTGCAGCAGGCAGGGAGGCAGCAGAACCCAACAGCAAGGCCAGAAACAGCTGCAGCAGAAAGCACAGAACAAAGCAGCAACTTGTGCCCGTTGCTGCGGCGGGTGGCTGCCGGCCACCCTACCACAATGTTGGAGCAGCGCACCTTGAAGGGGCGGAGGATCACAAACACCTCCATGCCCTCGCTGTCGCCGCACGCCTCCTGCATGCTGTGCAGCGTRGGCACGGAGGCGCACTTGCGCAGCGGGCGCACGCGGCCCTCGCCGCAGGCCATCAGCTGCTCATGGTCCACCCAGCGCAGCGGCGCGGCGGGCTGGCTGGTGCTGCAGCACGTTGCATCCTCGGGGATGGCCACCAGCGCGTCGTCCAGGTGCAGCAGCGATTGCACGGGGGCCAGTGCGGCCATGGGTGCACTGTCTCGCCGGCGATCAGCGGGGGCGCTCCACGTACCGCCGCCGCTCCCGCACCTGCGGCCAGCGGAAGGTTCCCGTCGGTGGGAGGTGGGCTGGGGGGCGCCCCGGCGGCAAGCAGGCCCGCTGCATGCCCCGGCAACACGGATCACCGGTCGGGCAGAGCCTCGGCGCCCGCCCAGGCAGTGTGAGGCCCGCTGACCGTGTTTAGTCAGGGCATGGGGGGCCCCGTGGGCCGCCTGCGCTCGCACCAATACCAGGGCAGGCCTCCCAGCGGGGTTCAGGGGGCGGGGCGCGGTGGGGGGCCCTCCCACGGCCCCAGTGCCGCGGGCGGCACACGCACCTGGCTGGAACGGCGCCTGCCGCGGGTCCTGCTGTTGAACTTCCACGCGTGGGGGCTGTTACAGGCGCGCCGAGGGCCGCGGGCGCTGCAGTTGGGGCCGCGCAGCTGTCTGGCGGCTGGGGGCGGGTGGGAGCTTGCGCAAAGTGTGAACCAGGTGGACGAGGGGCTGGGGGGACTGCGATCGGGGCTCTGCAGCGCAGGCCAGTCAATTTCCGCCTGCTGAGCCCTGCCCAGCACGCTCGCATGCGGTGGGAGGGGGTGAGGGCGGCGCCCCGGGCGCCCGCCCACCACTGCAGCAGCCAGCATGGATGCCGCAGCGTGCACCAGCGGGCGCCTGGGGGCCGCCCCCGCCCTGGCGCACCGCTGCCAGCGGCCCTCCGCCCAGGCGGCCCTCGCCCCGGCCCGCCAGCTGCGGCAGTCGCGACGGGGCGCCCAGCAGGTCGTGGCGAGCATGGGCCTGGGCTTCCATGTGGGCCAGCCCACGCCCAGCGGCCTGGTGGCGCCCCAGGAGCCGCAGCTGCTGCTGCCGGAGCACGACTACGGCCTGAGCGTCAAGCAGATGCAGGTGCTGGGCCTCACCAACGAAGCCACCGGCTTTGGCGCCCGCCTGCCGGAGGTCAAGGCGGTGAGTGCCGCCGCTGCCCGCCGTCGCTGCCCATCCTGGCTGCGGCTGTGCTGCTGCGCTTTGCTGGTGCCTGCAGCATGTGTGAGATCGCGGATCTTTGCCTCAGCGCTGCGGTTACGGCTGGCGCTTGTGCTGACCATTTGCTACCCCTGCGCTCCGGCGGGCCGCAGCCGGCAGCCCGGCCGCTACTGATCAGCCCATCAGCTGCAGACCAGCCCACAGCACAGGACAGCCTGCTGCTGTAGGTTGTTGATGCCAGCATTTCGCTGCACGCTCCTGCCGCCAGCCTCAGCTACCGAGCGCGCTGCTTGGTTGCGCACCTTGCTGCCCGCAGGAGGCGCTGCGCGCCAAGGCCTTCTATGTGGGAGATGAGGTGACGGAGACCAAGCGGCAGGTGCGACGCCCAGCTTGGCAGTCATGGCGCAGCAGCGTGCAGCCGCTGGCAGCGGGCTCGCTGGAGCGAGGGGGCGTCGCATTGCGCTTGTTGCTAGCTGTCCATGTTTGCTCTGGCCGCAGCTGCCGGCTGGCAGCCAAGCTGCTTGGCTGCAGGTTCCTGCATTAATTTGTTGCTCTGCGCTGCCTGGCCACGTCTGCAGGTGGCGCGCATGGCGGTTGACACAAAGGCGCCCGGCCAGGCACCGCCCGATCTGCCCTCGCTGCTGCTGGACGGCCGCATCTGCTACATCGGCATGTCGGTGCGTCTTGCAGCAGGCAGCAGCGTGGCTGAGTGCATTAAGCCTCATGCACCAGCTTTGCTGTGCAGCCGCAGCTGCTGTCTGCACTGTTGGCTCTCGTGTTTATCGGCGGCCTGCTGCTGTGCGGCGGATAAGAGGGTGCTGCTAGGTCTGTCGCTGCTCCGCTGTTGCCGGTCCATCAGCGTAGCCGCACCTGTGGCTGTTCGACCTGCCCCTCCTCACGACCGCCTCCTGTGCTGCGCCCACTGCTGCAGCTGGTGCCTGCGGTGACGGAGCTGGTAATCAGCGAGCTGCTGTGGCTCAACTACTCCGCGCCCGAAAAGCCGGTGTACGTGTACATCAACTCCACCGGTGCGTGGCAGCGGGGCAGGCTGGGCATGGTGTTGTGTTTGCTCAGCTACTGGAAGAGCAAATTGGCTGCGCCTGTGCACACGCGGTTTGCTTGCCCTGCTGCAGGCACCAAAGCGGTGCTGCTGCTGCCAAACATGCTGCGCTGCGATTGCATTTTTTACCCAGCAGGCTGCTCACACAACCCCCGCCTCTGTCCGCTGCTGCACTGCTGCAGGCTCGCAGACGATGCAGGGCGAGGCTGTTGGGTTTGAGACGGAGGCCACCGCCATCATGGACACCATGGCCTACATCCGCCCCGACATCTACACACTGGTGCGCCTGCTGCCCTGCCTTTCTCTGGCCGACCGAGCAGCCGGCAATGGTTTGCTTTTGCAGGCATGCTGTGTGCAGCCGGTGCTGGCAGCAGTTGTGCCAGCGAGCTACTTCCTGCTGCCCCGCAGCGCCACCTGACCACCTGCTTCCCCCATCTCCCGCCTGCTGCAGGTGATTGGCCAGGCATTTGGCAACGCCGCCATGATCCTGGCCAGCGGCAAGAAGGGCTACCGCTACGCGCTGCCCAACGCACGCATCATGACCTGCCCGCCGCGCATGAACCGGTGCGCTGCTGAACTGCAACACGCGCCGCGCAGGCTGGCGCTGCTGGTTGCTGCTGCCCATGCACTGCGCAGTGCACCCCCAGGCACTGCACATGTGCATCCAGCTCAGCGCATCTGCTTTTGCAGACTGGCACGTTGCCCATGACCTGCCTGCATGCCCACCTGCGCTTGCCTGCCACTCCTCTTGGCAGGTCGTTTGGCACGACCAGCAACGTGATGATCAAGGCCAACGAGCTGGAGAACGCCACGCAGGTGCGCGAGTTTGTCCTGCCTCTTGGCATCCCTGCTTGCGGCAGCGAGCAGCCCATCAAGTTGCCTGCAGCTGCAGAGCAGTGCTGTCGTTAGAAGCCACCAGCGAGAATGTGCTGCAGGCGCTGCTTCATGGCCGCACCGCCCTGAATTGGTGCTGCCTGCCCGCTTGCCTGCCTGCAGACGTACGTTGACTTCATGTCGCGGTTCACGGGCCGCGACAAGGAGCAGGTTCGCAAGGATGTGGGCCGCAACAGGTGAGGCTGAGCAGTGGCGTGGGGGCTGCTGCTTCCGCTTCTTTGAATTGGCTGGCAGCGAGTGGCAGAAGATGGCTGTTAGCGCTGTAGGAGCGTGCAGATGCGGGTGCCGCAAGCTGCATGCTAGCTTCGTTGCTTTGGTATGGAGCCATGCCCTGCTGCCGGCCTGTTCGTGCTGATTTTGCCATCATCTCCCTCTTCCTCTGCAGGTACTTCACCCCCGAGCAGGCAGTGGAGTATGGCATCATCGACAAGGTCATGAACCCCAGTGACGCAGTGGCGGTAAGTGCTGGCAGCGGGCTGAAGGGCATGGTGGTGGCAGCTGTTGAGTTTGCTCATGGCCTGCTGGCTTCTGATGCAGCTGCTGATCAGCCAGTGCCAGGCACCAGGCAGCGACCGCAGCGGCTGGCCTCTGCCCGTGCCTCTGCAGCAGCTGTGCTGACCCTCCCCGCCTTGCATTTGCATGCCTGCAGATTGAGCGGCGGGACTACGAGGGCATGCTGCGGGCCAGCCAGTCGCAGGGCCGCGGCGCGCGCAGCGGCGGCGCCATGGCCGGCGCTGATGCCTGAGCGCAGACCCTCCCTTGCAACTACTACTGCTGTCGGCCGCAGGCGCGCATGCGTCAAATTTAGTGCTTGCGCTCGGCCGCTGCTCTGCTGCTGTTAACTGTGCACTCTTTGCTCACGCCGCTCCCTTTGGCTGCCGCTTGTTCGCTTTCGCTCCCTTCCAGTCATCCTCTCATGCCCCTTGACTTTCCCTCCCCTGCTCAGCCCAATAGCACGGGGCCCCACTATTTGTTCGCCTCAGTTCACAGCTCTGTAACATACGCTGCAGCTACCCCAGAGAGGGTATAAAGTTGGGCTGTCGCGGTGGTCACCGGCCTGCCTGCCGTCGGCGGTCGGCCTGCAGATGCCGCTGCACATACCTTTCCTTCATTGATTTCAGAAATCCATAGCAGCCTGTCACCAGCCACGCAGGCGACGGCTGGCGCCCGCTGCACGCCTGCGTTTCCTTCAGCGACCCAGCAACAGTGCAGCGACACGCCACACCACTGCAGGTGCTTGCTGGCGGCGAGCTGGCGGTGGCGGTAGCAGATGGCAAGGAGGCAGCAGGGCGCCTGCTGGCGGCGGGCAGCGGCCAGCGCATCTGGCCGCTTGACTCGCTGCTGGCACCAGATCACACCCAGCAGCAGCGCCGCGCTGCAACGGCTTTTTCAGCAGGTGAGCCTGCAGCTGCGTTGGGGGGGAGAGAGAAACCGTTTCAGTTGCAAGGTCTGAGTAATGCGTCTGAAGCAGATGGACAGCCTGCTGCCCCAGGCCTGTCGTGGAGTGCTTGTGGAGTTTACTGAATCTGCCAACATTATGCGCTGTTGCTGCAGGCCAGGTGGCTGCGCCTCTTGACCTGCGGTGCTTTGAGCCGCGCCTGCGCCTCGCCATTCTGCGCGCCTTTGGATCCCATGTGCTTGCAGCCAGTGCTGAAGGTGTGTAGTTTGAGGAATGCCAGCGGCTGGCAGCCAGGCCGTCCTGTTGACTGTTGGCCTCCTTGGTGCACACACACTCGCTGCTATGCTGCTGCATGCACAATCGCAACTAGTAGCTTGCCCCCCATTGCTGCCATGCAGTGGCTGAGCAGCTGATCACCCGCTTTGGTGTGCCGTCCATCGNATTTTKGGGGKTTTTTAAGGGTTTTTTTTTTCTCATGGTCCTAGACCCCCTATGGCTCAAGGGGGCTTGTTGGGCATGGGTTTGCACCTTGTTGGAGTGGGGCATGGGCTGGCAGTGCAAGGGAAGAGTTGGAGGCAACAGGGGCCTTGTGCAAGCATGGCAGCTGCAGTGCAGGCCAGTGTCCCCAGACCTCTGTTTGAGCAACCAGGAGGAGCCAAGTGCCCAACAAGGGCCCCCTAGGCAGTGCATGCCATGTGGTGTGGTAGGGAAGGGTGGCAGAGGCCAACTGTGTGCCAGGAGTGCCAGTGCCAGCAGACAGCCACCAAGTGCCAGCAGGGCACCTGGAGCCAAGGGGCACCAGTGCCTCCTCCCAATGTTTTAGGGTTTAGGGTTTAGGGTTTAGGGTTT
>JADXDR010000231.1:2194-23001 GCA_025026875.1 Chlorella ohadii
GCCTCCTGGCAAGAGGATGAGGAGGACGAGGAGGAGGCGGCGGCGGCGGCAGAGGCGGCGGGCGCGGCAGCGGCAGCTGCGCTGGGCGGCGTCGCGCGCTCAGCATGGGTGAGTGGTGCTAGCTGGCCGGCAGGCTGTGTGATGCTGGCCGCCAGCCACCGCTTGATGGTTGTGTGCCTGCCTTCAGTACACATCCTCTCTAACTTGCATCTCCCTCCCCGCTCTGCCATTGTCCCTTCCTCGGCCTGCCGCAGAAGTTTGGCAGCAGCGCCCTGACAGGCCTGTCTGCCTTTGCGGCCAACCTGAAGGAGGAGGCGCAGCGGAACGCAGCCGCAGCCGCTGCCGAGGCGGCGCTGCAGAAACAGGTGGGCCGGCTGGCCTGGGCAGCTCCTGAAGAGCTGGTTGCAGATGTGGCCCCCTTCATGCCACTCAGCTGCATCCTGCAGATAAGTCAGCACTACCCACTGTGGCCACCCTTTCAGCTGACCGCCTGCGTGGCTTGGATCCCTGCAGGCCGCGACCGCATACCTCGAGGCGCTGCAGGCGCTGCAGCCACCGCTCACGCCTCAGAGCACTTGGGAGGAGCAGGGCGGCAGCCGCGTGCCCGAGTCCACTGCCTATTCAGTGCTGAACGACCGGCGGCGGGAGCAGGTGCGGGGCCGGGTTGCAGCGGAGCGGGTGAGGTGGCTGCAGCGGTGTGCAGTCGGGTTAGCAGGCCGTAGTGCATGATGGCGAGGCCTGTGGCTGGTATGTGGCACAGAATGGCAGCGGGCTGTGCCAAGGCTGCTTCCAGCCGGTGCTGTGGTTGCTGCCCTGCCTTCCAACTGCACGCTTGTCAACCCTTGGTTCCCCCCTGCCTGCAGATCTTCACCGCTTACATTGACGCGCTGGTCAGGGCGGAGCGGGCAGCACGCGCACGTGCACTGGCTGCCTACCAGGTGGGGGCGCCTGCCTGGGCTGCTTGCTGATGGTCTGCTGTGGCTGGGCAGCGCCTGCGCTGTGTGCATTTTGTGCCCTTCTTTCGCCAGCCAATCAAACAAACCTATTCAACTGCCCTCCCTTGCCCATCACTTCCACCCACGCAGGAGCTGCTGGGCGAAGCGGTGCGCGAATCAGACGAGTTTGCCGCCTTTGCATCCAAGTACGCCGAGGACGCCCGGTTCAACGGTCTGGATGAGGCCGAGCGTGTGCCGCTCTTTGATGCACACATCGCCAAACTGGCTGCGGCGCGGGAGGCCGCCGAGCGCAAGGCTGCTGCTGCGGCGGAGGCCGCGGCGCGCGCCGCCGCCCGCGCGGCCGCTCGTGCGGCTGAGGAGGCTGCCGCACAGGAGCGTGCCCTGGCGCAGAAGCGGGCCTCTGAGGCGGAGGCTGCGGAGCACGAGGCTGCGTTCCGGGCGCTGATGCGTGACTATGAGGCGGCCATTGCCAGCGGGGCGGGCTACGCTCAGGTCAAGCTGATGATGTKGGCCGACCCGCGGTGCGCAGCGAAGCAGGGAGGGCGGTTGGGGGAGGTTGCAGGGCTGGCTTCCTTGGGAACAGGAGGGAGCGGGCAGTTCGGCCAGTTGGGGCCTGGATGGCTGCCTGAGGCCCAGCCAAGCCTGCTCCGCAGCACCAGGCCTGCAGCTGACCCTCACATCTAGCTCAACCGCCTCGCTCACGGCCCCCTCCCTCTCTCCTGTGCTGCTGACCTGCCGTTCAGGTACGACGCTGTGCCGGAGCCGCGGCGCAAGCAGCTGTACGAGGAGTACTCCAACATGCTGGAGGTGAGGCCCACAGTCTGCACCTGCTTGTCTCAACTGCACTGGTTGAATGGGTGGATTGGACGGGTGTATGTATTGTACTGCTGCACTTGCCACAATTCGCACTTCCTTGTGGATGGCCTGATGAATGCACCGGTCTGATGGTCGTGCCGGGGTGCTGCCACGCTGCTTGCGCCCGCTGGGCGAGGAGCACTTCGGGACCAACGTTTCGGATGCCTGCAGGTTTTGCAAGCAGGCATGGTTGCGCCCCATTGCCGCCTCTCCCAGCTGGGCTGTTCCTTCCACCAACTGCTCACCTGCTGCCCCACGCCCTCACTTCAACCACCCCACCTCACCCCACCCCATCTCCCTTTGTTCAGGACGCTGGACTGCTGGCCGCCAAGCAGGCCGCAGCTGCGCGCGCAGACGCTGTGGCTGCCGCTGCAGCTGAGATCCCAGCGGAGGCTCCGTCCCCGGAGCAGCTGGAGTGGCTGCGGGAGGAGCAGGCTCGGCTCAAGGAGGAGTACGCCAAGTGAGTGGGCGGGCAGATGGTGGGCATGTGAGCAGCTGCTGGGTGGGCATGTGAGCAGCTGCTGGGTGGGCATTTGAGCGGACCACCGGGCAGCTTTAAGTACGGGACACCATGGTTGAGCTGGCCAGCACGTGTCCGTGTGATTGGGCCTGCTGTTGAGTGCTGGCGGGCTTGTGGAGCGGTGCCAGTGAGAGCCAACATGCTGCCCAGGCAGCCGCCGCCTCCACTAGCTGCCTTGCCTATGCTTGGAGACCATGCTGCGCCAGCTTACACACGTCACCCACCCGTTTGCCCACTGCATCCCCCTCCCTCCCAGGATGGAGGCCAAGCTGCGAGCCATGGAGTCGCGGCTGCGCCTGGGCGGCGAGGACGACGAGGCAGCTGTGCACACCGCCGATCCTCGCGCCGCTCTGGAGGTTGAGACCGTCAACTTCCACTTCAAGGAAGGCCTGCCCACCGCCGCGGACTTCAACAAGACGCTGGAGGCGTCCAAGTCAGCCGCCAGCAGCAGCGAGGCCGAGGCGGCGGTGGCCGCCCTCAACGGCGGCGGCCCCGTCAACGGCCACTGAGCGCTGCTCTGGCACCTGCACTGTGCGAGCCGCTTGGCTGCACCCGCGCACTTTGGCTTTGGCCATTCCTCCTCCTCTACTTGTTCAATACTAGCACTAGTGTGTCCCACCCGGCCAGCCAGCCCCAAAAGGTCTTAATAGCCTAGTCATGCATTCCTACTAGCACAGCCAGTGTGTTTACTAGCCCCAGCCGCTTTTGCTCCGCCAGCCGCACCAGTCACCAACCACACCGCCCCGCGCGGGCCTCGCCCCATGCATACCAAGCCCAAACCCTCCAGGAAACACCCACACCCGCCCTGCCCCACCCCACCCACTCACCTTTGCCATGCCTCGTGCAATGCACGTGCCTGTCCAGGCGTTGCAAGAGGCGCCCTTATGGCACTGCGGTTTTGAGCTCAGCCATCTCTCGTTTTCCCCACCCCAGCCATGGCTTACCCCTCCTTCTGACTTGCCCCCTGACTGCGACGAATCCCTCTGCTGCCGCTGGTTCCTCCCGTTCTGTGCCCTCTGACGCTGTTTCCGATGCGATGCTGAGACTGCTCTCATGCCCTGGCGCTCATTCCCCTCCCCGCCCCGTTCTCGCCGCTGAACCCCTTGCTGTGTCGCTGATTTGAGCCGATGCTTGGGAGCCCGGGTGGCGGGCTCCCCTTTGCTTCGCCCACCTGACCCCTGCACTGACCCCACGCTGGTCCGGCCGGCATTCCCGCCGGCAGCCAGCCCCCACCCACAGCCATGCATTCACCCCTGGAGTTTTACGGTGCCCTGTGTCGAGCGAGACACCCCCCNTGACGAACCTTCAAACTTGATATCTTATATGACCCTTTGAGGGCCGTGCCGATCGTCTGAGCAAGAGATTTCACGTCCCTGCAGACACTGTAACTAATACACACGCAGACTTCGGCAGCCAGAGAAGGCAGCAGGTTTCAAGTGGCCCTGAAAGCGGGGTGTGGGGAGTATCACTTCAGTTCGACATCGCAACAGGGGTAGCATGTGAGAAAGCAGCACTCAAGCTCGGTGTTGCAACAACTTCTGCTGCCGCCTACTGGATGGCGGCATGGCTCTCCCAATACGCCGTTGCCGCCTCGTACTTTTCGCGCTCCAGGGGCACGCCGCTGCCGCCCTCCTCCCGCCCCAGCGCGTTGCGCATCATCGTGATTGGCTGGAGAGCAGGGGTGGGGAAGTTTGGACAAGCGGCGGTATGTGGGTCGAAGGCAGTGCTTAGCAACTGCGCATCATGATGATTGGCTGGGGAGCAGGGGAGGCAGTGGTTGGGAGCAGCAGCAGTGGATGGGTGCCAGGGAGTGGCGTGCGGCAACCGTCATGTGAAGGCATGCGGGCCGCCAGCACGCAGTCCGCTGGACCTCGAAGCAGCACGTCTGTGTGGGATGGCCAGCAGCAAACTCGTAGCAGCCTGGCCACAAGGCATCTCAGCAACAGACCAGTCACAGCGCATGCACTGTGCGCGCACCTGCATGGGCGTCTCAAAGTCCTCGTCCTGGGCCTTGATGGAGATGATGCCCCAGGGGGCGTCCGGCAGCTGCGCTTATCCGGGAAAAAGCGTGCGCGCAGCAGTTGGTGCTGGCTCTGTCGCAGCCGAGAGCAGGGTTTGAGTGGCCCCCAGCGCAGCCCGCACAGGCAACCTGCGCATGCTGTTGTTTGCACGTCTGTGTGTCCTTTTGCGTCCAGTCTGTCTTGAGCACATGCCACCAGTGCAGAGGTNGCCCCCCAGGCGCGCCACCCACCTGCTGCCCCGCCCCCTCCTTGGTGGGCATGGCCTCATACTCCTTCCCTAGCTGCTCCCGGCTGCAGCAGGGGTGCAACAGCGGCAGTGGCCGATCACTTGCACGCCTCGCACAGCACCACAAGGGCTGGTAGAAAGCGGCCTCATGCGGCATGCTGCACAGCACACACAAGTACACACACCGGGCCCACCTGTAAAGAATGACGTCCAACCAGGCCGCTTCGTGCGGCTGCACCGAGCCGGCGGGGAACCAGCGGGTCAGCACCGCCAGCTCCTCAGGCCGCCGCCGCGTGTAACCTGCGAGCAGGATGCGAGGGCACGGTGCAATAGATTGCTCGAGGGCATTTGACCAGCCCAAAGCTCGGCGCTTCTCTTGGTGTTACAAGGTGTAGCACAGAGGATGCTGCACTCTGCAAAGGCACTCAGGGAGGGGGCCTGCAATGCAACATACATCCGCAGAACACCCACCTGACTGTACCAGGTGCTGGTTGTCCTTTGTGATGGGCAGGGCCGACACGGGCGCCCCCGTCCAGTTGGGCACGAAAATGTGCTTGCAGAAGGGCGCGTCTGCATGGGGCAAGATGACAGTTGGTACCTCCCTTGCCTGCCGGCTGCTAATGCCTAAATCGGCAGCTGCTGTAAACGCAGCAGACCCAATCGCTGAGAAGACCAGCACCATCATTGCTCACATCCATCCACCAGCGGCCGCCCCTCCTGGCTGTGTGCCGCCTGGATGCGCTCCACAAATTCGCGCTTGTCAACAGCCAGCCGTGTGCCCGCAAAGTTCTGCTTGAGAGGGGGTGCAGGTGCAGTGGGGCCAGTTAGCACACAGCAGCAGGGGCCCAGGGCGGCATTCAGACGGTTGCCCCGGCAGATAGTAGCATGCATGCACTTATACTAAGCAGGCGACTCCAGCAACCTGCAACCAGCACTCACCGGGTCATCCCACTGCCTGCAGCAAGGAGCAATGGCACAGATCACTGGCTAGTCAACAGTGCTGGTCTGTACGCAAACTGCTCATCTCAACCTCGCCAAGACATGCAGGCCATCACCAACATCACAAAACACCCACCGCAGCGCAAAGTTGTCCAGGAAGAACGTCTCGGTGTGTATGAGTGCCATGGCGAGCGTGCGGCTGCCGCTGCGGCGGCGAGTGGCGGCGGCCCTGCAGGCGGCGGCGGCAGCGCGTCACGAGGGGGCTTCTTCGGCGCCATCGTTCGTGCTGGCTCGCTCAGGTATCAAATTTCATATCGTCTCTGCCGCCACACACCGCCCTGCTGCGCACACAGGGATCTCACCTAGTGAACGGTCGGGGCAGGCAGCGGCAGCAGCCGATCGCGCCTGTCCGAATCATGAGTGGTCAATTGCAACACATTGCTGGCGCTGAAATGCCCTATAGTAGCACTGCGGGGGGCGCCGAGCTGGCAGTTCATGCCCGAGCCTCTAGGGCTCTTCGGCCTAACGTGATCACCTTACTGAGCTCACATGTGGGCCAACAACCCCCGAATGTACGCATTGCCGCTTGCGCTGCTGCTGGCGCCACCGCCACTGCCGCTGCCGATGCCGCTGGGCGTTGTGGCTGGTGTGGCGGTGTGCACGGTTGCCACCACGGCTGTAACCACATGCATTCACAGCACAATGGTGAGCCTCTTGTTGTGAGAAGTGCTATCACACAGTTCTGTACAGTCAACCATGTGATGCATGAATAAAATGAACGCCAAACTGGTAGCGGCTGTGCATAACTGCTCATCCAGAGCGGGTAGATGATGTCAGTGGTGCATCATGGAGACTGTACAGGGTAGTGAACATAGATAAACTACGTGAGTGATGGTTTAGAATACGTAAAAGATGGTATGGTGGATTGGTGGGTGGCGGGATTGAGACAGTGGAGACGATGAAGAATGGCTGCTTATTGAATGAGGGAGGGAGGGTTGGGAAACACTTGTGGGGATGAGAGCAAGGGGCTGGAAACATTGCGTTGTCATAGGCTGCAGCATGGCTGGCCAAGTCATTCACAGCGCATGCTGCAGCGAGGTCAGCGGAATATCTCCAGTGTGTGCCCGAAAGCAACGCTGCCTTCGTGCATGGGCGCTGGTCAAGTGCGGTTAGCAAGGTTGTGTGTTGCTCTTCACTCGGTGGCGCCGCCCCTTTGAACGCGGTGCAAGCCCACGTCATGCCTTGGCAGCCGTAGCCAGCGGCTGCAGCAGGGGCGGCGGTGCAGCGGGCATGATGGAGGGGTGCAAGCGAGGGGCGGGCAGTTGCACGAATGTGTGCTCATTAACCCCCAAATCAGGGGTTGCTTGAGCCCGAGCGCCGCTGCATACACCTCACACATTGGCCACATCAAGTATTGGCCCGCCTGCTGACCTGGATGAGGCCCGAGTACATCTTGCAGGTGCCCASSRTGTCAGCGGTGGCCTCCACAAGAGCATGCCTGCGCAGTGCAGGCAGTTTGGAGGGAGGCACGTTGGCAGGTGGCCCCACAGACGGAGCGGCAATGAGTGCATCGGTCAAGCAAGCAGGTTGGCCGAAGCCCATGCCGCAGCAGCATGCCAACCATGCACAGTGCTCAATCACTGCTCACCCGCCCTGGGTGCCCCACAGCGTGCCCCAGCTGTTGCGCACAATCCAGTAGGGGGTGGGGCCGGTGAAGTCGTAGCCAACCACCACCTGCAATGGTTGGAGGCAGGAAGGCAGGAGCTTCCGGATGCACGTGCCTGCACAGCGTGCACAGCGTGGCAGCACAGCAGCACGGCTGGCTAGAAAGAAGGGGTGGCTGGCCATGCGGCAATGGCATGTGCACATGGCATGAGCACGTGCCCGCCTCCCACCCATCGCCTGCTGCTGCCCCTCACCATGGCGTGGTTGACGGCGGTGCCGTTGCAGCTGGTGGCGGGGTAGATGCCGCCGCTGTAGCGGTAGAAGGAGGACTGCACGCTGAAATAGATGATGACTGGGCCGCCGCTGGCCACGGCCGCCTGGATGGTTGCCCGGTCCTTGGTCAGCACCTTGTAGCCGCCCACGGTGATGGAGCCGGGTGCCACGGCGCTGGTGCTGGGCTCCAGGCAGGTGGTGCCGGTCTTGCCGACGTAAGCATAGTCAGCCTCAGTGGTGGCGCGGAAGGCCTTGACGTAGCGCATCACATCAGTGGCGCTGCCACCGTTGCAGCCGTAGCTGCTGTACCCGGCAGCAGTGGTGACGCAGTCAACCTGAAGAGAAGGGCAGGTGAGGGCGGCAGGATGGCATCAGTTGGCTGGGCATGTGCAGGCGGGGCGAGTGGGTGGCACTGCTCTGCCGGTGCTGAGCCCCAGTGGTGCAAGGCAGGGGAGCAGCCGTTCCGGCCCATCATGTGCCTCCCCACCCACTCACCATCTGCTGCTCCGAAAGGTCCCCGCTGAACCTGGTGCCGTTGATGAGCGCCCGGCTCTCCAGGGCGGCCACCGCGGCAAAGGCCCAGCAGGAGCCGCAACTGCCCTGGTTCTTGATCTCGCTCGTCTTGTTCAGGGCGCGCCAGTCCCACTTGGCGGGCACCGTCTGCTGCAGCTTGCGGGCGGGCTTGGAAGGGGCGGCAGCCACGGCGCTGGCGCCGGCGGCGGCCTCAGCAGTCAGCACATCGGCGTCGGCGGGGCGCATCAGGCGGGTGGTCTCAAACTGCTCCCAGGTCAGGTCGGCGGTGTCGGTCAGGCCCTTGAAGAACTTGGCGCCGGGGCGAGAGTTGTGGGCAACCACATCGTCCACGGCGGCGTTGAAGGCGGCAAAGGCGGCGGCCTCGCGCGCCGGCGATGCGTACGTCTTGCCGTTTTGCGCACGCCACTCGGCAAACAGCGCCTTGCGGTCCTGCCAGGCCAGTGTTTAGAGTGGTGGTAAGGTCAGACGGCGGCATGGGGTATATTCAGCAGGGCCATGTGAGCTCTCGCTGGACCAGGGTACCTGCAGGGTACCGCCGGCGGAGCGGGGCGGCGGCGGCGGCGGCAGGCGGCAGGCGGCACCCAGATCCAACGCTTCCCGCTCACCATTCGCTGCAGCGCCTTCACGGCCGCCTGCGCTTCAGTCATTGAGGCGAAATCGCGCAGCTTGGGCCCGCCCCGTGCCGCGGAGGCCACCGCGATGGTGCACACGAGCAGCAGCAGGAGCCTCATGCTTTTAGCAGCTTCAACGAGCGGTTTCAGAAGCGCTGGATCTGGCCGGGGAGGCGATGACGCTTAAAGCTGGGACGCCAGGCTTGTCCCCTCAGATATCAGCCTGCAGTCACGGCAGGCGCCAGCAGGGTGCCAGGTACCCTTCATGCCCCTTTGATAGGCACCCTGATTTCGCGCAGGGAGCGGGCGTCATGGCTCTCAAGAGGCAGCCAGCATCATGATGAGGGCTGTCCCAGCGGCGCGGGGGAGAGGGAGGGACAGGAGCTAGGTGTTGGCACGCCGCGGCGGCGGCGGCGGTACCAGAGAGTGGGGCAGGGACACCGTGTGATTGGCTGCACCAGGTCGCTGCTGATGACTGCGGTGATGCAGGGACGTGCGGCGGGGCGGCCCATCCAGGTGCTTCCTGCGAAACGTTGCCGAGCGCCCCGCCTGGGCAGCGGCCGGGCGGCGGGTGGCACGGCTAGCCGGCTGGACCGCAGGGCTGTGGTTTGGCTGCAGGGACAGAGGGCCTGCTATGTCTAAGCAGGCGTTATCAGGGGCATGTCCAGAGTGACGCTGCTGCAATGACTGCGGCACTGGCGTGAATTGCGGCGCCTGCAGGCGGCGGTGGCGGTGTGACGGTGGCAACGGAGGGTGGCATCAAAGGGAGGGTCTTTTGGTCGATCACTGTTTTTCTCGCGCTCTGGTACCAGTGGTGCATCCATCCCTGCCGCCAAAGGCCGTGCAGGGCAAGCAAACCTTGATGCGCACGCAAAGCCGGGCAACGCTGTCGCCACCGCACTAGGCTGATCGCTTGGTTCTCACAGTAGATTGCCATGGATGATGTGGAAGAGAGCACAGAGCTCCAGCTGTTGGGGCTGCAGAGCTTGAGCTCCGCCCGGGCAATCGCAGGAGTGGCGCTGCCCGCCATCGTGCTGAATGGTGAGAGCATGGTGTTTTGTAACTGAACTAATGCTGCAGCCAGCCACTTCCAGCACGCCGCCGCCGCCGCCACCGTCGCTGCCGCCGCCGCTGGGTTGAGCAAGCTACCAGTACTTGCTCGCTCCCTGTCGTGCAGCTGCACCTCAAATCGTCATAGCCGTGCAGACGGCTCTCGTGGGGCGCTGTGCCTCCACCTCAGCACTCGCAGCTTTTGCAGGTGAGGACTTGCCGAGTTGCTGCCAGCACAGTATCGTTGCTTACTTGGCAATGCCTTGCAAGCGGCTGGCCTGGCACCTGCGCTTCGCTTTGCCTGTGCCTCCCTCTCCTGGTGCCCACCACCTCTGACCTCTCTTAATCTCCACTGCCTTGCACAGCTGTAGGCACGTGTGTGGCGTTTGTGGCGCGCGCCGCCAACTTCCTGGTGGATGGAGTGAGCAGCCGCGTGGGCAAGACGGTGGGGCAGTGTGCATGGCAAGAGCTGCCCACCCATGTGCTGCTCTCCGTCCGCTGGAGCGCGCTGCTGGGAGTGGCTTCAGTGCCGCCGCTGCTGCTGCGCAATCCACTGCTCGGCGGCCCGCTGGGCGCCGCAGCGGGCCTGGCATTCTACCTTGCGCGGCACAGCATGCCTGGCTGGTTCAGCTCTGACCCAGCGGTGGTGCAGGCGCTGCAAAGCAGCGCGCATGGACGGCAGCCGCAAAGGCGTGAGAAATGGCGCAGAGCAGGGACACGCACTTGCAAGGGCTCCCCCACTTGCTTGCAATGCTCGCATACTCGCTTTGCTGTGCAGGGCGGCGTTGACCGCGTCCCTGCTCAAATCACAGCTCACCTGTAGCAGCACAGCTAAAAGGTTCGGTGCTTCTGGGCCCTTTGGCAGCCTTTCCAAGTTAGTGTGGCTACTTAGGCTGGCTTTGGCCGGCTGGTGTGCTGTAGAGGATCTCGTCCTGCATACATCACCTCTTTGCTTAGTGCATGCTGGTTGAGAAAAAGTGGATGCAGGGAGTCACAATTGTTAGAGGTGGTATTTACTGCGCTGCACTTCCTGGCGGTAGCAGCGTAGCGGCGCGCCGCCCAACCTCCGGTGGCTGAGGCTCACGGCCCAGCCATCAGGTTGCCTTCCTGCCCCCTGAGCTGCCTGCTGCTCCCCTCCAGATGCCTACAAGCAAGCTAGAGGGGTAAATAAGCACAAAGGGCACCACGCCCTGGGAAGAAAGCACGCCGGAGGGGCCAAGTGCAGGGCCTGCTCCTGCTCTCTCCTGTTTGCCGCTCCTCCGCCGCCCCAGGTGAGTCCAGCGGCCCGATCAATGTGCCTCCCCCGACCCCCACCGAGCTCCGGCCGTTTGTTGGTTGGTGTTTGCGCTGCTGTGTGCACGGCCTGCCTTGGACGGGTTGCTTGAGCACCCGTGGGGCGCTGGGGCTCTGCAGCCCTTGGGTTTGGCTCCAAAGTTGCGCCCGACGCCCAAACCCTAGTCTCCAACCAGCCGCAGGTGCACAAAGCCGCCCTCGGCCGTCTCCCAGCCCTCGGTGAGTGTGCTGCGACTGCTGGCTCGGTTGGGCTGGGGAGGGCGGGGTCTGAGGCATCAGGTGCGGTGCAACAGGGCCGTCCGAGGCGGCGCCCGCTCAGGCACTTGCACCGCTGTTGCGCCGTTCGCTTGGCAGTGCCCTTATACTGCCTGATACAACTTTTGGGTGGCTTGGTTTGTGAATGCTGGCTCTTGAAAGGTCAATTGGCGGTGTTGGTGTTACCCAGTGCATCGCGCAAGCGCCTTTCACTGGTCGTCAGCGCTTAGTCACCCTAAGCGTCCCGCCCCTGCATGCTCCGCTCAGCTAGCTGCTCAAAGTCGCAAGGGCTGTGCCCCGCCAACACCGCCAAACTTTTGTTTCCCTCTGGCCCTCACCCCCTGCCCTGCGGGTTGCTCCAGCTTGAGTCGCAAGCGCTGCGCTCACCCTGCCCACACCACCAAACCTTGTTGTTCCCTCTTGCCCTCACCCACCCCTGCAGGTTGTTCCAGCTTTGCAGCTATTGCTGCTCGAGTCGCAAGCGCTCGGCCACCCCGCCCACACCACCAAACCTTTGTTGTTCCCTCTGGCCCTCACCCCGCCCATGCAGGTTGCTCGCAACTCCTGCCGCCATGCGCACCCGGGCGGCCCTGCTCCTCCTGGCCCTAGTGGCCTCCAGGTATGCTCCACTAGGCGTTAGTTTCGCCGTTCCACCAGCCTGGGTTGTCCTCAGGTCTGTCTGATCTTCTGTGCTGCCCAGTGAAAAACGCCCCCACGGCCTGCTCCCAACAGATTGGGATGAGTGCTCCTGCCCCCCTCTCAACCCCTCCACCTGTGCAGCCTCGCCACTGCCTATGCCCAGAGCTGCACCGACGTCGCTCCCACATGTGAGCGAAACTCCACTTGTTTGCGCTCACCCCTTAGCATGGCCAGCAGGGCTGCCGGTCATGCCATCGCAGAAGTGCTACTTGCAGCATCAGCTGCATATGCCATTGTTCGTTTCTCATTGCACATGTTGATTGCATGCTTTTCTTGCATTCAATTCCGTCGCAGGTGCGAACGTGGGGACCAGCAACTGCGACTCAAGTGCTGTGGGCCAGAAGAACGCGGGTGGCTGCTCCGGTGGGTCGACGTGCACCGCCATCAACCCGACAATCCAGGCCGGGACGACTGGCTGCCAGTGCAACTGCCAGCCGGCCACCTGCCCCATCGTCTACCAGTGCCAGAGGAGCACCGGCGGTTAAAGGCAGGTGAGCGCGAAACAAGCATGGTTTGCTGAAGGGGCGACTTGGGCATTCTGGGGATGGAGGGGCACAGGTGTAGCAGTGACATTCGCCATCAGCATGATGGCTTACACTACTACACCCACCTGCCTTCCCTCCAGGTGGTGTCCTCCACTGCGTCCAGCGGTTCAGCATCGGCCGTGCCCGGCTGCAAGACACCTGTCCGAGCCCTCGCCCCCTCCAGTCCAGCTGGCATGGTAGGCAGCGCTCGGCAGAGGCCTGGCGGCTGTGTGCCCCGCTGGCCAGCAGTATGCTAGCGGTTGTGAGCAAACCCCCCTCGGGTGCGCCAGCTGCCAGCAGTCCATAACCCTGGCTGGCACGGTAAAGGAGCGGCGCCCCGGGATGCCCCTTTTAGCGAATCCTGCATGCAGACTCACCCCCCGTGCTTGCACTGGATCTGGCCGTATGTGTATGCCTTTGCTTTAGTTGTATATATTGTATGCTACCGTTGTATGTAAGTGCATGCGTGTTGAAGCAGCCGAAAGGTGTGCAAACAGGGATGCGACACCAACTGTATGCCTGCGCGTGCTTCAAACCGAATGGGAAGAAAGGCAGCATGAAATGCCAGTGCACCCTGGAAATGCTGCTGGCACCTGCAAATCGCCTCCCTAATGCTGCCGCCATGCGTGACCTGGCAGGCAGCGAGTGATTCGTGTAGTGCGGACGACTACCAGTGCTGCCCGTGCTGCTTTCGCTGAGCTTGTTGGGAAGCCCTGCATTGACACAGTGTGGGCTACATGCACTGTATTGACACTTTTTATTTTTANTTTTTATTTTTACGGTCCCCTTTCCTCCCTGCCACGTTTCCCCTCCTGTGCAGCTAGCACACAACCACAGACAGCCGCAAGCTTGCTCGCCTATGCATGGACAATGGCCCACCTCTGCCCCTGCAGAACTCGGCAGGCCATCACCTGCAACATAATTTGCTTTATACCCTGCATTTGGATGCTGGGAGTGGGCCCTGCAGGCTGGGGAGTGTTTTCGTGCCAGACAGCAGCAAGCACAACAGCTGCTGCCTGCTGGGACAGGGCGCCGCAACATCAGGGTGGGCTGCGGCGGTACTGGAGAGTGCGGCAGGTGCACTGTGTAAATGGCTGCACCAGGTCGCTGCTGCTGACTGCGTAGATGCAGGGACGTGTGATGGGTCGACGCAACCAGGTGCTTGCTGCGAAACGTTGCCGAGCGCCCCGCTGCTCGAGCAGCGGCCGGGCGGCGGTGGCGGCACGGCTAGCCGGCTGGACCGCAGGGCTGCTTGTGCGGTGCAATGACAGCGGGCCTGCCATGTCGAGCAGGCGTTATCAGGGGCACGTCGAGAGTGACGCTGCTGCCATGGCTGTGGCAGTGACGGTGCCCTGCAGGCGGCAGCGGCGGCGGCGACAATGGCGGTCGAGGGAGGGTCTTTTGGCCGATCGCTATTATTCTCCGCTCTGGTATCAGTGCTACATCCATCTCTACCGCCAAAGGCTGCGCAGGGCAGAGCCAACCTGGTGATGCGCACGCAAAGCCGGGCAACGCTGTCGCCACCCACTTGCTGACCGCTTGATTTCACAGTGGATTGACATGGATGCTGTCGAAGAGAGCACAGAGCTCCAGCTGTTGGGGCTGCAGAGCTTGAGCTCCGCCCGGGCAATTGCCGGCGTGGCGCTGCCTGCCATCGTGCTGAATGGTGAGGGCCTGGTGTCTTGCATCTGAAGTGAGCGCTGTAGGCAGCCTCTTCCAGCCGGCCACTGCCGCCGCCGCCGCCGCCGCGTTTTGAGCAAGCTGCAAATTGCCCGCCTCCCTGCCGTGCAGCCGCACCTCCAATCGTCATCGCCGTGCAGACGGCTCTCGTGGGGCGCTGTGCCTCCACCTCGGCACTCGCAGCTTTTGCCGGTGAGGGCCTGCCGAGCTGGTGCCAGCACACCTCGCACCTGCGCTTTGCTTTGCCTGTGCATCCCGCTCCTGTGGCCCACCACCTCTGACCTCTCTCTGCCTCCACTGCCCTGCACAGCTGTGGGCACGTGCGTGGCGTTTGTGGCACGGGCCGCCAATTTCCTGGTGGACGGAGTGAGCAGCCGCGTGGGCAAGACGGTGGGGCAGCGAGCATGGCAAGAGCTGCCCACCCACGTGCTGCTCTCCGTCCGCTGGAGCGCGCTGCTGGGAGTGGCTTCAGTGCCGCCGCTGCTGCTGCTGCGCAATCCACTGCTGGGCGGGCTGCTGGACCTGGCTGGGGATGTGCAGCACGTAGCGGCTGGCTACTGGGCGGTTCGCTCGGCGGCCATCCCGCTGCAGCTGCTGGCCATGGCAGCGGCAGGCATCTTGCAGGTGGGTTAACAAAAGAGCAATTGGTGGGTGTCTGCACAGTGCAGGCAAGGGACCCTTGAGTGCGGTGCTACTGGTTGGGCCCTGGCCTGTGGCAGCACATGCAACAGCTCCTCTGCCTGCTGCCTCCTGCAGGGCTTTGGCCGAGTGCGCCTCAACGCCGCCCTGACCAGCGCAGCCGCCCTGCTGGAGATGGGCGGCAGCGCTGTTGTGCTGGTGCTAGCAGCAGAACAGCCGCCAGCTGCGGGCCTGCTGGCCATGGGCTGGGTCACGATGGTGTGCCAAGCGCTGTTAGCAGCCGCCTCGCTGGCGTGCATTGTGGCCTTGCCACCAGATGAGGCCTGGGGAAGGGTGCACCTGCTCAGGCCTGCCCTGGGCCTGGGCAGCAGCGACGGCGGGATCAGCAGCGGCGGSGGCATKGCGGSGRAYCAGCSGCAGCCCAGCMAAGCCAGCGAGCCACTGTTGGGTGCAGAGGACCGAGCTGAGTCAGCGCTGCCCCTGAGCCGCCCGGCAATCAGCTGCACGTCCTTTGTTGGGCCAAGGCGGGTTGCTGGGCAGCCAGTAGCTGCCAGGGCTCCTTGGTTTGACCAAGCCACCCGCGAGTTCCTCAGGCAAGCACGGGCTTGCTTGCTGGGAAGGCCTGTCTGCTCGCTGCATCTAGCATGCCTGCAAACTCTGCAGCTGCCGTGATGTGCTTGCACCGCCCGTGCAAGCTGTGCTCACCGGCATGCACCCACGCCGCCACTTGCCCGCAGGGACGGGCTCAACATGTTCCTGCGGACGCTGGTCCTGCAGCTCACTTTCTTCCTGGCCCTGGCCGCCGCCGCCCGGCTGGGCACCACCGTCCTGGCCGGTGGGTGGTCCATCTTCAACCCTCTACCACTTGTGTACTATCATGCTGCTGGCACTTTCTTCTGCTGCCCACTTCTGAGCACGCCCTGCGACACATATTCTGTGCCCCACCCTGCCCCTGCCTGCAGCTCACAGCATCGTGGGGCAGCTGTGGGTCGTCATTTCCTACGCAGTGGACGGCTTTGCAGCAGCCGGCATCGTGCTGGGCAGCCGGCTGTACGGCTTTGCACGCAGCGGGCCCCAGCTGCGGGCGGCAGCTGAGCGGTAAGGGGCGCTGCGAGGCCTGATGGCCCAGCTGGGCCAACTTGCGTGCGGTGGCTTGCATGTGGGCGATTGTCGAAAGCACATGGGCATGCGATCCCTGCATACCTGCACCTGTGCATGCCCGCCTTCAACCGGTGGCCCCCTGCCGCTGCCACTGCATGCCTGCAGGCACATGCGGCGCCTTACAGCACGCGTGCTGTGGTCTGGCGGCCTGCTGGGCGCCGCAGCGGGCCTGGCTTTCCACCTTGCGCGGCACAGCATGCCTGGCTGGTTCAGCTCTGACCCAGCGGTGGTGCAGGCGCTGCTGAGCGGCGGGGCATGGACAGTGCTGGCGCTGGCGCAGCCTCTAAACGGGATGCTCTTTGTCTTTGACGGCCTGATGTACGCCACCCAGGTGCGTCGATTGGAGCGGCGTGTAGTGTTGATGGTGATGCTTCTACGGGATGCTGGACTACGTCCACGGAACCTTGTGCCACAGTGCATGCCAACCCCCTTGCCCTACATGCCACATCTCTCACCACCTCCCCCAGCCCTGAACCACCCCAACTTTCTGCAACCAACCCTTCGCACGCAGGCCTTCAGATACGTGCGCGACTACATGGCCCTCGGGTTTGCCCTGGTGTTCCTTCCAGCCCTGGCCCTGGAAGCACTTGCCTTCTCATCCCTGGCCAACATCTGGCTGGCCAAGGCAGCGCTCAACGTGTGGCGGCTGGCGGGAGCTGCCCACCTCATCTACTGGCGCTTCCTGCCGCGCTTTGGGCTGGAGAAAGGCGAGGAGCGGCAGGCAGCACCCGAGGCAGCGGCAGCGGCAGCGGCAGGGCCAGATGGACAGGCAGGCAGCGGCCCTGCCGAGGCGCCACGAGCGGGGGACGTGGATGGGCATCCCTGCGACACTGCATGAGCCTTCTAAATTGACTACTGTCTTGTATTCATGCCTTTCATTTACAAATGCACCGCTAATGTATGTCAACCTCAACTGAGTTTGCTGCCAACTGGGAACAGGGCACAACAGCCAGCAGCCTTAGGCGTGCTGCTTCTATCCCACTCAAAGCTGCATAAAGCCCCCGGCTGCAAAAGCTGTACTCGCTCATGAGGCCGCCACTGTGGTCTGGCCGGCCGTCTCGGTCTGGCCGGTGCCCTCCTTCTTGCCGGGCTTCATGACCACCTGTTGTGAAGCAGAGCACAGAGGTTGATTGGATCGGATAAGCCCATGCACAGCGTGTGCGTTTCGTCACCCATGTGGCGGCTGGTTTTGCACATGAGTGCACAGCACACCACCCACTGCATCCGGGGCACCCTCCTCGCTCCCTCCCTTCACTCTCGCCTTGATGCAGCCCTCGGCTTTATCATTGAACATCTTGTATGCCTCGGTGGCCTGCTCCAGCGGGGGCCGGTGCGTGATCACAAATGTGGGGTCCAGCTTGCCTTGCTGCGGGGGTGGGCGTCATGGGAGAGAGGGGTGGGACTTGCTCAGACATCGTCCAAGCCCTCGCATGCAATCAGGTATGACCCGCCCAATAATCATCATCATGTTTCCATTCCACCTCGCTATCCTGCCCCCTAGCGGGGCCTCCCCCAACCCCCCACCCAACCACCCCAAACCCTGCCCCCGCCACCCTACCCACCCACCCACACCCCGTTCCCCGCCCTCTCGCCCGCACCTCGATCATCTCCAGCAGTTTGCACCAGTACTTCTGCACAGGCGTCTGCCCCGCGCGCATTGTCAGGCACTTCTCCATGAAAGCTCCGATGTTGAAGTGGTTGCAGTACTGCAGTGGAGGACACACGCGTTGGGCCGGCAACCAGTTAGCTAGGCGCTGCACATGTACATGTGCTGCCGGCCGAACGGCTACATGTACCTTCACATCTGTTCCTGCCCTGATCCTGTTGCTCCACACAAGACGGCCCCTGCTTGCTGCCCTCAAGCTGCCCCCACAGGACATCAACATGCCGATGAACCTACAGCCCCGCAGCACCGCCCCCTCGTGCTCACCCCAGCGTACGCGCCGGCCACTGCCACGCGCCCACCCTTGCGGCAGCACTCGATCAGCTCGTTGAGGATGTCGGAGGGGTCGGTCTCCAGCTTCAGCGCGGTCTGCGAGGAGCGGGGGAGGAACATGGCACGTCAGCAGGGCTTAGCAAAGGGCGTGCAGGCCTTTGTGCTATTCACGATGCCGTCAAGGTGAGCGCTCCGCCGGTCTGCTACATGTACAAAAGGCTGCCCAGTGCAACTAACCAGCTGTCCCCTCGCTGTACTGAGCCCACCCAGCGCCTGCCCACCCAGCCCACCTCGAACCAGTGCAGCCAGGAGTTGGTGTAGTGCCGGCCAACCGCCTCGATGCACACGTCGGGGCCGCCGCTGTCGGGGAACATCTCGCGCAGCGCGGTGTATGGCTTCGTGTCTACACACAGGAGGGAGAGCGGGAGGCAGGGAGGCAGGGAAAGGCAGCGTCAAGCCCCGGCATGCATGGCACATTAGCCGCACGGGATGCCATGCTCGGCTTTTCTCCTGCATACCACCACAAGCGGAGCAGTTGGTAACGCCAAATACGTGAGGTTCATCATCATTCGGCAGCCAGCCAGTCATGCACAGCAGCTTACACCAGCCAGAGCCGTGAAGAAGGCAAGGCAAGCAGGGGCAGCTGCCCACCCTTGAAGTTGATGGTCTCCAGGCGGCCCATGGAGATGCGCTCCTTGGCAAACTTGAGGCGGAACTCCCTGCACGAAGAGAGGGCGGAGGGTTGCATGCCAGGGGTTTACACGGTTAACGACCCGGTTGCAGCAGGTCCTCCCCGCTGCCCCAGGCCAACACACACCAACATGCATCAGCCGCCTCGCCAGCCGCCCTGCCACACGATCCTCCCCGCTGCCCCTTGCTGCCTCCGCTATTGCCAGAAACCGCTCACTCCTTGTCAATCAGGACCACGCGCTCGGCGCCGCGTGCAAGCGCGCAGTGCGCCGCCAGCAGGCCCACTGCACGTGCAGGCGTGGGGGCAGGAGTTAGGTCAGGAGCAGCACGGCATGCGTTCGATCACGCATCACTCTGCCTCAAACCAGCTGCCCAACTGCCCAGCAGGTGGATAAGCTCACCCCAACTTGTGTTGAACCCGGCCCTCCCGCCAGCTCCCAGTCAGCAAGATAGTATTGCCTCCCTCACCTGGGCCTGCTCCCCAGATGGCCACGCGGTCTCCGGGCCCCACCTCCCCCAGCTCGCACGAGTGCCAGGCAGTGGGCAGGATGTCGGACAGCAGCACCTGAGGGGACAGATTGGGAGAAGGAGGAGAGCGGTGGCAAAGTGCACTGGCTAAACTGGCGGTTGAAGATGCCAGGCGCCAGCGGCAGCAGCAGCAGCAGCAGCAGCNGNGNCAGCAGCAGAGCTACAAGGCCGCCAGCCGGCCGGCTCACCACCTGGTCGTCCTCCAGCGAGTCCGGCACCTGTGGCAGGCAGGTGGTACATTACTGGGCTGCCTGAACATTATTCGAGGAGATTGTGCTGTCCCACGCACACACATGCCAGCCGCTGATCCTCACTTGCTCCGGCTGCGGCTGGAAGTGCCATAGACCTTGAGCTTTATCCAGAGGCAGCAGAGTTGCCCACCTTGAGGCAGTTGAGGTCGGCATACGGCACGCGCACAAACTCGGCCTGCCCGCCGTCCCAGCCGCCCGTCAGGTGTGTGTAGCCAAAGAAGCTGACGGAAGTGGGAGGCGGGGAAAGATGGGAATGAGATTCCCAAACTACGAGCCGCAGATGCCATGCAGCCGGCACAGCACTCTTGCCAAAGTGCGCCATGGCCTGCAGGGCTTTGAGCAGCAGCCGCAAGTAGCAGCGGCGGCGGCAAGGCCCCAGCCCTCACCCGCCGGTGTGGTGGCCGTACAGCTGCTCCTGCACCTTGGAGGGGTTGGTGCCRTCACAGGATGTGTAGTACTGGTTGCCTAGCCGTCTTGCCACCAATGCGCAGCTGCGCCTGCTCAGCAGCTGGCCCAATGCTCAGCAGCCCACACCAGGCAGGAGTCCCAATGCCATTTCACGTTAAAGCCTGTTTTGAAACTTGTATCCTAGGCTCAGCTGACAATCGGAGGTGCAGGGGCGTGCACAGCGAGGGGGGGGCTCCGCGATGCCCTTCCTCGCCAGCGAGAAGGGCTTTATGCCATCGCCGCAGATATACCACATCTTCAGCAGCCGCCGCCGAATGGCGGCTGGGCAGCCGGAGGCGGAGGCGGTGGCGGACGCTGCTTGGTGCCGCGAGAAGCTTCTGGTGTCGCTCGGGCGCGTGCAGGCGAGTTCGGTGTGCGCGTTGCAGCGTGTCAGCCTCGGCTGGCGCCATTAGCGCCGGCCAGCGCTCACGCCGGCGCCCGCCCGGCTGCCGGCATGGCTGCCGCTGGCCTTTCGGCCCTCTTCTNGCCCTCATCATTCCTGCGCCCAACCCTCCCTTGCAGTACGCTGTGAGCAAGAAGGGCGAGAAGCCGCTGCTGGWGTGCCTCACTAAAGGGTGCGCTGGCGCGGCACGCACTCGCATGCGTGGGGAGCAGACGCCATGCTGACKGACCCTTGGCTGCCCTCGGGCACCGCGCCTGCGATCTTGCCATGCCATGCTGCTTGTTCTTTTTGGTGCATGCTGAGAAACCCTGCCTTGGCAAACCTGACAGGCCCCCCACCCCCTCCCACTGCTTCCACGAGTTCAGTGTGAGTCCGCCCCMGAAGACCTCGCAGCTGACCATCTCCAATGCCGGCCGCATCCACGTGGCCATCGGCTTTCCGCGCCGAGAGTTCCACCGGATTGAGGCCGTGTGGCAGCCGCCGTCGGACATGGTGTTCGTCACGGTACAGGTGAGCACCTGGCTGCACGATCTCACATGCCCCTGTGGCATGCCTGCTTCCTGCTTGCGCCAGTGCGTGTCCCAGCCCTGGATAACACAAGAGGGGTGCTTTCACGGTGGCCTGCCACCCATTGCCCTCTCTCCAGATGTG
>JADXDR010000232.1:0-20736 GCA_025026875.1 Chlorella ohadii
AATGCGCCGTTGCAAGAGGCATGCTGGACGATGCTGCGCCTTCTGGGCGGCGCGGCTGGCGCGCAGGCGGCGCCGGCAGGCGGGCTGCAAACCTGCATGGTCGCCCGCGCGCTCATCCTGTGCCCMGCCGCTGCACCACCTCACTTCACAGCCACTGGTGCGATGCCGCCGCTTGTGGAGGCCTCCGAGCTGGATGGTGCTGAGCGAGCATGCTGCATGGGGCGCGTATTCGTCGCGGGGGCGCGCCCCGACCCGGCAGCGTCATTGCCGCGATCTGCTGTTGGTTCAGCAGCGCCCTGCAGCCCTGCAACCTGCCCCCAAACCGCCCGGCACCAGCCCACGTGCGTTCGGGCCGCGCTCCCGGCTTGCACTGCCCTCTGATCGCTTGCGGCATCTACCAGTCGCGCGATGGGTGGGCGCCAGTCCCGCCACCGGCCCTCGGCCGCCGCGTCCACTGTGAGCAGCAGCCAGCAGCAGCCCCCAGGGCCCGCGCAGCCTGCAGGCTACCCGCCCAGCAACGTCTACGGACCACCGGTGAGCGCTGGGGCCGCGGGGGCGCCTGTTGGGCAGCTGTTGCACCNNACGGTTGGCGGCGGCGGCNAGGNCTTGCCCTCCGCCACCGGTGACTAGCGGCCTCCGCCCTGCCGCCTGCTCCTGGCTTCCTACAGGCTCACTACTACCCTCCGCAGCCAGGCACGTACGTCAGCAACGGCCAGCTGTACGGCGGCTGGCGGCCGCCCTACCCGCAGCAGCCGGCGCCGCAGTATCCGGGCGCGCCTCCGCCGCCCGGCGCACCGCCACCGCCCTTCCCGCACGTGGGGCCGGCCCGGCCGGCAGCCCCCTCTGGCAGCAGCGCAGCACCCGCGCCTGAGGCAGGGCCGGCGCAGGAGCTGACGCAGACAGCCACCATTCGCAACGCAGTAAACCTGAAGAAGAACACGCTGGAAGTGACCCCCCTGCCGGGCCAGCCCAACAAGCTGGCCATCTCCTTCACATTTGACGCCTCCCAGCCGTGCGCCGTCACCACTTTTGTGATGGCAACAGAGGAGCCGGCTCGGGGCTGCCGCCTGGCGCCCTCCAAGCAGGAGCCAGCGCCGCCCGTGCTCTATGAGAAAGGGGTGAGCTGGGTGGGTGCAGGGAAGGGGGTGCGGTGCAGCTGCGGTGCGTAGGGGAGGTGAGCTGGCCCAGCATGTGCACGTAGCTGGCCTGCAGCAGCTGCACTTCAAACTGCCCTCTGCTCACTCAAAGTTCCATTCCCATGTTTGCTTTGCGCAGCTGGGCCTGAAGTTTCCCCCGGCTGGGGCAGGGGCGGAGACCGCGGCGCAGCACGTGATTGACATGAGCCTGTATGAGGAGTCGCAGGTGTGTTCACAAGCCTGTTCGAGTTACTCTAGCTGCCTGTGCGCTGCCCAACTCCCGCCATTGACACAAGCCTGTATGAGGAGTCGCAGGTGTGTTAACAAGTCTGGTATTGTTACCTGTGGCTGGTTGCAGGTGCAGGTGCATGCAGGAGGGCATTGCTGGGCAACATATGCCCACGATCGTGTGGTGCATGACCCTCTGCTTACTGCCCCACCCCCTACCAAACGCTGGCGGCCTCCAGCTAACCACTGCCTGCTGTTCTCCGCCCCGCCCCGCACCTCTGCAGCTGCTGACATCCAGCCGCGACACTTTCCCTCTCGTGATCCGCCTGGAGACCGTGACCGACAAGGGGCGGCGGGAGGGGCACAACCTGCAGGAGCTCAGGTGGGCAATGCTGCTGCTGGGATACGGGCAGAGTGGTGTTTGGAAATGTAAACATGTGGGAGGCAGGCGGGCCACACCCTCCAAGAGGTGGGCAACGGTGCCGCTAAGGCTGCATGCGGGCAGGCCGCTGTTTGCATGCACATTGCAGTGGGCCGCACGCTGCAGTGCGCTTTTCATCGCTGATGCATTGCTGCTCGGCTGGTCAGAATGCTGTTGCAAGTTTGAATGAGACGAGAAGCAGCAGCCACACCCCCTGCAAGCCAACAACCTGTCCCCGCCCTGACCTCGAGGCAGGCCCGGCTGGCGAGCAGCAATAGTAGTTTCACAAGTGAAAGGATTAACCACAATTTGACAAGTGAAAGGATTAACCACAAAGAATCTGCCTGCCTGTTGCAGTCCCGGCGGCGAGCAGCAGCCGTGGGTGCAGAGCCAGACCACGTTTGCGGTGCTGCACCGCGAGGAGGACGGCGCGTACGCTGTGCGCGCCGTGAAGCAGAAGATTTGGGTGGAGGGTGTGTCCTACGAGCTGCAGGTGCGGAGTGCCAGCTGATTTTGACTGCTGCCCGCCGCCCGCCACTGTCTGCCATTCACTTTGACGTGGTCTGTGCCCGGCCTATGAAGGTTGCTGGTCCATCAACGGTCCTGCCACCCCATCCTCATGCACACTCTGTTCTCCGCTGCGTGCCCTGCCTCCCTGCCATTTTTCCACGAGATTCACAATTTCCTGCTCTCATGGCACATAATTTTATCAGGCTCTCCTCTCAATCGCCTTTTGTGCACTTCTCGTTTGGCCATCGTGCAGGAGATTTACGGGCTGGAGCAGTCGGTGGCGGCGGCCCGGGCCGACGACCCCGACAACGAGGAGCGGCTGTGCGTGATCTGCCTGGTGAACGAGCGCGACACCACCGTGCTGCCGTGCCGCCACATGTGAGGGGCTTTGGGTTTGTGCTGTGTGCTTGCTTTGCGTTGTGCAACAGGCTGAAACGACTGTGCTGCCCTGCCGCCACTTGAGGGTGCTGCATCCGAAAGTGCTGAAGCGGAATGTGCCTGCTGTGCTTGCCTGCTAGCTGCTTGGTGGCAGTTGGACGTCTGATGTCGCTGTGTCTGGGTGCCCGGGCGCTGCGCAAGCAGGCTGCCTGCAAGCAGGCAGCCTGCCTGCCTTGCCTACCAGCACGGCTCCATGCGCTCACAACAACCGCTTCACCCCGCCCCCGGCAGGCGCATGTGCCACGAGTGCGCACAGGAGCTTCCTCAGCTGCCCTGTCTGTTACTCTCAGGCACCTGCCACCCCCTCATTGTTCGCGCCCATGTGCTCCATTCTTTTCCCTGTAGGTGCATGTGCCACGAGTGCGCGCAGGAGCTGCGCAAGCAGACGAGCAAGTGCCCCATCTGCCGCAACCAGGTGGAGAGCCTGCTGCACATCAAGATGTACAAGGTGAGAGKGGATTAGTATTTCTGTATTGAGTTGCTAGTTGATATTTCAGCGAAAAAGCCACCAGGTGGAGAGCCTGCTGCACATCAAGATGTACAAGGTGAGGGGTGGATTNCGTATTKMTNTTNKTGANGNTTGMTWGWTGGGTTAATAACCACCAGGCATGGGCACATCAAGGTGTACAAGGTGAGGGCGTTAGGCCTCTTTCATTCCAACAGCCTGGCGCTTCTCTGCTCACAAGGCGTGCAATTAGGCTTGGCAGCCTGCTGCACATTTGTTGAGACTGCTGCCCAAGTTGGGGTGCATCCCGCCGCCTATGTGTGTCAACTGCTGCATGCGTGATGAATGGCTCTGCCGCTGGGTGCTAACCTGCATCTTCTCATCCCCGCCCCTCCCCCCACAGGGCCCAAAGCCCGCGCCGCAGCAGGCCATGACAGAGCGGCAGGTGGCGGACGCTCGCGCCGCCAACGCTGCTGTGGAGGCAGCAGTGGCGGCGTCAGCCCCGGGCGGCCCCAGCGGCAGCGGCAGCGCGGCCCAACCGGCAGCGGCGGCTGCAGCGGCGGCGGCGACCACCCTTGTGTAAGCGGCTCGCCAGACCGGCGGCCCTCGGATGCACAGCTTGCTGATGCCGGCAAGCAGCCGCCTACGCGACAGTGACCCTGCCTGATTTGCCGACCCCCTAACTTTGCACCGCGTTGTATCTCAGCCGTGCCTTTGCATGTCAAAGTGGCTTTTGTCCTCCTTCCACTCTGTACCCCTCCTCCCCAGCTCGTCTTCTTTCCCTGACTCATGCTTTTCAGCTCCTCTCTGCGCCTGTAGACTAACTACCGTATGCTGATGCCGCCGCAAGCGCGGGCGGGCCTCTTGTAACTTTGACTAGCTTGCGCTGACCAAGCAGCGAGGTTCCCTGGCAGGCATGCATTGCAAGCTGCTGCCAACACGCTGGGTGCCTATTTGGCGCAGCGCACTGCACTGGCCGCCGAATCAGCTGTAGCTCAGCAGGCTGCTTACACATCATGGCATGGCTGCTTCACATACAATTGCGCAGCTCAGGCAGGATCAAAACGTGCTGACCACTCCAGCAGCCTCTGCCAGAAGCATGAAGAGGTACCAAGCCAGCTTGGCCAGCCACAGAGCCGGCAGGCTGCCGGCGCGGCTGGCAGCCCACAGAGCGGGGCACAGAACCAGCACAAAGCCAGCCAGCTGGAGGGAGCGCATGTAAGCAAACAAGCCACGGGCATAA
This sequence comes from Chlorella ohadii, assembly GCA_025026875.1. Classification (NCBI taxonomy): domain Eukaryota; kingdom Viridiplantae; phylum Chlorophyta; class Trebouxiophyceae; order Chlorellales; family Chlorellaceae; genus Chlorella; species Chlorella ohadii. The sequence continues at coordinate 4,422 of JADXDR010000232.1, forward strand.
ATCAGGCCGGTGAGGACCAGAGTGGGCGCAAACAGCAGGCACAGCAGGCACAGCAGGTGCCACACGGTGACGCCCGMGGCGGTTGCGCTTGCAAGCTGGGCCGACACTGCTGGGTCATGAGTGAAGGCAGCGATCAGGCGGTCACGAGCGGCGAGGTAGCCCACTGCAACAGCCAGGCCGGCGCAGGTGGCTGAGGTCAGCAGCCGGCTCGCAAGGCGGCGCCAATGCCTGAGGCATGGGGGAGGTAGGAGGGGGTGCAGGTGGCAGTTCTCATTGCAACATGATTTGCACGGGGTTCTTCAATGTGTTGTCTTGCCACCATTTACAACACTCACAAACCCAAAGGCCCAGCCGGCACGCACCTGTGTGCCTCAGCGCTGCTCCCGCCCGCCTCAGCAGGCAGGCGCCCGCCCAGCACGATTGCCGCTGTTTGCAGGCCGGCGATCAGGTGGCTGGGCAGCACCCACAGCTGCTGGGCAATTTGGTGGGCCGCCAGGGCAGACTGCCCCAGCCGAGCAGCTGCCAGGGAGATCAGAAATGTGGAGCCTTGGACAACCACTGCCCGCACTGCCACATTGCCGCCGTCCCGCAGCAGGCTGCCCATGTGCCGCCAGTGCAGCGCCGCCTGGAGCTCTTGCCACAGCCGCTGGCAAGTGCTGCAGGCAGCAGGGCTAGCCTCGATTGCAAAGCCCTCCTCCTGCCGCCACTCAGCCAGCAGGGGTGCTGTCGCCTCTGGATCCCGCTCAACTGCTGCACCGCCTCCTGCCCTGCCTCCTGCCCTGCCGCCTGCTGTCTCGTTGCCACTGCTGCTGCTGCCACCCCCGCCCACCAGGCTGCCTGGTGCCAGCCAGGCGACCGCCACCAGGCCGGCCACACAGTAGGCCACTGCTGCGGCTAGCTTCAGAATGCCCAGTGCCTGCAGCACAGGCATGCCGCCTAGGAGCCAGCCGCGCAGCACAGCATATAGACCGCCGGCCTCAAAGGCGGCTTCAAGTGCCTCCAGTGCAGCAGCGAGGCCGATGTGATGCAGGCCCTGTTGGCAGGGGAGGATGGAAAGGGACGGGTGAAAGGGGGTTGGCTGGTATGTCGCACACGCAACTACGCCGCCTTGCTGCCCTGCTGCACGCTGGGGCGCTGGATGCAGCTTAGTGGGCAGCCACCCTAAGACGGCCGGCCGGTATCCAAACCCATGCCAAGGCAGACTGTCTTGCCTGCAAGGCGCCACATAGCGCGAGGTTTGGCAGCACCGCCGGCATGGCTGCCGCCACGAGCGTCCACAGCGGTGCCGCTTGATCTGCCACTCCGGGCTGCAGCCGCATCCAGCCGAACAGCAGCTGCCGGGTGGCCAGCAGCGCGGCAGCAGTGCCGCAGCCCAGCAGCAGGCAGCAGCAGATGTTGAGTAGCATCTGTATAGAGGGGTTGGTGGGAGAAGTAGCTGGGTGGAGGGGCAGGCGGCGATGCGAGCAAGCATGGAGGAAAAGCCGCATACCATCCAATGTGTGGCCGCCCGTTGGCCTGACCTGGCTGCGTGCGGTGGCCGCGTCCCGGCGCCCCAGCGCCCGGCTCAGGCGTGCAGCAGCCGCATCAACAAAGAATGAAAATGCCAGCAGGGTGGCGGGCCGAGAGACCGCGTTCACCGCCGCATAAGCCGCCAGGGCTGTGCTGCCTGCGCCGCGGCCTAGCAGAGCGGTTTGCACCGCTGCTCCAGCCAGAGAAGCGCCTGCTCGAAGAGAGGACAGGAAAGCCAAGTGGCAACAAGCGACCGTCAATACAGCAGCGGCGGCGCTGGCAGCTGGCAGCAGAGGCGCAGCTGACCCACCACCAGCTGCTTGCCCACAGCACCCACCTTTGAGCAGCGCGGCGGGTGCCGCAGCTCGCAGGATGGCGGCATGGCTGGCCAGGGCTGCGCTGCCGCCGTCCATAGCGACAAGGCCTAGGTCCCGGCCACCAGGAGGCTCTCTGCCCGCTGCAGCGATTGGGTGCGCCTTGGATAACTGATACCACTGCGTAGAGGGAGGTGCCATGAGAAATGGTGGCTGCCCTTAGCCGAAAACTGCCCATGACCAGGGCAGCGGAGCGGCAGCGGCGGCGGCAGGTCCCCACCAGCGATCGGCCTGCAATCCGGCTCACACTTGTCCTGGTTGCTGCGAAGGCCCACAGCGGCACCCGAAAGCTCGTCGGCAGCCAGAACCCTGGCAAGCCCTGGTGCACGCAGCGGGTGACCATCCGCATATGGCAACTGTGATCTAGGGTCGATCAAGTCCTTTCAATTGCATCCCGGCAGTGCCTGGCCGCGGCGCTGCTCACCTTGACCCAACTCCGCCTTGTTTGGCTGCTTTCGGGGCTGCCGGAGATGCAGATTTGCAGACTGACAACTGGGGATTAGTGATAAGAAGCCCGCAAGGGTGCATTGATCTGATCAGCAGGGCCGCTCAAGCCGCCACTCGAGCCGCCGCTCAGGTGGGCGAGCGCGGGGGCAACTGGCTGACAATGCAGCTGCACACCGTTTGCGGCTGCATGCACGGCCCCGCTCCAGCACCTAACTATTGGACCAATTTGTGCTGTTCGCATGCAGGTGCACATACAATGGCCGCCCTTCCTGCGGGCCACCCAGCCGCTGCGCTCGTGCAGCGCCTGCGCAGCAGCAGCGGCAGCGAGCAGGCGTGGGCAGCAGAGCAGTTGGGCGCCCTGGCGCGCAGCATGCCAGGCGGCATGGACGCCGTGGCTGCTGCGGGGGGCCTTGAGGCGCTCGTGCAGCTGCTGCTCACCTCAACGAGCACCCACAGCAGCAGCAGGAGCAGCAGCAGCGACAGGCGCAGCAGCGAAGCAGCCCAGCATGCCGCGTTGACGTCGCTGGCTCAGTTGATGTACGGCCATGCCATCAATCAGGTCCACCTGGTGGCGGCTGGCGGCGTTTCAGCTTGTGTTCAGCTGGCGCAGAGCGCGCCCAGCAGTCGCGTGCAGGACGCCGCGCTGCGAGTGCTGTGGTACAGCTGCCACTACAACGCCGGCGTTGCGGCAGCCGTTGCTGCGTCTGGCGTCGTGCCGATCGCCGTGTCAGCATTGGGCAGCAGCGACGCAGCGGTCCAGTCCTCAGCTGTCGGGCTGCTCACGGTGCTGAGCTCTGTTGGGGCAGGCATTGAAGAAGCGCGCGCGGCTGGGGCTATCGCAGCGCTGCTTGGGTGCCTGCCCAACCCCACGCTTGCGGGGGCAGCGGTGGTGGTGCTTGCAAGCCTGGCGGCTTTCCAAGCCTCCCGGGCTGAAATCTGTGCCTGGCTGCGCGGCACGGTGCGGTACATGCACGACGGCAGCCCGGCAGAGAAGCACAATGCCGCCGCCGGCCTGGCCGCGGTCAGTATGGGTGCCTACCCCAGTCTTGTCATGGCCATGGAGGGAGAGGGGGCTGTGTCAGCGCTGGTGCAGCTGGTGGCTGGCAGCAGTGCCAGCTCAGGAGCTGTGGCGAATGCCCTCATCGCCATGCACAACCTGGCAGGCAGCCCTGCCGGCTGCAACGCGCTGCTTGCAGCGGACGCTGCCACAGCGCTGGCCGGGCTGACCAGCCTGCAGGCCTCCAGAGAACCTGCTGTGAAGGCCACGGCAGCCCGTGCACTGGCCAGTCTGATGGGTCACACCGAGCAATACTGGGCGGCGGTTGCAAACAGCCAGCAGGCACCCACCGCAACGCCCCCAACCAGCCATCAGGCCCCGGCCGCACCGCTAGCGATTAGCCAGCAGGCGCGGCCTGCAGCATCTGCGATCGGTCAGCAGGCACTGACCGCAGCTGCCACTGCAGCAAGCGGCACGACAACCGCAGATGCAGGGGTGCAGACGGAGGGTGCGATCACCAGGTGGGATGTGCTTTGGCGTACCAGCTGTGAATGCACTGCCGCCGCGGGAGATGGATTGCATGTTTGTACGTTGAAATTCTTCAACATGTCGCCATGTTGACATCGCAAGCAGCGGCTTTACATGCAACTCATGAGCAACTAACCACCCCTCCCGGCCCCTACCCTTGGACGAGAGCTGCAGGCTGGAGCCAGCCACCCCGCAGCGTGCGCTGCGCATCTGCGCTGCCGAGGGCTGTGGGGCCGCTCGCCACTTGCGCCTGTGCGGCGGCTGCGGCACCGCGCGATACTGCAGCGAGGCTTGCAGCCGCGCACACTGGAAAGTGCACAAGGTGGACTGCCTTCGCATCCAGGCAGAGCGAGCGGCGGCGGGGCCAGGGGCTGCACAGGGGGGAGAGCAGCAGGCTGAGCAGGCGGCGGCTGGGGGCGCAGGGGCGGCAGCTGAGCAGCAGGCGGAGCAGGCGGCGGCAGGGGAAGCAGGGCCGGCAGCTGAGCAGCAGGCGGAGCAGGCGGCGGCAGGGGAAGAAGCAGGACAGGAGGGAGGGCAGCAGGCAGCACCTCAGCACCTGGCGGGTGGGCAGGCAGAGGGGCAACCCTCTGAGGCAGCAGCTGAGCAGCCGGCCGCAGCAGCTGAGGAGGGCGAGCAACAGGCAGCAACGCATGCAAGCCGAGCAGCCAACAGCAGCGACAGCTGATGTTGGCGAGCAGCAAGGTCAGGAGGGAGTGCAGCAGCATGAGGCTGGGCAGGGTGAGCAGCAGGCAGCGGAGCAGCCGGCAACGGCAGCAGCAGCCAAGCAGCTGGCGGCAGCAGGAGCTGAGCAGGAGGGTGTGCAGCCAAACAGGGAGGCAAAGGAGCAGGCTGCAGATGCGAGTGGCGTCGGAAGCTAAGCAGGCAGGCAAGCAGTAGCGTGAGATTGAGCTGGGCGGGCAGCAGGCGGAGCGAGCAGCCAGGAAGCTTGGTGTTAGCCCACGCATTGCCCGCAGCGATCGCTCCACTGGATCCACTGGCCCGCAACGAACCCATGCCGTTCGTGAGATGTGCAACAGATCATGATGGTTGCGCTTTGTAATGTCCACCACAGGCTGTACAGATGGAACATGTTGATTATGCAATTGGGTCCAGCAGATTGAAATGGGACGCCAGGCGGTGCGCAAAGGTTCTAAAAATATAATGATGCCGCATGCTCATCTGCCCCGATAGTGGCAGCGGGACCGTCTGTCTGGAGGCTTGACGCAAAAAAGTCCGGATTGCCGATTTGCAGCAGGGGTGGCGGTGGCAGAATTTCTAATCGAACGCATGCAGGGCACCAGTGGGGCACCAAACCTGGAAAGATGCAGCTGCGCACGCTCCCAGATCCGAGTTGATTACTCTCTGTTGCCACTCTTGAGCTCTTTGCTTCTGTCCTAGATGGCCCAAGCGCCGTTTGATGTGAAAGCTTGCAGCCAGGGGGAGCAGGATCCAAGCCAGAAGAATGCAGACGGCTGCAGGCGTGCCTCGGGCGGTTGAGAGCACGTGGGCTCAGTGCACGTGGCCGCAGGCTGCCCTCGTTGCGTGCCGTCAGCGCACTGGGCCGCAGGCTGCTCGCATCATGCGATGATTGCAATGATTGCGTGCCATCAGTGCACGTGGCCGCAGGCTGCTCGCATTCCATGCCATCAGTGCACGTGGCCGCAGGCCGCCTCGCGCAGCGTGCCGCGGATGTCGGGGGGCGGCAGCGTGTCGGGATCCACTGCAAGCATGAGAGACGCATCGAATATCGCCATGGGATATTGCACCATGCCACTGAATACCCTGGCAACACAGCAACGGCAGCGGGATCCACTGCGGTGCAGAGGAAACGCAAGCGGGTGCTTCAGGATCGAAGCTCGCAAGCGGACACAGGGAGGGACAGAAAGCAGCGGCAGCGCGTCGGAATCCACTGCAGTCGATAGGGGCAGGCAGCGGTGTGCTTCAGCGTTGGGCAGGAAAGGAAGGAACAAGGGGTCCAGCGCATGGACAACATCACAAACAAGCTCACGAGTTGGATGGACAGCAGATGGCAAATAATAATTTTTCGTTTGAAAGAGAGCCGTGGTGTTCGAACCCACCCGTGCGGTCCAGCTCGCTGATGGTTTGGAAGAAGGCGGTGAAGGCCTTGAGGCCGTGCGCCACGTCCTCCACAGCGCACATCTGCATTAACACATAATTAGTCGCATTCTCAGCAGCAGGTTGTTGGGCGGTGAAGGCCTTCAGCCTGTGCGTCACGTCCTCCACAGCATACATCTGCAGTGTGCACAGCAGAGTCAGTGGCGTTTCAGCAGCAGCTGGTCACATGTAAGGAGTGCAGGCCATGTGCCGTGTCCTGCACATCACACATTTGCAGGGGACAGACACCAACAGCGGCCCGGCTTGCTTCCACCCAGCAGTGGCATGTGGCGTGCTGTGCAGCAGCAGACCCCTTGCGGCAGCCACCACAACTGACCTCTCGGATGGAGCGCATGGCCAGCTGCGGCACACCAACGTTTTCTACTCTTTTCACCCACAACCATGCTAACGCCCGACAGCACCCCCTGCAATGCTGTGCAATGTGTGGCAAGCATCGCTTCACCTCGCGGATGGAGTGCATGGCCAGCTGCGGCACGCCGATATCCACGGTACGCACGCCCAGGCCCGAAGCCAGGATGGGCCCGATGGTCGAGCCGCAGGCCATGTCCGACCGAACCTGCAAAACGTTGGGGCAGAAAAGCATATTATAACGAGGCGACAGAGTAGATTGCTGGGAAGCCTGGCTGTGTGCGCAGTATGCATGTGCTTCACAGCCCTGAGAGTAGCCCTGACAGCAGCACCCATTGAACTCACCGCGAACTCAGCGGTGGGCACGCCCGCACGGCGGCACACCTCCCTGCATGGCAACATCGGGGCATGGATGGCACTCAGCAGATGGCACCTTACTTGCGGCGTTGTGGCGCCGCTGCCTGCTGCTGCACTCTTCGGCATGCTGCCCCTGCTGCTGCCCAGCTGGCTAGATAAATGTTTCATGTGCCAGATGCGCAAGCAACCTGAGTGCCAGCCCAGCCTGCCCGCACCTGCTGCCTCCCACCCAGCCATGCGTGCCGAACCACAATGGAGCAAGGACCCGCCATCCATCCCACCCCAAATGCCAGCCCGGCCATGCCCACCTGAACAGTGTAGCAGAGATGGAGGTGGTTGCATACCGCTGGTTCACATTGTGCTTCAGCACCAGGCCGCTGCCCAGGCGGGGCGCCAGATCKRGGTCGTGCTTGTCSGCRTAGTTGGGGTGCNANGCGCGTGTGCCATGTCTGCAACAAGTAGTGGCACACAGGRCACGCCRGGWGTTGGAAAGAAGAGGANCKTGCRAGGCAGAATGACARGCTCTCAGATCGAGGTCGTGCTTGTCGGCGTAGTTGGGGTGGAGAGCATGGGCCATGTCTGCAGTACAGCAAAGCAAGGGAGTGGGAAAGCCAAATCATTTCCAAGCCAGCTGGGCTGTGCTTGCCAGCATAATTGGAGTGCGCCGCATGCGTCTGTCGGCACCGAGGCACACGAACATTGCATCAGCTGTGTAAGGGGCACTGTACAGAATGTACACCAGTTTACACCACCCTACCTGCCGAGATGAGGAAGGAGTTGCGCATGGCGCGCTGCACCGCCCCCTCGGCGCCGCCCGCCAGCAGCTGCGTGACGCGCGTGATGCAGTCGCGCATGACAGGAGAACCCGCGCCCTGCACAGGATGAGTGATGGCAATAACTTGGGAACATCAACACAGCTCTGCGACGCAGTCGCGCATGACAGGAGAGTCCGCGCCCTGCACGGGATGAGTAATGGGGGCAGTGGGTGAGCATGAGGGAAGCAGCATCAGGCGCTGAGTGCACGGGTGATCCAGTCGTGCACGAATGGGGATCCGGCGCCCGGCACAACGAGAGAGCCACAAAAAGGATACACAGTCTGGCTATGCGACAGCAGCAGCAGCGGCGTCGCACTGGCAGCAGTGGCGGCAGCGGTTGCGGCGGCGGCAGCAGCAGCGGCAGCAGCATTGCAAACTTTGCACTGCAATTTTCACTGCAAACTTTGCACTGCAAACTTTGCACTGCAAACTTTGCAGCGCAACATCTAATATGACTATCAGAAGGTTCAACCCCAAACAACCCCAACCTCAGTACCACACCCACCTGGGCGGAATCAGAGCCGACCTCCTCGTTGTCAAACAGGGCCACCGCCCGCACGCCCGTCTCATCTGCGGTTGGTGGGTCAGATGTGTTTCGTTTTAGGGCATGGAAATGGGAGGTTACTGCCAAGAGCCCACTCCAGCAGGCTTCAGAGCTGAATGCAGTAGGCCTCTCTGGTTTGAGATTCTGACAAGCAAACAGCAGGCAGTCTGGGGGAGCACCTGCCCAGCTGGCCATCCACCGCTGCCGCTGATGCTGCCATGCCCACATGGCTTGCAAACCAGACCCTGCAAGCCAAAACTGACCTGCAAGCGCGTCGGCGCTGCCGCATGTGTTGATGAGCGCTTGCAGCGAGCACCTGCGCGGAGCAGGAGCATAGCTTGCCGCGTCAGCTGGCACATGCTGGCACATGCCTCCGAGCCAGCAGCCGGCATCGTAAAGCCCACCAGGGCATGCAAAGCAGACAGGCAAGGAATGCACAGGAAATAAAAACGCACCAGGACATGCACAGGTTGTCGAGGCGGCCGCTGAAAATGAATTCGTCCTCGCCGCCTGCGTGGGAGCAAGCGAGGGACCACAGGGGGGCAGTGATCCCTTGCAAGCTGCAGCTGGGCTGAGTAGGGCCAGCAGGGCGAAGCCTCCTTGCTGCTTGCTGCTTGGACGCCCACCATCCACCCACCCACTCACCGCCAATCACTCCTGGCTGTGTGTCAATCACGTTCAGCTCAAAGTCCACAATGTCATCTGCTGCACATCCGAGCTCCTTTGCAAGCAGGCGCAGCAGCAGCGGGTGGTGCCGTGCCGCAGCCCCCTCCGCACTGCCCGCCGCCGCAGCAGCAGGCGCAGGTGCGGCGCCGCCGTCGGCGGCGGGTGCGCCTGCCTCGCCGGCGGCAGCGGCAGCGGGTGCGGCAGCAGCAGGGGCAGTGCTGGCGCCGCCCTCCAGTTTCTGCTTGATGCTGGTGGCCAGCAGCGGGGTGCACTGCGTCTGCTTGTTGGGGTTGAACCCAGCTGTGGACAGGTCACGCTGCATGGGTGGGAGGGTACCAAAGAGGAGCGTGGGGGTGTGTGACTGGTGCAAGAGGCAGAAGAAGTACTGGGAAGAAGGGGCGGGGAGCAAGGCATGCGGCAAACTGCTCATGGCCGGGATCGCAACAACCAGGTGAACAAAGCAAGCTGCAGGTGGGTGCAGCCAGGCTCCCAGGATGCAAATTGGGGCCATGCAAGTGCCGATGCACTGATGCGGGCTGAACTATCGGCCAGACAGCACTTGATACCACTTACCTGCAGGTGGATGGCCAGCATGGGGATGCGCAGGATGGGCTTGGGCACACGCACCTGCAGGGGAGGGGGGCAGCGGCAGATGGGTTGGGGCATGAAGCGGACAGCACAACTCGAGCCCGGGTTGCTGCAAACATGTCAGGTTGGGGTTGGGCATCGAGGCCGCATGCGAGGCACAGCAGAGCATGGCAGGCACAGCAGGCATGGCGCACCAGCTTGTGCGCCATGCGCTCGCCGTCCTTGACCAGCACCCGCCCCGCCACAGTCAGGTCACGATCAAACCTGCGCTCGCAGAATACACATGCATGCATCTGTCATCTGCATCATCTGCACATGCACCGGGCTTGGCAGCCCGATGCATGCCATGTCATGCCGATAGCAGGCCGCCAGAATGCAGGCGTGCGCCATTCCATGCCATGGCATAGCGCACCAGCTAATGCCCATGCAATGCAATGCCGCAACATGCCACGCCATGGCAATATGGGTGATCAAGCGCACGCACCCCGCCTTATGCAGGCAGCGCCTCACCAGGTGTGGTGCAGCAGGCCGCCGTACGGCTCCACATTCACCATGCCGTACCTGCAACAGGCAGGGCAGATGGCATACACGTGAGCAGGCGCAGAAATGATGCCGGGCGGCTCGACGCGCACTTTACCGTCATGCCATGCAAGCAGCCAGAGTGCATGCAAGTCCACCCTCCCAGTTGGCAACCCTGCTGTTTAGCTGGCTGTCTCCATCGCGTGTGCAGCTCTGCAGAGAGCTCCTCATGCTGATCATGCCCATCGATCATTCGCAGGCTGCATGCCCATGACCCACCCGCTCTTCACGCTGCGGCTGATGGGCTTCAGCTTGAAGCAGGGGCTGCAGGGCAGCGGCAGGCAGCGGGCAGAAGCAGAGGTCAGCATGGCATGGCATGGCATGGCACGGCACAGCACGGCATGGCACGGCACGGCACGGCATGGCAGGAGCACAGTCAGCTCTTGATATGTTATACCATGGCATCGAACCTGCCATAACACACCCTGGCAGGCAGCAGGGTGCCAGCTCACCTGTCGGTGTGGGCACCCACCATCATACAGCTCACCACTGAAGACAGTCCTTATAGAAAACAAAGTAAAAGTGCAGTATGTGAGGGCACACCTGTCAGTGTGGGCGCCCACCATCATGAAGCCATTGCCGGGCTCGTACTTAGCGCCCACTGCAAACGCCACCTGCACAGGGCAGGCGCATGATGGGATGCATGGTGGGTCAACGGCAGCCCACTGCAAACGCCACCTGCACAGGGCATGCCAGGCACAGCCGGTCACGGCGGCAGCCCACTGCAAGCACCACCTGCATGCACTCCAAAACCATACCCTGCCTGCAGCGATTTGATCGATGAGAATTTTGCATCGCCGCCTCACCAGGGTCGAGGCGTTGTGAGGTTCCAAGTGGCATGCAGCAGCTGCAGCATGCAGGCGCCAGCAACAAGCAACGAATGCAGCACGCGATGCAAATTAAAGCACCCACCAGGGTCGAGGCGTTGCGAGTGAAGAAGTAGCGGCCGCCCGCTGCCACACCCTCCCACCCCTGCCGCTCCGACAGCTGCACAAAGCCGGCCTGCAGTGGAGAGGCGTGGGGCGGAGCAGGGGCAGGCAGTGCCTTGGTCAGTATCTCAGCGGCAAGAACATGGCCAGAGCAGCTAGGCGATCTGCACAACTGCTCTGGACAAGTGTTGCATGCTGATGGCAGGGGGCGGCAAACCCGGCACAGCCATGCCGAGCAAGCGGCGGCAGGCGCCGTGGGGGCATGGTGCGGCCCGCATCTTGCCTTGAGCAGGCGCTGCCGCGCCTCTTCCACGGCATGGAACTCGGTGACCTGATGCACATGGCCAGGCAGCAAACGAACCAGCGTGAGTCGGGCATGAGGAGCATGGGTCTTCCCTGGCGGCGGCGGAGGCGGCAGGCCGTGACAAGCGATCGCGTCGATGAGAGTAGCCGACAGCTCTCACCGAGGCGTTCAGGTAGTCCAGCAGGTCACTGGCGACCGCCTGGTCAGCGGCCGAGGGAGCCCCAGTCATAGTGGCGCTGCTGGAGCCGCTGGTGGCGCTGCAGATGGTCCGTAGCAGCTGCCTGGGCACGGATCGCGGGGCTGCGGCCTGGCTGAAGTGTGTCGGGCGGCTGAGCGCTGTGGCAGCGGGGCTGGTCCGCACCAGGAGGGACCTGCACGCGCTTTGGGCGAGGCAGCGCATTGCTCAGTGGCAAGGGATGGGCGCCAGTGCCGCGCATTGGCCCACTTGGCACCGGCGGGAACCCCACTCGACGCGCTGTCGGTAGCGGGCCCGTCGCTGCGCTTCCGACATTGCTCCCTGCGCCACAACTGCTGGGTAACTGTATCCGTGTGCATGTTACATGGCAGCCGCCTTTCAATACGCAGCACGCCATACCGCCTCATCCCAGTTTCAGCGTGCGGCCGCAGCATGCCTTGAACGCTTTCTTGGTCACCGGGCACCTGCATTGTTGGATGGAGGCATGGTCTCGGGTAAAAGCCTTGCAAGCGGCAGCAAAAGTGTTTGCATGCACAGAGGCCCGGTGTGAAAAGCAGCAAGCTGCTGGCTCCTGTGCAGTCATGCTGCATGTCATGCTCTCATGTTGACGCAGTCCTGCTCTCATGCTGCGGCAGCGCTCCGCAATGTTGTGGCCCTGGGGCAGGCCTGCCGCAGCCTGGCAACTGCTGCTGCCTCCATCCCTGCCTTGCATAGCCCAGCTGCTGAGCAGCACATGCAGATTGCAGTTCAGCCCTCACTTTGTGTTCTTGCCCACCGGCTGCCCCGCAAGGCCGCACGGCTGCCCCTTGGGACCTAAGTGATCCAGCGGCACCGCCGGCGCTGCCGTCCCAGCCGCATTCTCATGCTGCGTCTTGTCTGCGGGCGGCATGGGTGGTGCGGCGGGGCAAATATCAGCGGAGCTGAGGCGGCGGGCTGGGCGGAGCAGCAGCATGCAACTCGAACAGCATGCATGTCGCACGCAAACTATGCAGCGTGCAAGTCGAGCAGCATGCAATTCGCAGCATGCAAGTCCTGCAGCGTGCAAGTCGTGCTGCATGCCTGTCATGCAGCATGGAATTTGGGAGTGGATGCCAGAGCAGGAAGATGCCAAGGTGCTGGAGCCTCACATTGCCGCCAGGTGCCGAGTGTCGACTCGAGCTCGTGCATGTCCTTGGGCATGGGCTTGCCCTCCCGCTTGCGCTGCGCCAGCATTCTGCACAGCGCGGGTAGGGAAAGGGTTGGGTTGATGCCAGAAGTGCGAGACGGCATACTTGACACATTTGACACACAGACTCACTGCGTCAGCTGCCTCGTCCACAGGTACCGAGCAATGCAGTCGTCCACCTGGTTGGTCGTGCATTTAACCTGCAGGGGAGCGGCAGCCATAGGCACCCGGCACGTCGTCATGTGAATTGCCAATTGCAGGCTGGCCAATGCCAGCCTACCATGACTTGACCAACAGTTGTGCTGCCCGCCGCAAGCACTGCAGCACGGCCACACCAGCTGCATCCACCATGGAACAGGGATCACGCTTCCTGTCTTACAGCCCCAACCAGACAGGTTCGCTGTACGCCTCACTACACGTCCCATCTGCCCCTCCGCACCCTATTCCTGTTCCATACCTGCTGCGCCACGCGTGCCCGTGCTTCGGCGCCAAAGAGCTGCAAGTCCTTCTTCTCTGCATCAGTCATCGCACTGCAGGAATGGGCAGCAGGCAGGGCAGCTGCGTCCGCAAAAGCAGTGGCGGGCTTGGCCGTGGCGGCAGCAGCAGTAGCAGCATTTGAGCGATGGCAGCAGCACGGCAGCATGCAAGACACGCAGCACAGTAGAGCCCAGCCCCAACCAATAGTCAAGCCAGCTCACTCGATGACCTGTTCGAACAGCCGCATGGTGCCCCGCAAACAGCGCACACCCCAGTCCTAACCAGCCTAACTATACTCAGATTTAATCAGTCCAACTATACTCGGCCAGCACCGATCCAGCAGGAGCTCACTCAATGATCTGCTCAAATAGCCGCATGGTGCCCTGCGCCGCAGAGTCGTTGACCGCTGCCGTGCCGTGAACAAAGCCGGTGAGGCTGCCCAGGCGGCGCGCCTTCTTGATCTGGTCGCCAAATGTGACAATGTCCAGGTCCTCCATTTCGCCAGCACCCATCAGCCCAGACACTTTGGAGGTCAGCCAACCAGTGATGCCGCCGCCGCCGCCCAGTGCCGCCTGCGCCGCGCTGGCGTGCAGCGCCGCTGTCGGCTGCTGCGCCCATGCTGACTGCTGCACCGCTGCGCATGCCAGCGGCAGCTGCGGCTGCAGCAGCTGGGCTAGGCGAGCCAGGCCGCGTGACTGCTGCCGAAGTGCCAGCATGCCTGCAGGAGGTGTGGGGCAAGTGGAGGGAGTCTGGCGGTGGTGGCGGCGGCGGCGGCGGCGGCACAGTGGGTCGGCGTGCTGGGGTGCGATCGGCTCTCCAACAGTACGCTCATACGCCAATGAACCTGTGGAGGCGTGCCATCGGCGCTGCAGCCGCGGGCACAAGCGGCACCGATTCCAACCGCGCGAAACCCGGCGGCGCAGCCTCCATCGTTACCTGCAATAGCTGTCTGGTGTGCGGCTTAGTAGAGGAAACCTTTGTGCAACGCCTCTCCCGTGCCTCCCGCTGCCACCGACACTCTGAGGCTGCGAGCTGCAGAGCGTCCCCTGTCGATACGAGCTGCTTGTGGTACTGCAGCAAGACGATGCACTGCAGGCGAAGCTGCAAGCGGAAGGAGGCTGAGCACAGCAGGGCGGCAGCGCCGCGTGCTGCACCTGTTGCTGACCAACTCGCACAAGCCAGTGCATCAATCATCATCAATTGACATGTAATAGCTAGGGATTATTGAGAAATGGCAGCTTGGCAAAGAGGAGCAGGGAAATAAGTACAGCGAACACATCAAAGCACCCACCGGGGCGGCGCAATGCCGCCGCCCCCTGGCAATTGCAGCACAAAGCGCCGCACAAGCGCACTCTCAGCACAGTCAGTTTTCACAGCCATCACGCCGCACCCACTGCCGCCGCTGCTGCGGGCTGCGTGCCCGTGCTGCTGCTGCCCTTCTGCCGCCGGGTGACGTTCATGTAGAGGCCATTCTTGGTGTGGATGGTGGCACCGGTCGTCATGCCAGGGTCGTGGCCGGGCTTGGGCGCAAAGTCATACTCCTTGAGGATGACCTGCAACAAGAGGTTGAAATTATAGTGAGAATTTTATCAGAAGGCTCGACTGGACATAAGTACTGGGGGATTGGGAGCAAAGTCGTACTCCTTGAGGATGACCTGCATTTAGGAAACAAAAGCAACAAGCTCCAGTTAGACTCAATTGTGCATGGCTTAGAGGCAGGCTCAAGAGCTGCTGCTGCTGCTGCTGCTGCTGCTGCTGAACATCCCAGCTGGTTATTGTGCAAGCCAGCTGTGCAGCTCAGCTCCCAACTCACCGCCAGCGCCACCACCGCCTCCGTCAGCGCAGCTGCAAACCAGCCTCGTCCCACAAAGGCATGCCCACCAAACTCAAGCTGTCACAGCTGGCGGTGGTGCAGCCCAAGCAAGACTCGAAATCCAACAGCAAGCCAGCACACTCACCGCCAGCGCCACCACCGCCTCCATCAGCGCAAATTGGTCGCCCACGCACTTGCGGGGGCCGCCGCTGCGGGCAGGCAGCACAGGGAAAAGGGTTTGGGTCTGTTTCGCGTTCCAGCAGGTACAGAAGGGGAGGCAGCGTTGAGCAGAAGAGGGCGGGTAGCACAGGCGAGAACGGTCAGGCAGCCGCCATGCCGCACGTGCTGCGCACGACTGAGGCAGTAGCCAACAGCATGGGCCGCACTCGCAATCTCGATCTAAAAGTCAACCCCACCTGAAGGGGATGTACTTGTAGTCCGTGTTCTGCTCGTTGGGCACCGGGCCGTCCAGCGGGAAGCGCTCTGGCTCGAAATCATCCGGCCGCTCCCACACTGCAGCGGGCGAAAATCAAACAAGCCAGCTGGATACCGCAAGCATCGAGGGAAGGCTGTGCAAGCAAGGGCTTCTGCTCAACACCAGTCAGTAAGGGCCAGCGGAGCCAAAGAACAAACGCGTCGCGAAGGCGACAGGCACGACACAGCGCCCATCAAGCTTGCAAGCTGGCCTGCAGATGCCAGCCGGAGCAATGCAGGAAATGCGCACCCGCGGGCGAGCGGTGGATGTTGTAGACCGAGATCATCACGTCCTGGCCGCGCGGAACGGTGAAGCCGCCTGCAGGGACATAAGGCAGGATTTGGCACTCGTCAGTAAGGATGCAGGGAGGCCAAGCAGCAGGTAGCCGGGCAGCCATGCGGCACCTTGAAGCCGCGCATACAGTGCACAAAGCGGCATACTGAACGTGCGCACAAATGATGCACGAAATCCAAAGAAGTCTCACCGGGCAGCTCGTCCTCGACCATGGCGCGGCGCAGCAGGACGGGCGGGTGCGGGTACAGCCGCATGCTCTCGTTCACGCAGCGCATCACGTACTTGAGGTTCATGTACTCCTCTGCACAACGGAAAAGAAGCGAAAACCGGTGGGCGCCGCTTGGAATGGTGTGTCAGATTGAGAGGCACACGGCGGGTGCTGCATGCTGCATGCACCCAGCCACATCATGGCAGCCTTGGCAGCGGCTCTGGGCTGTATGCCTTCCAAAACCGATGCACTAGGCGGGCTGCATGTGTGTGGGCGCGTGCCCTGCAACATCCTGCTGCGCCCTGCAACACCCCGCTGCGCCCCGCTGTGCCCTGCTGCGCCCCATGCAGCGCTCACCCATGTTTGGCTTGCTGCGGTCGCCCAGCACGCGGTCCACCTCCTCCTGGGCCTGCGCAGCAGGAATAAACAATACGAAACCCTTGGACCCAGTGGAGACCCAAAATTGTTGGAAGTTGGGAAAGAGAGCAGGCTTGCCCAGCACCGCGGTCCACCTCCTCCTGGGCCTGCAGAGAAGTAGCAGGTGGTGTTTGAAAGGTCAGGACGAT
>JADXDR010000232.1:20747-41337 GCA_025026875.1 Chlorella ohadii
CAGCAGTTCGAGATTGGGCCGAGAGCGCAGGCTCGCCCAGCACGCGGTCCACCTCCTCCTGGGCATGCAGAGGAACAAGGAGTGCGAAGTTTAAAAGCTAATCAGATTTGACAACTTGTGCACGCGGTCCACCTCCTCCTGGGCCTGCAGTCAGTCAATTATTTGAGTTTTGTCAGGAATACGAAAGTGCCAGAGTCGCAGCAGAGCAGCCGCACACTAGCACGCAAGCGCAGCCGCACCAGCACGCACCTGGGCAGCCTGCCGGGTTGCCGCGCCAGAAGGGCTGACACACCCAGAGCAGGCACAGCACTACACTTGCTTACAGATCTAGCAGCTTCGTGATCTCTCCCTCACCTTGCGCAGCTTGTCGGGGTGGCGCGCCAGCAGGTCGACCGTCCAGGTCAGCACCGAGCCAGTGGTCTCGTGGCCCGCCACCTGCGTATGTGCAGGTGTGTCGAGATAAGGTCAGCAAGTATGTCTCTCAGGGGAGGGCCCAGTGCTTTCCACGTGCGGCAGGGCAGGCGCGGGTGTCACTGTGACGTTGCGATGCAGGCCCGGTGGTACCAACATGGTTTTGGCCAGGCCAACTGTGCAAGGCAGCGTGGAAAGCAGGTTGTTGGGCAGCGGCCGCCGGCGCCTATGCAAGAAAAGTAGGTGACCCACCAGCATGGACAGCAGGTCGTCCCGCAGCTGCACCGAGTCCACCTCTTCCCGGGACGCGATCAGGAAGCGCAGTACTGCAGGGCAACCATTGCGATGGGAAAAGAGGCCTCAATACCAGTGTACGGCTCTCATAGTTCAGCCACCAGCCGCCAGCCGCCCCCTGCACTTACATTCCACCTGTTAATTTAACCCACCCGAGGGGTCAGCCTCATTGATGTAGCCCTCCTCAAAGCTGGCCGCCTCCTCCGCGTCTACCATCGCCTTGCACTTGGCAATCAGCTCCTCCGTGGTTTGCCTGCGCACATATCAGGTGCTTGTGCAACGTGTCACGTGATCGGGCATGCACCGGCCTTTGCATGGTCTGCATCTGCCTTGCACGCAGCTCAACGGGACATATGGGATGCCACATGTCTTGCGATGCACAATGCACAGACCCATGCCCACTCTTTCCTCAGCAATGCTGTCAAGTCTCAGGCAATGCTGTTTAGTCTCGCCACATACTCACCGGATCAGCTCCACCGCGGCGGCCGCCTTGCGCTGGCGCGGCACAAAGAGGTTGATGAGGGGGAACTTCCAGTAGGGCAGCAGGTCTGTGGCGCGGGTCTCCGTCTCCTTCAGCGCAGTGTACACCGCCTGCAATTTGGAAGTGGAACGAGAGTGCGACATGAGGCAGGTGGGAACTTCCAGTAGGGCAGCAGGTCCGTGGCGCACGTCTCGGTTTCCTTCAGCGCAGTGTACACTGCCTGCACACGTCGTGTAAAGGGATGCGGAACTTGAGGAGTAAGCCATGAGATCCTGGCAGGCCAACAAGTTGCCAAGGGCTGCATGCACCTCCAGCATGCACGCAACACCTCATTGTGCCGCCACGCCTTCCATCGCGTGCAGGCTGGGCTACAAACTTGGCAGACCAGCGCATAACCAAGCTGGGTAAGTTGTGTGTGAACTTTGAGCGCACCTGGATCACGGGCGTGTTCTTGTTCAGGGAGTTGAAGTCATAGTTGAAGACCGCCTGCAAGAGCGGACAGACACAGCTTTACTGTCTGGCCTTGTCATGGCAGCCCACAAGCAGTCTGGGCTATGCTTGCACGATGCCAGCCGCGCCGTCACGAGAGTCACCTGCTCCTGCTGTGTGCCAACAGCAAGCACACAATGCCAGACAGAAAGTCCTTTCATTACCTTGCCAATCACGTCCAGGGTCAGCTGGCTGAAGCACGCCTCCATGTCAATGGCCTCGCCTGCTTAGGGAGGGGCGTTTGGTCAAATTAAACACAACATGGCATGGCAAATGCGCGCACGAGTGGTGCAACTTTAGCTGGGTCAGGCGCGCTAAATGTGCGTCTTCTGGGCCCTGGGCCCCGCCACAACCACATCGGCTGAGCAGCTGCGCAGTCCAGCAAAGGCAGTGCGCTGCCGCCATGCCCAGCAAACCACCAGCACACCTGATGCCGCAGCTCCCGCCAGCTTCTTGTTGAGGTGCAGCGCCGACTCGCCAAACACACGGTCCAGCATGACCTCCAGGTAACCCCTGCACAATGGAAAGACACGAAACCGCCCCTACAAGTGAGCAAATGGGACAGCTGACTCGCCAAACACGCGGTCCAGCATCACCTCCAGGTAGCCCCTGCGCAAAGATAAGCAAACGAGTGCAGCGAAGCTGCCTCGCTGCTGCTGCTGCTGCTGCTGCTGCCACTTTCGGTTCCTGCAGGGTTCTGGTGTCCGCGCAAATCAGCTGAGCCACCAAGAATTCGCACCTGTGCAGCGCGGGGCCAACCGCCTTGCGGCGCACGCGCCACTGCTCGCCGCCCGAAATTGCAAAGCCCTCGCCAAACCTGCAGCAGGGGCATGGATGGATTAGGCATTGTTCAGAGACACCGGAGTGGCAACGGCGGGTGAACACGACCCCCAAGGGCGCCGCCCAAAGTGGCACATTTGCTCTGCCAAGACAAGCATGTGCAGCCACTCCTCACAGGCACTTTGGAGATCTCCGCCGCTGCTACAAGAACGAAACATCAGCGATCCACAGCAACACAGGCGGTTGAAGCTAGCAGAACACAAGAGCTCACAGGAACTTGGAGACCTCCGCCAGTGATACACAAAAACATCAGCAATCCACAGCACAAAAACAGTACAAAAATAGAAGAGCTCACAGGAACTTTGAGACCTCCGCCACCAGGCCCTTCTCGTAGATGGGACGGTTGGGGTTGTCTGCAGATTAGAGTGAGGAGCGCACTTAGGGTTACATTGTCTGGAAACAGCGCAAACGACCTGGCTGGGTCGTCTGCACACCAGGTGGAGGCACACCATCAGCAGGCACAGCGTGTGAGGGTGGCGAGCATCGGCAGGCGGGGCCTGAGGTGCTGGCGGCGAGCAGCAGCAGCAGGCAGAGCAGAGCAAGTAACGGCTGCAGGCAGCTGCCGCTTAGTGGGCCAGTCCCACATGCCACCAGCGACTTACACCAATGTGCAGCCAAGTTTCCGGCCCCGTGCTCAACCCACCCGATGCGCGCAGCACGTGCTTGGCTGCGTCGGGGTCGGAAATCACCAGGAAGGAGGACACAGGGCCTGCGGCACAAGCAGAGGATCAACTGCAGTCAAGACAAGGCGGTGGTGGGTTGTACCAAGGCCTCCAGCATCCAGTTCGCCGGCGCCTTGCAAGCAGCACGCAGGTCCGCAGCAAGAAAAGCTGAGCTTACCAGTGGGCAGCAGGTACACTAGTCCGCTCTCCACCATCCACAAGTGGAGGCGGCTTGCAACAACCCAGCGCCCAGCCCGCCATACGGTCAATTTTCAAGGCAACCAATCCTACCTGTGGGCAGCAGGTACACTGGGCCGCTCTCCAGCATCCACTTGTACAGCGCCTTGAACAGCGCGCCGCCCAGCAGGTCCTGGATGTCCTCGGGCTTGGCGTTGGCCACAGGCACATTCTGCACAGAGAGGGCAGAGAGTGAGTGCAGCGTGAGAGCATTACGGCGGCCAGCACAGCAGGTCCTGGATGTCCTCAGGCTTGGCGTTGGCCACAGGCACGTTCTGCAGTTGAGCACACATGTGGGCAATGTCTTAACCAGGAGCTGAGCTGCAGCACGGCAGCTGATGCGACAGAGCATGGATGTCCTCCGGCTTAGCACCAGCCGCAGGCACGTTCTGCAATTGAAGCAAGCAATGCAAAGCAGGCGAGTGCAGGCGGGTGGACGGTGGCGCACACGTTGACAGCACATGGCGGCAGCCGGCAGCAGGCACAGCAGCAGGAGCTGGCAGCATACGCATGCCACATCAACCAACAGCCACATCGTCTGCATGCATGGCACGGCTGCTGCCATGCACACACTGTCATCAGCAGATGGCTCTGCACCCATCGCCCATGCAGCTGGCCCCAGTGACTCGCGCCCCAGAGCACCCACCGACTTGCCGCCCCACAGCTGGTTGAGCTGCGTGAGCCAGCCGGGGCTGAACATGGAGCGCCCAGCACCCGCAGAGTCAATCAGCTTGCCGGTGTCAATCTTCTGGTCCAGATCGTACTCCTCCTGCACACACGGGAGGTGGGAGCAGGGCCGGCCGGGCAGGTCAGCGCTGGCGGGAGAGCGGCGGCGGCGGCGCCGGTGGCGGCGACGTGCAGCGGCTGGTAGCCCCGCTGGGACCGGCTGGTTACGCGTCCCAGCTGACACATTACCAGTTTTGGAGGGCATTAAGCCGCGCCCAGCGGCCCAGGCAGCGCAGGGAGGGCGCGAGCCTCACCTTCTCCTCGGTGGCGGCCCGGACCGCCACCCGGCGGGGCGAAACCACATGGTGCTGGTAMGCCGAGGACSGTGAAAAGGTGGCCCGCCGGCCTCCCGCAGGGGCTGCGCTGGGGCGAGCGGCAGCGCACTGCATAGTGCAATGCAG
The DNA here is from genome assembly GCA_025026875.1 of Chlorella ohadii. Lineage (NCBI taxonomy): Eukaryota > Viridiplantae > Chlorophyta > Trebouxiophyceae > Chlorellales > Chlorellaceae > Chlorella > Chlorella ohadii. Next base: position 25,289 of record JADXDR010000232.1, read on the forward strand.
CGCTTCCCGCGCGTTTAACAAAATTTAGGAAGATCAAGAAAAACGTACAGCCGTCCAGGCCCTTCAAAGGCGCTGCTCGTGCTAGCCCTTCATCTCGCTGGGCCTGCTGCCACCTGCTGTGCCTCGCTGACTGGCCCTGTAAGCTCAAGGACCACCATTTCACGTTGGTGGGCGCGTGTGCAGGCCCTGCAAGCCAGCCCTGCCCCGTGCGCCACCTGCTCGTTTGGCCCTTCAGCAACGCGGCTGTCCAGCGGCTTTGCAGCAGCTTGTGGGCACATAAATAGGCATCAGCATACCCCTGATCGCACCGCAAACCGCGTCGGGAAGCCAGGCGGCTAGCAGGGCCCGGGCGGCGGCAGAGGCGGCGACGGCGGCAACGGAGCGCCCGCCGGCTGCAGCACCATGGTGGCCCTCATATTCAAGGTGCGGGCTTTGAGGGTGGCCTGTTTCCACATGGACCATGGCATGCCGTCAGTTGCAGTGCCCCTGCGTGGCTGCTGCCGCCTCCAACATGTGCCGACCGTGCCGTGGGCTGGGATGCTTCTAGCAGCGGCATCCGCCTCGCCTCCCTGCCACCCGCCTGGCTGCCTTTCCACAGCTCTCTCTTGGCCTGCTGAAACCCTCACAGGTCGGTCTGCTGACCATGAAGACGGCGGCCAAGCCGCTGGCCAAGCAGTTTGAGAGCTTTGTGATGGGGCACCCGGTGCTGCGCCGCAACGTCATCAACTTGGCGCAGGTGCGGCGACGAGGCAACCCATATTGCTGGCTGCTGTATATTGCTTGTACGTGCATCAGAAGCTTGCTTGCCCGTGGCATGCAACACCTGCCCAGAGCAGCACAGGGTGCAGCGGCAGGCCGCAGCCTGGCAGTGTATCTGCTGCTTGGGCGTCTGGAAAGCAACGGTGGGGCCCTGAATCAGCTCCATCTTGCTCTTCCAATGCTCAATCTCCCCATACTGCCCACCCTCCTGCAGTGGCTGCACCGCCTGGAGGTCGGCATCACTCGCGGCGCGGAGGGCAAGACGGGGCGGGCGTTTGTGGGAGACATGAGCGAGGAGAAGGCCATGGAGCTGGCCTCCAAAGTCGCCTCGGAGGGCTTCCTGTACGGGGTAAGGCGTGTTATGCTCTCATTACAATTCTTTGGGATGGCTGCTGGAGTTGTGTCGTAGGCTTGCTGCACGGGGTGAGGCCCTGTGAGGCATGGAGACAGTCGACACCTTTTAGTAGTCGACACCCAGTTTCCTTGCCGCCTTGCAAGTTACAGTGCCAATCTTGCCTGTGATGGAGGCCAGGCGCGCAGCAGTGCATTCCCGGGCACTCACCTTGCATCGAACCCGTGTCCACCACCCCCCGCAGATGGGCATTGCCCTGCTGGTAGTGGAGCTGGATCGCAAGAACAAGGAGGATGCGGCCAAGAAGGAGAAGGAGCAGGAGGAAAAGGAGCAGATTCGGGAGCTGCACGAGCGGCACCTGCACACCGAAAAGGTGGGCTGGCCGCTGATGGCTGCTGATGGCAACGGCTGTTGGCAGTGGCTGCTGGGTGGGGATGTTCTTTTGCTGCAGCTACTGAGGCTGCTGTTGATGGCCGTCGACTGCTGCTGCCGCGCCGCATTTGCCCAAGAGCTGCCTCGATGCATTTCACCCCTGCGCCCGTGCAGGAGCTGCGGGAGCAGCTGCGCACGCTGTCCAAGCAGCTGCACCGCATGGACGAGCGGCTTGAGTACATGGAGCAGAAGCTGGGGCGGCGCAACAGCTGGCTGCCCAGCTGGGGATGACGCTGCTGCTGCCGGCGGATACGATGCACCATGTTGGTGCGGCAGCTGGAGCCTGCTGCTCGCCCTGCCCCGCTCGGCTGCTGCTGGGTGCTCATTCAATCCTTGGATCCGTTTCTCGGCATCTCTTATCGCCACTCCCACCATTCTTGCACAGGCCGTGGGCAGCATTGGTGTCCGTCTGTCCCCTCTGCCAACCCCCACCCTCATGCCACCTGCACCCTGTTACGCCCTTGATGCTTTCTCACCTGTTGATGATTGAAACTTTGTACCTCTTTCTGAGCACCGCCCCATGCCTGCCTCTGTGCACTAAGGATACCCTTTTTCAGGCCCATTTCACTATACCTGTCCTCCATTTTTTCCCCCTGTACATTGTCGCTCTGCAACACTGCTCCAACGCTGGCCACTTGCATCGGGCGGGCATGGGGCGGCAGCAGGGGACAGGGGCGCTGGGCGGCAAGGCGCCCCTGTCGCGGCAGCCCCTGCCGCATCACTGTCCGTGGATCAGATCCATCGCCCCTAGCCTGTAAGCACCCTCTGCCAGTCCTCCTGCCGGCTCCGCGTGTGCGCCCCCGCTCGGTGACGGGCTTTTCCGGCCCACCGCTCTCGCATCGGCGATCCGATCGCACCGTGACAACTTTGCAGACATGGCGGCGCTCGGAAAGCTCGTGCTGCTTGCGGGCCTCGCGCTGCTCGCCTACACAGCCTACCAAGCGACGATATGTGCGTGGCATCGGGCATGCGGAAGCCAGCGCCGCTGCTTGCTGCAGCCCAGCCGCCCGCAGCGCACAGCGACCTCGCCGCCCGCCGCTGCCGCCCCCTGCTGCTGTCGCCTCCTTTCGGCCCGCCCCAGCGCCCTCCCTGCTCTGCACCACTACCTCCTACCGCAGACCGCGAGACGCTGCGGCTGACGCAGCAAGAGTTTGAGGGGCTGCCGCTGCCGCTGCTGGCGCAGCTGGTGGCGGCAGTTGCGGCCTGCCTGCTGGGCAGCCTGGCGGCATGGGGCAGCTTCCAACCGATCCGCATCGCAGACGTGCCCAGGCAAGCACTGCATGTACCATCTGAGCACGCCATTGGCCAGCCTGTGCTTTGCCTGCTGATCGACTCGCCAATGCAGCTGCAGACGCGCTGCCGTTTGCGGCCGCTCCCCCCCGCTTGAAGGACGCTTTGGCCCACCCTGAATGCGTCCCTGCAGGGTGGCGGTGGCGCGGCCGCACCGAACCGACTTTGCGGTGTTTAACCACCGCGGTACCATGCTGGGCGCGCTGCCGCACATGCGCCAGCTGTCGGTCCCCGAGATCCGATGAAGGGCCAAGGTGCAGCGAGCTCAGCTGCTGGAGTATAGGCAGCCTGACCAACGGCGGCGGCGGCGACGGCGGCGGCGTAGCATGCAGCAGTGTGGCTGCTGGCCGTTTCGTGCCGCCCTGCTGACACTCTACGTGCCATCCTGAGGGCAAGCTTTGAGCCGTCCTGCCTGTGCAGTTGCTTGTGGAATTTACAGCCCATTATTACTTGTCGAACTATGCATTGCTGCCGTAACAGCGGGTGACTCGCTCAGTCCAGTGATGAACAAAACAATAAGCTGCAGCTGCCATTGCTCAGGCAAAGGCAGGGATCCCAATAGCGATGTTGTTGCCATGTCATGGTTGGTCAGTTGATATTGTAGTCCTCATGGCAGCCGCCGCTGAGCCTCTCACGCACCAGGCTCGGCTTCTGGCTCGGGTGCAGGCGCCAGCGGGGCAACGTTGGTGGTGGGGGTGACGCGAGGGGCGGGCGGTGCACGTGGAGGGGTGACAATCACAACGGGTGCAGGCGCAGGTGGGGGCGGCGGGGGCGGAGCCGGCTGGGGGCAGGTTGGGTCTGTTGCCGGGTTCTTTAGCACGGTGCAGKAAGTCCTGAAGTCGGCTGSGGCGGCAGAAGGGGGGGCGGGAGGCGGGGGACTCTTGAGCCAGCTCCAGAGCAAAACAAAAGCGGGGCGGCGCATCAAGGAACCAGGCAACATACTGGTGCTCGCATGATGCAGCACTCCTTACACAGCAGTGGCCACACGGCAGCGCTTACCCGCGCTCTGGCCATTGAGGGCGCCACAGCGGGGCGGCGGGCAGGAGGAGTCGACTCGGTCGGCGGTCGCGCCGCCCTTGCGCACGCAGCACTGCACGTAGTTTGCAGGGCCCTCGCTGACGCGACTGGGAGCCGAGGGAGGCGGGGCCGGGAGGGGGCGGCGGCGGCGGGGGAGGAGGGGGAGGGGGCCTGACGCCGCAGCGGTTGACGGGCGAGACGCAGGATGGGTCGGAGGTGCAGGTCCCCTCCAGCTGCTTGCGCTCGCAGCAGCCCTGGATGTTGTTGGGCCCTGTGGAGATGCACTGGGTGCCCACCAGGGTGGGGGGACTCGGGGGAGCTGCAGCAGGTGGGGTGGGCATGTAACAGCTGGGGCGTTGCCAACACGGGGTTTGGCGCCTTGTGTGGCGGCCGAGGCTGTGCTGCACAGCTACTCACTCCTCTCGAGCGGCGAGTCCAGTGCAGCATCCAGCGCTGCAATGGGGTCGGTCTGCAGAATCTCCCTGCAGGGATGGAAGAGAGTCGGCAGCTGGTGCAACTGGATAGCAGCACTTTGCATGGTGCGCGCAGCCGCATCAGCGGTGCTTTTGGCGGGCGGCGGCGGCAGCGGCGGCAGCCCGAGAAGGGCCAAACCTCAAGCCTGCAACGCTTTTCAGGCAGCGTTCATCCTTCCCTAGCATGCCAACAGACGCGCAGCGCTCACCGCTCGGCCCTGGCAGAGCCGACGAGCAGGAAGGCCAAGAGGCCGGCAGCCCAGCAGGCACCCTTGCACCCAGGCATCCTTGAACCTCAGGAGGCTGGCGTCCAGCTGGAGCAGGCAAACTGACGCCCGCTGGACAGCAGCCCAGTGGGGGCAAGATGGGCTTGGGCGGTCCGGCGGCAGGCCAGCCTTGCATCAACACCATTTCCCTCCTGTGCGCTGGGTGCCTCTGCCGCGCCTGGTTTAGTCTGTTGCCCCTGCCGTGTCGCCCCAGTGGGGGATTGTTTGCGCAGCACACGGCGCAAGGAGTGTCTCGGGGCGGCGCTCATTACCGTCCCCCTGCGACTCAGCTAGCGGTGTGCAGGTACCGACAGGCGCAAGCAACTTGGCCTTTCAGTGGTGCATCTTGTCGAGACACAGCAGGTTGCAGCGGCCAGAAAATGTGCCGAGGGCGCCCATTTCTGCCAGCGGCAGCCAGCCAAACCACATCATAGCAAGCAGCGAGCCAATGCCGCTGGCGGCAGCACGGAGGAGGCACGGCAGTCGAGGCGCCCATTGATTTAACGAGCAACACAGCAGCAGTGCAACACAGCAGCACTTGTGGTCACGGACTTGCTGTGATGACAAGCTGCTTCTGCAAAAGGACAGAGCACGGGCCCTGGACAGCAGGCTTGCAGTGATGCAGGCGTTGCCCAGGGGACGCGTGGGCGGCGGCGGCGGCAACATTCATTTCGTGGTGCTCCGATCGTCTATGTGATCTTCGATCGACACTGTTGTGACGTCTTAGACCCAGTTTAAAGCGGCAGCGCGGCAGTATGCGGGAAGAGGCGGCTGCCGCCGCTGCCGGCGGCACGCCAGACGCCACGGATGAGCAGCTGCGGTCGCAGTTTGCAACTCTGGATGCCGATGGCGACGGGCGGCTGTCGGTCGAGGAAGTTCAGGCAAGCTAGGGCTCCCGACCGCGCTTACTGCCAGGCGGGCCGCTGGGAAGCGAGCCACGTGCCGTAGAGACCTCACGCCACCCGGCTGGTCTCGCCGCTACCGTCTCACTGCCGCCGCCGCCCGCCGCCGCTGGCCGCTGCCGCTTCCCCCTTGCCTGCAGGTTGCGCTGCGCAAGCTGGGCCTGCCGGCAGGCGCACGGTTTGTGCAGGACCTGCTGTCGCAGTACGACCGGGATGGTGACCGCCAGATCGAGTTTGATGAGTTCCGCCGGTGCGCTGCAGGCTATGTTCCGCTCACGACATTGCAGATCTCTAGCTTTGGGTCCTGCCGATTCGCTGCTGCGTGCATACCGTCAGTGACTCGGTGCGCGCACATTTGATGCCGCACTCCTGCTTAGTACTTCATACTGCACATGCACATTGACTCCTAGCAGATATGTGCAGTCAAAGGAGCGGCGCATGCGGGCGGTTTTCGAGGCGATAGATGTAGACGGCGACGGCCAACTGAGCGTGACAGAGGTGCACCGTGCAGCAGCAGGTGGGTGGTTATTGCAGGGAGGCTGGCTGATTGCGCTATGAATCGCTGCCAGCTGGTGCATCAGGCTGCCTGAGCATTCGAATGATTCCAGCAATGCGGTTTGATGACCCCTTCAGCCTTGATGCTCTGCTGCTGCGGCATGCAAAGCAGTGTTTTAATTAGCATGCTGCGCGCTACTCAGGTGTTGCCACACTCATTTCATGCGGAACTGGCACGGCTCTTGTCTGTGCCTCTTGCCCTGCAGCCCTGGGGATCAGTGTTGCTCCTGAGGACTCGCAGCGAATGATCGAGCTTCTAGATATCGACAAGGTCAGGCACTTCCTTGCGTGCCAATCGCAAAGCGGCAGCTGCACATTGACAAGTTGGCACCCAACCCTTGCTGTCGCCACGTCGCTGTGGCCAGTGATGCTGTCGCAGTGCCACAACTGTAGCACAGGGCAGCCTCCTGTGGCGCTGTACGCAGGGCCCACTCGCTGCTGGAAACATCGCTATGCTGAGCTCCCTCATCCTTGCAGGACGGCTGCGTGGACTATGCCGAGTTCCGGCAGTTTGTGTGCCTGCTGCCGGGTGAGCTGCGCCAGCTGCAAACTTGCGGGCTGCACTACAAGAGTAGCACACCCCGAGCACAGCTGCGAAAGATGAAGCATCCTCTGTTGCTTGCCAAGCTGAGCCTGGCGGTCCCCACCCCCTCCCATCTGCCCCCCACGCCTGCAGGCGCACACGTGTCGCGGGGGCAGATCCTGTCGGCATGGATCGACTCAGCTTCCTGGGCGCATGCCATGGAGTATCGGCTGGGCCACGTGCCGCCCAGCCAGCCGCTGGTGGGTGGCTGCTGTACTTGCAAGTTTGCGTGTTATCTTGCAAGCACCGAGGTGACTGTTGCACACCATTTTGCATCTGCCGTCCAGGTAGCCGCTGGTGGGTGGCTTGTTGCAGTGCCGCCTTGCATGGCCCAGGCAAGGGAAGCTGCCGCAGTCCGCTGTGCACGTGCCGCCCAGCCAGCTGTTTGAGCTGCTTGTCACATTACAGAAGAGAAAACTGCCACTTACTAGCCTAGGTTACTAGCGGCAGCTCACACAGCCTGCTGCCCAGGGTTTTACTCCCRGGTGTTGTCTGAGGGTTGTCTGCCTCAATCTGCAGGAGCCAATTTCAAACGTCGGGCGGCGTGGCGGGGGCAATACCTAGCATGGAACGTTACGTGCTGCATATTTGACACAAACAGAGCCACCTGCCATTGGGTTGCAGGAGCGCTTCTTAGCGGGCGGCGTGGCGGGTGCAGTGTCGCGCACAGTGGTGGCCCCTTTGGAGCGTCTTCGCACGGTGGGTCCAGCCGTTTGGTTTGGCTGCTGCTTGATCCACAGAAGTTTGATTGTACTGTGCACGGTGGGTCAAGTTGGCTGCTGGCTGGCTTTCTCTCAGGCACAGGGGAAGGGCATGGCGGGCTGGCCGGGCTGTCGCAGGTGCACCAAGTTTGCCAGCTGTGCAGCAGCCAGTGGCCCACCAATGCACCTGCTTCCTGCCCTGCTGTGCTCTGCAGATAATGATGGCGGTGAGGCACGGCAGGCGTGGCTGACTGCCTAGGCAGGCCTGCAGGGCAGATGGGCAGAAGGCTGAGGGGCAGCAGGGCAGAGGGACAGCAGCGTAGCCTGCTGCTCTCGAAGGGCAGAAGGGCATCTCGGTGTGCTGGGCTGTCTGGTAGGTAGCAGAGGCAGCGCAACTCTCCAACAACTGCTGCCAGCTGGTCTGCCCTGTCGCCCCGGTGCAGGACCGGAGCGCCACGCAGCTGGGACCGGTGCTGCGGCGCATGTGGGCCGACGGCGGGCTGCGGGGGCTGTTCCGCGGAAACATGGCCACAGTGAGTAGGGGTGCTGTTGTGCTGTTGGGCAGCATGCACTAAATGCATGTTTATATTGCTGGATGAAGTAAAGACATACGGCAGCTGCCGTCTGCTGCCCATGCAAGTAGTTCAGGTCATCAAGGTGTCCGCAGCAACCGGATTCGGTTTACAGTGATACACATTGCTTAGGCAGTACAGTGTCCTGCCTCCACCTGCAGGTCATCAAGGTGTTCCCCAGCAGCGCCATCCAGTTTGCGGTGAGCCGCCTCGGCTGACAAGGCACACTTGCTCTCAATGTCAACTCGCCCTCAGAATGGGGAACTCTTGAGCACTGCCGGTGACAGGACTGGCACCTGCTGCAGGCCGCCTGCGGTTGCCTCCAACTAAGTTTGCCCTTCACACTGCAGGTGTACGATGCCTGCAAGGATGTGATGCTGGCATACAGCGGCCCAGGTGCGTTCGTTTGGCACCGAAACTATCTCGGCAGTTGACGTGCATGTGCATGCCGTTGGGTTTGTGCAGTGTGCCTGCCCCACTGTGGTTTCCCGCCCTTGCTGACGCACCGCACGGCCCTTGCCGTGAAGCGCATACAGCACATGCATCACCCTCTGTCCGCGCCCCTGCAGGCGTTGGTGACTTGAGTCCCCAAGAGAAGATGGCTGCTGGGCTGGCGGCGGGTGCTGTGGCATGCACTGCCACGTACCCACTGGAGGCTCTCAGGTGGGCTGCAGCAGCGTTTCATAACGCCTCAGGAGAGCCCACTAGCAGCTTGTCATGGACGGGCAGGGAAAACTCAGCTGATTGTGCAGCGCCTTTGTGCCCCCAACGCTGTACCGTTGACACACTTGCTAGCCGATGCCAGCCGCCCTGCTGCTGTTGCCTTCTCTTATGTGTGTGCAGGACTCAGGTGTCGGTGGCGCAGGGCGGTGCGGGCAGCAGCTACCTGGCAATCGTGAGGAGCACGCTGGCAGGTGGGCATGCAGCAGGGGCCTGCCCCTTGTGNTGTTAGCTCAGCAGCGGAGTGGAAACAGATATGGCTGGCAGGCATGGAGAATTTCTGTGTTGCAGGAATGGCTGCTGCTGTTGGATACATGCACTGCTTTTGAAGTGACACAGTTGCTGCCTGCGGGTATTATCTTGCTAAACCTGCATCTGAGTGCACCCTTGCAGAGCGCGGGGTGCGGGGCCTGTACCAGGGATACCCCGCCTCCCTGGCCAACAACTCAGTGGCCATGTCGCTGGGCTTTGCCAGCTATGAGGTGCGCTGAGCATGCTGTGCTGTGCCGTGCTGTGGTGTGCTGCTGCGCCATGCCGCTGGGCTTTGCCAGCTACGAGGTGCGCGCGTTGGCATGCTCTCTCTGCTGTGCCATGTGCTGTGTGCTATGTCAGGTGGTTGCATCCGGTTGGCACGCAGTCGTGGCCGTTATTGCTGCAAGCAGGCGTGCCACGTGCAGACCTGTTCCGCCAGCTGGTCAGAACTGCGACATGCTGCTGCTGCCGCCCCGCCCCCTTCCCACAGGCTCTCAGCTCGGCCTACGCCCAGCCAGCTGCTTTACTATCACATGGCACCTAGCATCATTTCTTGCCTGCCCTTGCAGGCGCTCTGCTCTGCTTATGCCCGCTGGCGAGGTGCACCGCCCAGCAGCGGCGAGAAGGGGCTAATGGGTGGCACCGCTGCCCTGCTGACCATGGTGGCGACCATGCCGCTAGAAAATGTGAGCTGCTCAACTAATGAGCTGATTGTCACCGGGGCAGCTGCTGATGCTTTCAGCCAGACGCTCATGCTAAGGTTTCTGCGGCATATCTGGCCAGCCGCCTGCTGCTTGCCATGCAGAGGCTGCCTGCACCTGCAGACGCACCCCCAGCGCTTGCTACTGGTGCACAATGGCAGTTTTGGCATGATNGTACAATCTGCTGCGCTTCCACCCTGCCCCAAGCAAAGCACAGGTTATTACTTTNGCCATGCACCTCCCNTCGTCNGCAGCTGACGCGNACGGCTGNCAGGTNGCAGGGGCGGCCGGGNCNTTCCCTCGNCAAGTATACNGGGCATGCTTGATTGCGCGGGTCAGGTGCGCTGGGTGCAGCTAATGGCGGCATGGCAAGCCACGTGCAGCTGCATTGCAAGTGCAGGCAGCCCGGACAGCAGCGGATGGTTACCAGWCCCCGCAGGCCGGTCCCACAGCTATGTTGCCATGCCTGCCCGCTTGCCCGCTGCAGATGCTGCCTGCCTGTGCATAGCCAGCCACGCTCATCTTCTCCAGCCATGCTGCTGTGCCTGCCCGTTTGGCTGCCATGCATTGCAGATGCTGCGGCAGGAGGGCATCAGCAGCTTCNTGGCGGGGCAGCCTGTCTTCTTTCGCCAAGGTGGCGCCCTCTATTGCAGCCACTAGGTGAGCTGCTTGCATGGCAGCACACCTAGGCTGCCTGCATAGTGTTACGGAGCGTGTGACACATGCCATTGCAGTGACTGTGTAGCGTTGATGTCGCATTACTATAGCATTGGTGTAGCATTGATCCCACCCAGGGGACTGAATGCACCTGCTCTGGCCTTCGCTAGGCTAGTAGCTGGCAAATGCACGATTGCACAACCCCGCCCCGGGAGCCGGCTGCTTGCTCATATCTAGCGGCTGCGTGTGCTGCTGACCATGCACACACGTCGCATGTTTTCCTCATTCGCTGCAGGCTGCTGTACGAGTCCATTGTTGAGCTGCGCGGCATTGGCGGCGTGCGGCGGTACCGGGCTGAGGCTGCCGACTAGATTAAATTGGCCCGTGACTAGTCAGTACCGCGGCTGTGCATCGCCTGGATCGGTGCATGCTCACCTTTATGCAACATGCAATGATCATATAAGTTGTCATCCGAGCACAAGAAGATGCGCTGCGGCACCTGCCTGACCAATTTACGCTCAGCACTGCAGTTGGCAGCAGCGCTCCTTACATCTGAGCAATACATGGAGCAGGGGTAAAGAGCAGAGGCACACACGGCCACAGGAGACCGCACCAAACGCAACTGCTGGTCAGGGCGTCACGCGTTTCGGTTTTTGGCGCCCCAGCGGCGCCCCGCAGGCGTGGCCAGCCAGGCCCAGTTGAAGGCAGCAAGCTCGGCTGTTGTGCAGCCGACGCGGGCTAAGCGCCTATGGTCAGTGAGCAGCGACAGCAGCGGGCCCGGGCCACGGGAGGTAACCTCCTGCCACAGGGCGTGGCGGTGCTGGCGCCGGAAGTCGGCTCGCATGGCAATCGTGGCAACGCTGTTGGTAACATAATGTGCAAAGTGCAGCAGGAACTCGTACGGGCTCAAGCCCAGCTCCTGCTGCACCCAGGCCAGCAGCCAGGGCTTAGCGTCACCATCCCAGTTGTAAGCAAGAACAGCCGGCTGCTTGACCACCACCGCCGCAAGCTGGCTGTCGCTCAGGCCCAGCTGCCGCAGCCTGGCCCAGCTGGCGCGCAGAGTAGCTGGCGAACATGTCCAGACCGACAGGCTGCGCTGCACTAGCTCCTTGCCCTGCTGCCGGTACCCTTGCTGCAGCGGGCCAGGCAAGCCGTCTGCCGCCTGCAGCAGCTCACCCAGGGTGTCTGCTGCCGCCTGCTGCCGACCGGCCGGGTCCTTCAAGGTTTGCGGGTACGACTTCCTACCACTGTCGCCACTGCCCTGCCGCCGCTGGTCCAACTGGGCTGGGGTAAGGTTGAGCGCGTTGGACAACGCAAACGCAGCAACTGCAAGGAGGGGCAGGGGGGCAATTGGCATGCAGCCCACGAGGCACCTGGGTGCAGGAATGCGACCCATTGGCATCAGAAACCGAGAAATGTTCAGAGCAAGCCGAAAGACTGGCAACCCTGCCCCTACCAGCGCCCTCACCCTGCTCCTGGGACAGCGCGCCGCTGGCCTGCAGGCCCTGCAGGTGGGCCACCATCGCCTCCGCCCGCTCAAACTTGCTGACGAGCGCTGACGACCGCTCAAACAGAACCTTGGTTGTGGCTGCATCGCTGATGCCCAGCCGCTGCCGTAGCCGCAGGTTGCGCTCAATCAGGCTGCCCAGGTTAGTTCGCGTCAGCAGGAGTGCTCCAGCTGAAGGATAGATCCACAGCGCCACGCCCAGCTGCGTGGCCCCTGGCGGTGCCTGCACGGCGCGGGGGTCGTCCGGCAGCCGCGCAGCCAGCTGCCGCAACGCAGCAAGAGCGCTGGCAAAGGTGGCATGCTTGGTGGTGAGCAGCACGGGATACTGCTCAAACATGGCTCCGATGCTGGCTGTGTCGAGGCCCTCCGCCCGCAGCGCCGCAACTTTGGGCGCCACATCCCGCTGCACCTTTGCTTCCGTCATGGCTGTGTTGTTCACGATGCTGCACCACTCCCCCTCTCGGCTGCGGCCGATGGGTGCTGCACGGTGCATGCGGCTGATGCTGCCTGCGCTGAAGCCCTGCTGCAGCAGGTAGCGCCCCAGCGGCTGCTCCTCAAAGGCAGCATCTGCTGCCGCTGGGTCTACTGAGCTGTCGCCATCTGAAGCTGCCAGGGCTAGCGGCAACCGCTGCGCTGCGCTGCGCTGCCGCCTGTCTGGCCAGGCTGCACAATGGCTGCCACTGCTGCCGCTGCTGCTGCTGTTGCTGCTGCTGCTGCCGCTGCTGCATAGCCGCCGTGCCTGCATCTGCCTGAGTGGTGCTGCGATGGCTGTGCTGCGGCTGCCGCCCGCGGCACTGTGCATCAATGCCGTGCACCTGCGGCGGGATAATGCAGGCGCAGTTGTGAGCCATCCCTGCAGAGAGCAATCATCTTAGCGAAACAAACACAGCAACATTTGACTGCGGCTGCGCCCGGCGTGGCACACCCACCTGGCCGACAGCATGGCTGCCTCGGCTGCTTGGCCCGCACACGAAACCAACACAGTCAGTGGTCCCGATCGGCAGCCACTGTTGGGAGGTTGGCTCCTGCTTGGGGTTGCTGGACGGACAACGTGAGCCAAAACTTGGTTGCCGCCATCGGCGGTGCGAGCGGCGGCGACAAAAGGAGTACAGCGGTGCAGGCGGGCGCCCGCAAGGCAAGCTGCGAGCCGACATCGGCGCACCGTCGCGAACTCCAACAGCAAAGAGCCGCCTAGCCGGTGGTGTGGTGCGTGCAGCTTTGGCGTGCGCCTTGCAGGCTTGGGCGCTGCCAAAAGTGCGTGCCAGGAGCGTGTGTAGGTTGCGGTAGTGCCCGATGCGCGAGACAGCGCGTCTATCGGCACTACAGGGCGGCCGCATGGACCGGCGCAGGTGGCGGGGCCGACGGACTGGCTGTTCCACCAGCTGGCTGATTTCGTGGGCGTCCGCAGACATTGCCTCCCAGTCCGCCTCTTATGCTCAGCAGTTACAGCACTGGTTAATGAAAGGGCAGGGCGGCACCCCGGGGCAAATGCCGGGGGCGGCTCCATCACTCGAGCCTGGCATGATACAACACTGTTAGTATACAACAACTGAGGACACTGTTGCGGAAAACTGGGGGGGCAGCAAGGATGCCGGCGAGCAGAGCGGCGACTGCAGGGATGGAATCCAGCTCGAAGCAAGGGACGCGAGTGGGGAGGGATAGCAGTGAGGGAGCGGAGGGCACAGGGGGGAGGGAAGCGACTGGAACGACCGGTTTTGATAGATGCATCGGCTGTGCTAGCGAGCGATCAAGTGAGGGCAGGAAGCGGGCGCAGCGGCACATGAGCGGCGGCNGGNCCGGGGGAAAAGCGGGGGAGGGAAAAGGACACTATCYYGGGGGGGGGGGAGAANTAGCAGKAKAGCAMGCGGTGSGGCGCAGCATGAGGCACAGCATGCTCATCGGGAGCGAGTGGCCCTGCCGGCATCCCGCCAGCCAGAGCTGCTGCCCTGCTGCGGCTCCAGCAACGGCCCATCCACCGCCACGGCATTGTTCAGCGCCACGCCGCCGCTGCCGCCGTCAATGCTGCCATCTATGCTGCTGCCCTCCAGGCTGCTGCTGCTAGCCACGTTGCTGCTGCTGCTGCTTTCTAGAACGGCGGCGGAAGCCGCCGCCATGAGCTGCCGCTGCTGCGCCGCCAGCTCGGCTGCGGAACAGGGAAGCGGCAGGTGCAGGGGAGTGATTGGTAGTTGCGAAGGGGTGCAGCTGCATTGCACGTCATTCCTGCTCCTTGTTGACGATATCATGCCTTAAATGGCGCACAGCCGGCCAGCTGAGCTCTCAAGCACGGTTGGAAAGCCACTCCCATGATTGCACTAAGTCATATGGCTGTGACACGCACCTGAGGGCGGCAAAGGACCGTCCTCGCTCTGGTACCGCCACATCATGGTACCTAGGCGGCTGAGCATTAGCAGTCCCATGGCATACCTGCAGACGACAGGTGAGCAGGGGCAGGGTGCATCACTTTCAATCACAGGTGGTGGCATGCGGCGGGAGCACAGCTCAGCACAGCACGGCACAGCAATCGGGCAGCACAGCACGAGGCTGGGCTCAGGGTATGCAACGCCAGCTGCGGCCCAAGGGTCCCACTCCCAGCAGCACACTGCAACACAGCAGGCAAAGCTCACCAGACGCCGGGCAGGCCCAGTCCCAAGGGCTCCACTCCCAGCAGCAGGGCGACCGCGGTACCGGCAGCCACTACCATGGCGCCTGCAGGAGGGCGGAGGATGGGCAACCGTGCAGGGTAAGCAGTGGCACAAATGCGTGAATGACGAATGAGGACGCTTGAGGTGGGGAGGTGACAGCCAGGCGGCAGCCGTGCAACAGCTGAGCCCCGCAGCGTTGGCGCTTCCAGGCGCTCCCTGGATCGTTGCACAAAGCCAAGCAGAGGCGCTGCATAAACAGCAGGCGGAAGGCCAAGGCCAAATAGCAGGTTGATATAATGTCCACCACGTGCCTGCCATGAACTTGAAGTCAGCTGCGCCAGTGATGATGCCGTCAAACACGTACACCGCCGCATTGATCGGCAGCATGGCCACCGCAATGGGCAGGATGGCCCGCACCGCATCCCCCACCTCTGCAAGGAAGGGAAGGCAGGGAAGGGAGGGGGGGGGAGAGCTGGAGTGAGTGAGCATGGCCTCAGCTGAGCGCCCACAGCTGGGGGGCAGCACCGTAGCGCTGCTGTGAATGTTCAGCAGCCAAGCCGGCACAGGCTCTTCGGCAGTCACACCCATGCACCCAGCCGTCCCACGCCACACCCAGCTCACAGCCACCCCCAAACCCGCACCCGCATCGCTGCTGAAAATGCCCGGAATGATGGGCTCCGCCAGCCCAAAGGCAGCCGCCAGCGCGGCGCCCGCACCCAGCCCAATGCCCAGCAGCCGGTTGCTGACCGCGCGCGCCTCGGCCACGTCACCTCGCCCCAGCTGCGCACAGGGTAGGTGAAAAGAACGGCTTGCAAGCCGGCTGCTGGAGCGCACACAGTTGGCAGGCTGCGCCTTGCCTGCACCCAGCGGTGCAAAGGCAGCGCAGTGGCAAAGTCAGACCTACACCCAAGCCCGGCCGCAAGCCGTGCCGCCGCACCTGCACAGCCACCAGGCTCTGCCCCGCGATGGCCACCGAATCCACGACCAGTGAAGACAGGAGCCAGAGCTGCGTGACCACTTGATGGGCCGCCACGGGCACCACGCCCAGCCTGCGGGGCAAGGGCAAGCGACTCTCTGGGTTGATGGCAGGCACCCGCGCACGCAGCCGCGTCCAGAGGTAGCAAGCAGGTAGCAAGCTGAGCCCCAGCTGCTGCCTGCAGCTGGCGGAGAGGGCAGCTGCGCAGCTGGAAGTGCAAAAGAGCCGCCAAGCCAGCCAGCCAGCTGGCACCGTCTGATCTTCACCCACCCTGCCCGCCCTGCACCCAGCTGCCACTTGAACCCCACCCACCTAGCAGCGGTGGCCGAAGCCAGGGTCTTGGTGCCCAGCAGCAGCCCAGTGCGCATCAGCATCGCTCCTCCCGCCTTGAGGAACGGAGTCATCTCCGCCACCGCCGCCTGCATGCTGGAGCCCAGCACGAGGCGGGGAGAGAGGCCGCCCAGCGCGTCCCTCCGGCCGTACAGCACTCCCAGGTAGGCCAGCGCGGCCACCCACTCAGCCGTGGTGGTGGCTGTGGCTGCGCCCTTGACGCCCCAGCCCAGCACAACGATGAGCAGGGTATCCAGCGCCAGGTTGATGCCGTTGGCTGCTAGGGTGATGGCCAGGGGCGTGCGCATGTCCTGCAGGCCGCGGAACGCGCCCTGACCGACGGTCATGAGCAGGGCGGCGGG
>JADXDR010000233.1:0-31669 GCA_025026875.1 Chlorella ohadii
TAGTGGAGGGGGCACCCTGCCCCCCTGCCCAACCCTGCCCTGCTGCATTGCCCATGCCTGCCTTCCAGCCTTGCACCTCAAATGGCAGAGGGGCGGGCGGCAGCGGAGCCGCCGCTGGCACTGCCGCTTCTGCCGCTGTCGCCGTTGCTCCTGCCGCTGCCGCATGCCACGACTCAACTCGTTTTCCAGCCGCTGAATTGGTGCAACCAATGGCAGCATGGGAGGGGAAGGAGAATGTGCCGCCGCATCTGCACCCATCGATCGACGGTCAGGGGGGCGTCAACTGCGCAACAAGCGTGCGGCGGTGTGCATTTGTGCATCCCCAGCTGACATGCCCTGCCCGTACTGCTCGCCTCCACGGGTCTGCCCTGCTGCAAGTGCTGGTGTGGTGGCTGGGATGGGCCGCTGCCGTTGCTGGGCCGTCGTTTGACGGTCTGCGGCTGTCGATTGCCGCACCGGCGGCCCGCGGCCCCTTACCCACATGCCTGTGCTGCATGTGTGACTGCACTCCAGGTNGGCAGGGCTGTCTAGACTGATAATTTGGTTGCAGCAGGTAATGCTGTGAAGAGGCTGCATGCAACGCCCAGCCGACATCCGTCAACCGCCGGTCTCTTGCTCGTCAATCGGCCGCACGCCCCAGCGCAAGTCGTCGGTTGGGCCCCTGGCCCCCTGGCTGCTCAAGCCAGCGTGCCGGCACCTTGCGCCGCTAATCGCGGCCGAGTTCAGCGCCTGGCAACGCGTGGGCTGCCTACCGCCCGTAGATGCATTCAGCGCCATCGCGGTGGTGCCCAAGACCGCCACCCCCAACAAGCCCTTCGACTACCGCGGCATTGCAGTTGGTGTGCTGCTCGCCAAACTGTACGCAGCGGGGCTTGAGAGCCGGGTGTCAGCACATGCTGAGGCAGCAGGGGTGCACGCCGAAGGCCAGTTTGGCTTTCGGCGTAGGCGCAGCACAGAGCAGGCAGTGCATGTACCGCGCACCCTGGTGGACAACTAGCGGCAGCAACGGCGGCGGCGGGCAGCAGGCCGCAACACAGCCAGGCGGCGGTGTGGCGGCGGCCAGCTGTGGGCAGCCTTCATAGACTCCATGCCGGGAGGGCCGTGCACCATTAGCAGCACCCAGGGGCTAAGTAGGCTGCTTTATTAAGCAGGGCCGCCCTCTCAGCCCCACGCTTTTCAGCCTCTACATTGCCGACTTAAAGAGGCAGGTGCTGCCAGCAGTGTCCGGCGCAGCGCAAGCAGCAGCAACAGCCAACGGCGCAACAACGGCAACAACAGCTTGACCTACCGCAGTTGGCAGCACAGGTGGTGCCACCGTTGTTGCATGCAGACGACATGGTCCTGCTGGCCACATTAGCAGCTGGCCTGCTGCAGCAGCTCCGGCAGCTAGAGGCCTACTGTGCAGAGCGGGGCCTGACGGTCAACATAGACAAGACCAGGGTGATGCTGCTSTCCGGCGCCGACGACAGCATCKGCCGGCTTGGGAAACGGCAGAAGCAACATCATCATCATCAKCGTCGTCGTCAGACGCCTGCAAAGGTGGCAACAGCGGCAGCAATCGACACTGGCAGAGATCCTGGCGCGCGTGAAGCGCACGGCTCACTTACGGCGGCCAACCGATTGGGGAGAATTCAGTTCAGCCAATGGAGTGCAACCTRGAGGGGGCTGCCAGTGCGGCGGACAGCTCTGCAACGTTAACACCACTTGGACCGGGTAGCAACAGCAGCTCCGCAGCCGGGCGCCAGCCGGCTGCACCCTCACTTCGGGGTGGTGCGGCCCGAGTACCTGGCTGTCCACGGCTACAGCCGGCCAGCCTACATCGATGCGGTGCGGGAGCGACACCGCCACATTGCGCTCAACGCTCAATGGAGCTGCGCACCGGTATCCACTGGCGGCCGAGGAGCGGGATAGGCTGTCAGTGCAGCCGAACAGGCGAGGGCCGCAACCACTCCCAAGTTGCAGCTTGTAGCCAGCTGTCTTTGCCCTTTCATTTGTACATTAGTACCTACCCGCACCTACCTGCGCCTACCCCTCTGCATGCTTCCCCAAACCCTGCATGCTGCTGCCCCTCTAGCATGGCCAGCGCCAGGGTGGGCACCGCCGGCGGGCGCGCGCCCTGGCCGCTGCCATCAGGGCGGCAGCGCCGCCAATGTCCTCCACCAGCACCGCGCTATCATCGCTCGATTGCTGGCTCATAACACGCGGATGCAGTCCCGGGAACGCGCGTGTCCACGAAGAAGCGTCCTATTGCCACCTGGCAGCCTGTGCCAAACGTGCGCGGCGTGCGCCACACGCAACATCACACGCGAAACGCAATCGGCCGCCTTGTCCGTCACTTTTCACAAGCAGTCGCAGCCTTTGAAGCCATGAAGTTGCCTCTTGCTGCCGCTTTGCTGCTGGCCATGGCCTGCCTGGCCCGCCCAGCCTTCGCCGCCGTCGATTACACCGGCCTGACCATCGATGGGTACACGTTTGGGTCTGATGTAGGCGGTGAGTGCGCCCAGGCAAGGGTCGGGAAATGGGCCGACCTTGCCATCAGCCACATCCCGACGCTGCGGCAGCTGCCTACTACGGGCGCCCGAAGAGCAGTTTGGAGGACCTCTCCTCTTCTGTTCTGCTGCCAAGCGTCCGCTGTCTCGGCTGCAATACTTCGCATGTGCGGTCTTAGGCTGTGCGGTGGCTGTTGCCACGCGGTCAGGGCGCGCGCCGCCTCCGCCAGGAAACCTGTGCCACTCGGCAGCCCCGCCTGCTCATCTGCCCTGCACTTGCATGCATTGTTGTCACGCTTGGTAGAGGCGCTGGCTTTGCAGACTACGCTCACCCACTCCCTTGCCACAGCAATGGCCTGGGACCACATTTTGAATCCTGCGATTATGGGCTCACCCCCCTCCACCGCCCCTCTTGTGGTCCTGCTCTGCAGGGTATGGTGACCTGATGATCAGCGACGTGTGCGACATTGCAGCTGCCGTGGACAAAAAGAACTTCACTCTGGCTGCCGACATATATGCCAACGGCGCAAACAACCCGGATAAGGCGCTGAAGGGTGGGTAGACAGTGGGGGCAGCAGGCGGGAAGGGCCCCTTGGCTGCGATCGGGGCTTGGGCATGCGCGCGCAGCAGTCACACAGCTACAAGGCAAAAATCGCCCATTGATCCAGCCCGGGGGCCTCGCATGGCAGTTAGTCCTGGAACCCCACCTTGCTTTTATTATCACTTCCATGCAGGCTGGGCTCAGTCCGACCACGCTGGTGCACCCTACTTCGACCTCTACGCCGCCTACTTCAACGACTCTTTGTGGCTCAACAACTGGATTGAGGTGCGCACGGGGAGCTTACGGCAGAGCATTGATGTGCATGCTGGTCTCATCTGTGCCTCACCAGCAAGTGTTGCGCCGGCTTGCATCACGCCATCATTCTTTGGCAGGTTTGCCCTTTTCTTCCTGCCCCCTAGCTAGCGCCTGGTCTGCAGTCTACTGCCAGCTATTTATCGACTGCAACATATACTTGGTGCCGTTGTTCGGTCTCCACGATCCACTTGTATGGCGCAACCTTCACCATGCAGGCTGGCCTGATGGGCGAGGGCATTTTCGCCGACGAGGGTGCACGCTCCCAGGTACGCACTCCCGCCCAGAGTGTGTGTGTTCCGGCACTTCCGTTAGCAGGGGCGTCCGCGCAGCTGGTGGACCGCATATGCACCCCCACATGCCATCCCCCCTGTGACCTCAGCCACAGCCAAAAGCACCCTGCCAATACACACACAATTACCATCGTTATTACTGGTGCCTACGTAGGTGGTGAAGAAGGGCACTCAAAGCAACCTGCTGGTCTACTACATGTTCCACGAGGTGGACGAGGGCCTGGAGGCGATTGAGGCGGGCAGGCTGGACGCCGCCAAGGGTGAGGTGCTGTGGCAACTGCCTTCTTGCTATTGATTGCATTGCATGCATGGCCAGCAGTGCTGTTGCTGCAGCAAGGCAGCTCATCTGCCTCATCAACTTCAGCGGACATGCAGTGGATGCCCACCCACTGCCAACGCTGTTGACAGGCCAATACTTAACTGCCTCAACCCACAACTTGCTGCAAGTTGGGCAGGGGCATCTTTGACAACAGCCTCTGCCTGCTCTCAATTGCGCAGGCGCCCCCCATAAAGTTGATGAGGGCGCTGCCCTGTGGTTTGGTGCCGGCTGCGAGAAGGGCAACATTGCCAACGTGGCCAACAAGCGCGGTAGCAGCTGGGGCACCATGGTGAATGGTACTGACGGCTGCACGGCGTAAGTTTCAGCTGCCCTGCCCTGGAACGTTCCTTGCGTGAGCTGCCAGTGATTCCAAGCTGGCTTGACCTGCCCAGATCCGCCAAGCCAGCACGTGGCCAATGGCCAAGTGTGGGTGTTGAAATAGCTGCGGCTGCCTCACTAAAACCGTTGCACTCTTGCCAGCTGCGCCGATCTGGCGCCCAATTTGGCTCAGCTGCTTTGCAGGGCCACCAACGTGGTTGCAGCAAAGGCGCTTGCCAAGATGCGGGCAGCTGGGGTTGCAGGCGACGCCGCCGCCTACAAGGCCGCCGCTGCCGAGCTGGAGAAGGCCGTCGTAACTGTGTATATGCAGGCAAGTGCTCTGCCCGGTCAGACAGGCTGACAATGTGCGGTGATAGTAACCAGGATGGGCATCTGCCGTTCTCAGCTTGTGATCAAGGCTATGTTTCTTACCACTCACTGCATGTCAGCTGTGTCAGCTGCCTTAATCTAGTCATCCATATCACAGCTGTAACTTTTGCTATAACTGTGAAACCCCATTGCTTGAGGCACCCTCTGTCGCAGGTAGATGCTATAGCCAGCATGTTTACCCCTCTGTGACCACAACACTCTGGAACTGTCGCACAGCAACAGCTTGTTTTTCAAACCCTTCACATTTGCAGGCCACTCTGGCTTACGCACAGGAGGTGGGCGAGGTCTTGACAGATGCCCCTGGCAACCCGACCGAGGAGGAGCAGGTGTGTAGGTTTTATGCAGGTTCTGTTGTTGCTAGGCAGTGGGTGCCCTAGTTGTTCATTGGTTGAGACGCCCAGCCGCAGGAATGCTGCTGCACATAACTGAATCAACAGTTGCATGCCTTTGCCTTTGATTACTGCATGCTCTTACAAACAGCTGCCTTAAATTGCTGCTTGCAGGCCGAAGGATACACCTTCTTCAGGACCATTGCCCCTCTGGTGGCAAAGGTGGACCGCGAAGGCGCTGCTGCTGTGGACGCCGCCTTCATNGGACCCCACNACTGGCATCGGCATGCAGGCAAGGCAAACCNGTTTGAGCTGGCTGGGCACTTGCCGCGATTTGCAACCTTGCTGAGGCTACCCNACCACCTTTTATGCTCTGTGGTCAAGACTGCAACATTGTTAGCATGAGAAGTGCACGCCGGCGACCCAGCCACCCCATCGCTGAGGTGCATCACCTGATGTTGTTATGCTTGATCTGAGGACCTGATGCTGCCCGCGCGCTCACATGCCGCAGGTCAAGGCCGCACTGCAGCCAGCCATGGAGGCGTACGGCATCACGGCCGATGATATCGGCACCTTTGGCGCTACCCCTCAATGCGACTTCTGAGCGCCTGGGCTGGCGCCACTGGTACGGCTGCGAGGCCCGTACAAGCCAGCAGACCCTCAAGCTCCAGGAAGCATTGCCATTCCCCTATCCTTGTTGGCTGCCCAAATCAAGCGGCATAGGATCGACTGCCGTGCTCCTTTGCCTACGCAAACGCTGCAGCAGTCAGTGTGGGCACGACCCTTCCCCACCCATTGTTTGTTGAGCTTTTACCACTCCACGCCAGATTGGCCTCTCTGCACTTCAGTCGTCTGTGCCTCCTGGTTCATCACGGGTCCCCCCACAACCCTATTGTGCCTTTATTCAGCTTGCAACAGCTTGCAAACCAACTGGCCATTTCACCAGTAACCACGCTCAAGAGATACAAAGTGCAGATCAGTGGCGCACAGGAGTGAGCTGCATAGCGAGGGGGCACTTGACCCAGGCTGGTAGTGACAACTGCCGGATACGTGGTCAGCGTAGCATGCTGCACTGCAAGGCATGACACGCCCTGACCTACCGAGTTGCCCCCAAGCGTGGCTCCGGACTCGTGCTGATGTTATCCAGATCAGTTCAAAGTGCATGGAACTAACGATAAATCGTTGAAACAATTGTGCACAGTTGCAAGGGGTGGCAGAATTCATGCGCCGCACAGTCTGGTTGGCCAACTCTCAATTCATGGAGAGTCTGCCACTATGTGCCTGTCTGCCGGAGCGCCATCGCTGTTCCGCTTGGTCACTCGCAGCTTTCCGCTGTGCTCGTCCAGCTCCAGCTTGACCCCCAGCCGTTGCAGCTCCTCGTTATCCACAGCAGTGCACAACTGCAGCTCCCGGATGGCTTCCTGGGTTGGGAGGAATATTGCAAGCGCAGGGCGTGTTGTGCTATGCGCCGTGCATTGCATGCTTGCTTCCACATTGTGAACTGCTGGTGAACATGATGCTTGCTCGCGCGCATTCTTTTACACGCCACAAGACAGACGTTGCGCTGCCCTTCCACTCACTTGCGCTGCAGGGTTGCCTTCGCACAGGTTGCGCACGGCCCACAGCGCCCACTCGCGCGCCAGCGGCGAGTTGCGATCCAGCTGGCACTGCGCCAAAACCAGCTCCACTCCACCAACTGCTTGCACCTCCGCCTGCACAAGAAGGGCAGGATAGGAGGAGAACATGAAGCATTGCCTCAGCAAGCAAGCAGATCACTTGCACCCCCGGCTGCCCAGCCATCTCGCTCAACTACAAGCAATTCATCAGTTGCTCGAACCGGCAGCAAAAAGCACAAATCTGCCCACCTGCATGCTTGCCCGACCATGTGCCGCATTGGCCACCACGGACAGGAGATCGCTGCGGAAACCGGGGTACGGGGGTGCCGCTGGAAATGCTGCTGCGCGGCCAGCCAGCTGTGGTGCAAGCTGCGCAACTGGAATGCCGCTGCCCTGAGCATCGCTGCCACCGCCTGCACTGCTGGGTGGCGCTGCAGCTGCTGCCGCTGCTGCACGCTGAGGGTTTTGCACCGGCACAAGTGCTTTCAGCATGGCCAGTGTGGAGGGCAGGAACCCGGCTGCCTGCAGCTCTGCTGCAATGTTGCTGCCGCCGGACAGGCCAGCCCCGCTGTCATCGCGAGCGCAAAGGTCGCGCTGCAGGTGGAGGCAAGCTTGCAGCACCTGCTGTTGCCCAGCGCTGAGCGGTGCTGCCCTGCTGCTAGCTGCCAGCCGCTGCGCCAGCTGCACTAAAAATTGCGCTGCCGCGCCGGGCTGTGCGCTGCGAAGTGCCTGGCCGGCAGCGTCAGCGGGCAGCGGCTGCAGCTGCGGCATTTCGTGCGCCTCAGCACACAGCGCCTCGAGCAGCGCCACCTGCGCCATGGTGGGCTGTGGCACCGAGCTGCTGCTGCCAGGCTGCAGTGCCGAGGTGTCGGCGTCATGCTGCTCGATGCCGCTGCCGCTGCCCACGCTGTCAAACAGCGTAGGCAGCAGGTTGTGGCGGAAGGCAAGGTGTGCTGCCAGCAAGCACAAGTTGTCATTGTGCTCGCCCTGCAAGCAGAAGTGGGGAAGTAAGCTTGAAGTTAAAAATCAAAACTCCAGACTGAGCGCAGGCGCAAGTTGGATTGGCAAAAGCAGCGGGGGCAATCCCTGCTCTCTCCGCCGAGCCGCACAAGGATGCCTGATGAACGGCCATCCCACGTAGCCAGGCTGGTGAGGCACGCACCTGCTGAAGAAGGCGCTGGTGGTTGCACAACAAGGCTGTCATGGCCTGGCTGCCAGCCGGCCCCGCCAAGGCGACAGCAGCACCCTCCACCGCCCTGCAGCACGCCAGCAGCGCCAGGCATGTGGCGGCCTGAGTGGCGCCTGCAGCAGGACAGCAGGGTTCGAGTTCTGGTGAGCAAAGTACCTGCTTTGTCAGGGGATCAGGGAGCTTGGAGCCTCCATGACCCTGTGTAGCTTGTTGCAACGACAGGGCAGCGGCTGAGGAATACAGGCAACATGTGACATGGCGCAATCCGCAGGCCGAATGCACTGTGCACCACTGTCCCTGCCTCGCTCATGCCTCACCTGCATTGACATGCGCCAGCATGGTGAGCTGCAGCGGGAAGAGCGCGCCCCACGCCGCGGCGGCGCCCTCGCTGCTCGCCGTGCACAGGTTGGCCAGCGCCTGCGCCACCGCCGCTGGCAGCTGCCAGTCCAGGGCAATAGTTGCGTCGCTGACCAGCGCCAGCGTGGTGTGCACGGCATCCAGCAGCCCCTCGTCCAGCAGTGCTGCGACAGCAGGCGGGCCGCCCGTGGCGGCGGCGTTGCGGGCGGCGCGGAACGCCAGCAGCAGGCGGTGCTGCCGTGCGGCCTGCGCCGCCTGCGCCGCCTCCCCCCGCCCATCGGCATCGATCTCTGCAAGCAGCGCGCGCACGGTGGCCAGCAGCTGCGGCAGCTGCGCCACCACGGCCTGCCCCTGCCTGGCGGCGGCCACAAGCGCCTCCAGCTCCTGCTCGTTCATTCTGGGCGGGATATACCGGACAATTGACGTGCTGCCGGGCTGCGGGCGACGCAAGGTGCATGCACCGCCGCCGCCAGCCTGGCGCACGTTGAGCCGCTGCCGCAGCTGGCTTCCGCCCTACTTACAATTGTTCTTTCGTTGGGATGGGCAAGGCAGTCACGTGTGTGCATGTCCTGTGGGGGTGGCGACTAGTTGGAATGCAGGTCGGCAGGCAGACGGCGGTGCCATGCTTGCCGTGGCGGCAGATGCTGCCGTTGGGATGGCTGCCGGTGCTTCAACTGCTTGTGTGGCAGACATGCCTGCTAAAGCATCCAAGCAGCAGATGAGGCCTAGCCCTCGGTAGGCTACAAGGATGTGCATGTTGCAGCACGTGCACTCATGCCACATTGTTGCACTCGCTGCCGACCTGGCTGCCGCTGCTGCTGCCCGCTGCCCGCTGCCGCTGACCAAGCCCGGCTCGGTGCGGCCCACTGGGCTTCTCACAGCCTCCACCAATCTCGATCACCCCTCCGATCATCCCCACGCTTTCCCCGGCGCTGGCACGCGCCGCGTTTCGCGCATGGCCTGCTAGCGCGCCTCTGGATCGCTCCGATCACTCTTCTCGAGCGATCTGATGTTCAAAAAGCTGCAGCAGCAGCTGGCCGCCAAGCGGGAGGCGGGCAAGGCCGGCCCGCTCACCGGCAAGCAGCTCAGCGTGGGCAGCCGGGTGGTCAAAGTGGACCGGCTGCTGGGAGAAGGTGAATGGGGAAGGCGCTGGGGCCGGGGACAGCGCCGCCCGCCGCCGCCGCCGCTGCCGCTGCCAACGAACCTCTTGCCTGCCTTGCCGAGCCTGCTTGCTTGCTACCAATGCCCCTTGCCCTGCCATCCACTCTGTGCTCAGGCGGCTTCGCCACCATCTACCGCTGCACCGATGTCGAGAGCGGCGAGACGTTTGCCCTCAAACACTTCATCCTGACGTGCG
Source organism: Chlorella ohadii (assembly GCA_025026875.1). NCBI lineage: Eukaryota > Viridiplantae > Chlorophyta > Trebouxiophyceae > Chlorellales > Chlorellaceae > Chlorella > Chlorella ohadii. Next base: position 9,511 of record JADXDR010000233.1, read on the forward strand.
TATCGCTCGAGGTTCTTTCGAATGCCCTGCGCTCGCATGCCTTGCTGCTGCTATGCCGGTGCCCTGGCCACGCTCCAGGCGTCACCTGACAAGCTGCGCTACGCCACATGACACCCTCCCTGCAGGGGCTACCCAGAGGCGGAGCGCGATGCAGCCACGGAGGTGGGCGTGATGGAGCGACTGGCCGGGTGCCCGGACATCGTGCGCCTGCACGAGGCGGCGTTTGGCGGCCCGCCCGGCGGCGTGCCCACTGCCGCATTCGTGCTGGTGAGGAGCGCTGCAGTCTGCGCTGCCACTTGCGAGCCTTGTGGTCAATGTTTGCCCGGTGGGCTGCAGCACACCCAGCACATTCATGGCCTGCACTGTCGCTTCCATGCACCGAGCTGCCAAGCCGCCAAGTCTCCATGCCATGGTTTGTGTGCGCAGATGGACTACTGCTCCGAGACCCTGGTGGGCTGGGCGCAGCCGCGGTCCTGGCAGCTGGACGATGCACAGCTGGTGGCGGTGGCCCTGCCCGTGGCGCGCGCAGTGGCCGCCATGCACAGCCTGCAGCCGCCCCTGGCGCACAGGTGGGTGCATGGTGGCAGCGTGGCTGGCTGTGCCAATGCGGGCACCGCGTCATGTGCCCTAGGGTCTTGGCTGTTCCCACAGCAAGTTGTGTACACACACGCCTGGCTGCCGGCCACTGCTGCATTGTGCCCCAGGGACCTCAAGGCGGAGAACGTGCTGCTGGGGCCGGCTGGCGGCTGGGTGCTGTGCGACTTTGGCTCCGCCTCCAGCCGGCACGGTGTGCTGGAGAGCGCGCACGACATTGCGCTGGAGGAGGAGGTGAGGCTGCAACTGCGAGAAAGTAGTCCTATGGATGCCCACTGCTGTGCTGCCTGTGACAGGCCGGAGCAGGCGGGCGCTGCCAGGCTGCAGTTGCAAGGCATCCATAGCCCAGCTGCTCCGCCCCCTCGCAGGTGGTGCGCAAGTACACGACCCCAGCCTATCGTGCGCCAGAGGTGGGTTGGGTGGGTGGCAGCCCAGGCGCCCCAGCACCGGCTGCTTGGGGGCTTGCGGGATGTGACGGGCCATGCACGGCCGTCGTGTCCCAAGCACGCAGCTGGGTGAGACATGTGTGATGCACTTACCGCTGCATGCCTCACGAGTAGGCTGCTCAGGCGCCTGACCCTTTGCCACCCTCCCGCATCTGCTCACCCCCGCCTGCAGCTGTACGACCTGTATGCACGCGAGTACATCGGCCCGCCTGTGGACGTGTGGGCGCTGGGCGTGCTGCTCTACCTGCTGGCCTGGGGCCGCCTGCCGTTTGAGGGGGAGGCCAAGCTGCAGGTGGGACAGGCGCTGCGGTGGGCGGGTGCTGGGGTGCATGCTGTGCGCCCGCAGCAGCAGGTGGCAAAGCTGTATACAACCTGTGCTGCATATTGCGTTGGCCTGGGGCTGTTGTCCCATGCAGCGCGTCTCAGCTTAGTCACAGCCTCCCGCCACCGTCAGCTCTTTCCCACCCAATTGCGTTTGTCTGCTGCCCAGGTGCTCAATGGACGCTACTCCATGCCGGAGGGGCGGCCACCAGCGCTGCGCGCTCTGATCAAGGACTGCCTGACCGTGAGCCCGCGGCAGCGGCCCACCATGCAGCAAGTGGTGGCGCGCCTGGAGGCGGTGGCGCCAGCAGACCTGGCACAGCCGCAGCTCAGCGGCACGCCACCGCAGCCGCAGCTGCAGGCTGTGGCGCCCGCAGCAGAGGCGGTGACAGCAGGGGCGGCGGACGGCAGCGAGCGGCAGCCGCTGCACGAGCGAGTGCCCTCTCAGGGCTGGGCCGACTTCTCCTCCAGTGACAGCCCTGCAGGCCTAGGCAGCCCCGGCAGCNGGGGGGGCCACAGCCGGCGGCACTCGGGCTCGCTGGCCAGCTGGGCCACCTTCAGCCCCAAGCGCGCGGCCGAGGTGGTGGCAGGGGCCGCAGGTGCAGTGGCGGCCAGCGCCGGCAGCTTTTGGTCCTCCTTTGGAGAGCAGGCGCCGTCTGAGCCGCAGGAGCCGCTGGTGGCGCCTGGGGAGCAGGCCGAGGTGCAGGCGCTGTCCTCAGAGGTGGAGGCGCTCTCCTCCCGCCAGGCGGCCCTGCCGCCCACGCAGCGGCCCGCGCAGCAGCAGGCGGGGCAGCAGGCGGCACCGGCGCCCAGGCCGGCGGGCGCAGCTGAGGTCAGCCCATTGTCGGCTGGGCTGGCATGCATGACGCTCGGCGGCTCGGCGGCTACACCTGCCCCCGCGCCTCCCAGTGAGTTGGGCATGTGCTGTGTTGTCTGTGCCATGCGCTGCAGAGCTTCAGAGTTGACGGGTGGTGGCCAGCCTCTGCCTGCTGCATATTGCCATGCTAATGATGCATGTCATGCTCTCCTGCTGCAGAGGTCGCACCCCCTGCAGCACCGCCCCTGCCGCAACAGTCTGCAGCTGGGTCAGCAGCAGCTGGGTCGGCGCGTGCGGGCAGCGAGCGGGGCTCCATGGGCAGCGATGCAGAGATGATGAAGGAGCAGTGCCGCGTGCTGGAGCAGCTGATGGAGGTGGGTGGACAGTGGGGCCCAGGGCATGCCTGCCTTGCAGCCCGCTGCCAACAACCAAACAGCCAACAACCTGTATGTCAGCAGGGATGGTGTGCAGCTTGGCTTGCCCCTGCCCTGCTGAGCTGCCGAGCGTTCGGGGAGCTGAGCGCAAGCACGCAGCTGGTGGTTCAGTTCCTCCGTAAGTATGGTTTCTTGCCCTTGCACGCATGCAGGAGAAGAATGAGGAGGTGGCGCACCTGCGGTTCGTGGTGCAGCAGCAGGCAGCCGAAATAGCGTCCCTGCGTGAGCGCTTGCAGCGTGCCGAGCAGGCTGCAAGCCTGCAGAGTTCGCAGCAGCAGCAGCAGCAGCAGCAGCGCCCAACCAACAGCACGGCTGCATCTGCAGCACCTGCAGCCACCCCGCTGGCTGCAGGCCCCAGCAGCAGCACGCCAGCCAACAGCAGCCGAATGGGGCAGGACGTTCGGGTGCAGGTCCCTGGAAGCAGCGACTCCTGGGTGAGCTTCAGCGCTGGCAGCGGTGGTGACGCCCCCACCCCCACACTGCTACAGCCAGCAGCCGCGCCAGTCAGCGTGCGGGGCRGCMCCCGGCGCCAGGGCAGCAGCAGCGGCRGCGCGCTGGATTGCACGCCCGCCAGCGGCAGCGTGGCGCAGCCGCCGGCGAGGGAGGAGGCGCTGCGCTCCAAGCTGGACCTCAGCTCCGCCTCGCTGTCGGGCATGGTGGGGCCCCGCAGCAGCGCCGGCCTGGGCAGCACCTTCAAGGACGACCAGGCGCGGCAGGCACCCATGCGCAGTGGCGGCTCCGGGGCAGCGCTCAGCAGCGCGCTCAGTGGCGGCGGCAGCAGCGGCAGCATTGGCAGCACTGCGCTGCGCTCGTACCCGGTGCAGATGACCCCTGATGTGGGCAGCTCGCGCTCCGCCCCCACCTCTGCCCAGCCCTCGCCGCTGCGCGGCATCAGCCTGGCAGCCGCCTCGGCCGCTGGCAACGGCAGCATGTCGCCGCAGCCGGGCTCCCCGCACCACTCTCGACCCGGCAGCAGCTTGTCGGGGCGCAGCCTGTCGCCTGTGAAGCACCGACGCACGCTGACGGCGCCCAGCGGCGACCTTTTCCAGGACCTGGACCCCTTGCACTGAATCTTTCCAGTGTCATCATCACCTGTGCATGCCTGCATGCCACCGCGCAGCGCAGACTGCGGCGGCCTTGTACCAGTACTTTGTACTCGCCTGCATTCTTGCTATGTCGATAAAATGCAAATCAGCCAACTGACGATTGACAGGGAACGAGTGCAGTGCTGCTCGATTGGTTATTGAGGAGCATTTGCCGGCTACTGCACGATACGCTGCGCCGCTTGTACCAGCAAGCTTCGTAACTTCCGTGGTGCTTGCTGGATCGGCCCAGCATTTTGCTGCTGCTGCTGCTGCTGCTGCTGCTGCTGCTGCTGCTGCTGCTGGAGGGCAACCCAGCGCTGCAAATCCGCTAGTGTGTCGATATCCAGCAGCTGGGGCAGAGTGCCTAAGGGAGCAACACTCAGGCCTTCGCGCAGTGCACTGGCCACGCTGGTTGCCAGCACAGTAGATGTACTCCACTCGATGCCCTGCAGGGCAGAGGGCAGGGCAAGTGTAAGCAATAGTGCCACGACCTTGCAACCAGGCCAGCAGAGCGATGCACCGGCAGGAAGTGCTCCGGCCATGTTCAGCCCATCAAACCCATCGCACCTCAAACAGGGCTTGCGGCAGGCTGCTCAGCGCCAGCAAGTAGTAGCCGCCATCCTCCGCTGGGCCAAACACGGCCTGCAGGGCACCAAACGGGGGCAATATGATGAACAAAGTGCGGTTGAGATCCCCAGCTTGTGACCAGTTGCTGCCTGCCCCACAGAAGGCCGGCACACTGAACCGCACTTGGTGGCTGTCTAGTTCTTGCAGCGCCTGCAGCACAATGCCTGCCCTCAGGTCGGGCACATCGGTGCCAACAATGGCAACGCGGCGATGCCCCGCTGCAAATGCGTGCCGCAGCGCATGCTCCATGCGCATGCCCAGGTCAGGGTGTTGCAGCTGCGGCCTCAGCAGCAGTCCGCTCTGCGTAGCAGGGGCAACATAAATATCAAGGGAGCAAAGCGGGCAAGACCACCACCCCCTTGTGGAAACGACCAGATGCTGCCCCGTCCCCATTGTGGTTTAGGGATGGTGGTAAATAATCCATGGCACGCACCACAGCCAGTGGCGCCAACCACGCCGCCATCGCTGCCTCGTCCTCCGGCCGCGAGAAGAACAGGTACAAGGCCACGTCTTGCAGCCTGTACGTTGGCAAGCATTCAGGGATCGGCTTGCAGCAGGCTCATCTAAGCAGCCAGCAGGCGGCGGCAGGGACGCGGCGGCACCTGCCCAGCTCCACGATCGCAGCCTCCGCGCATCGACGATAGAATTCTGCGGCCGCTTCATCTCCCACGCCAGCCGCCAGCCGCGTCTTGACGCTCCCAGGCCGGGGCAGGCGGGCAAACGCGACCACGGCGCTCTCTGCTGGGGGATGCGCATCGGATGTTATTGATCGCCGCATAGAAGCATTGGAGTGCGCCGATCGCCGATGGCGAGCCCGGCAGGCGCCCATGCCGCCGTCCCGCCGCCCAGCTGGCTCCCCTCCTGCGTTGACCGGCTTCCGGCAGCCCGCCGGGGCGCGCTCGCGTTCCACTGCCGCTTGCAAGCTGTGAGAAGACGCCATGGACCAGGAAGCCCCCACCATCTGGACTGCAGCGGTGGGTGTGGCCACTGGGTTCCTGGGCCTGTGCCGGCCTGCTGCGGCACAGGAGGGCCAAGCAGGCCGCATTAAACGGCGGAACAGACGCCGTGGAGGTCGCGGAAGGGCAGCAGCAGCCATCCCGGCGCTGCCGCCGCCACCGCCACCGCCCGGACGGCACTTCTGCCGTGCGCTGCTCATTCACCCCCTGCTCTGCTGCCACCTGCTCACCCCCTGCCCCCGCTCCCTGCTGCTTCCCTTCAGGCGCACGCCCGCATCCCTGACGACGCCTGGGAGTACCAGATCCGCAAGTCCCTGAACGACGCGGCCTACAACGGCCTGGACTACGTGCCCTACTGCTCCACCATGCCGGTGCAGCCACGCGACGACAACCCCAAGTGGCTGTGGAAGAAGAAGGGCGGCAAGTGAGCTGCAGCGGTGGCAGCGACGGCGCAGACAGCAGCGCCAGCGCCCCCGTTAAACCAGCCAACAGTTGTGTAGCCCCGTGTAACGTGTCCCGCTCGGCGTAGGCGAGGTGCAGTGACGGCAGCATGGGCAGGGCCTGCAGGCAGGGCGTGCAGCCGGCTGCATTGACAAGGGCGGTGTTTTGGCACTTCATATACTGGGTGGATGGCTTGGGAGCATCTGCGCGCGCACTCTGCTGGCAACAGCCACGATTCGCGCCACGGGGGGCGAGTGCTCAAGGCGGTGTGCGGTGCCCGCCTTCTCCAGTGCATGGCGGCGCAGTGAGACAACCGCTGTCTTGAAGCTTCAGCCAGGCTCGACCCACTACACCCCTTGGCCTGTTGGCGGCCTGACACACCGGAAACAGTTCAATTGAAGGGCCGCATTTTGAACGCGGCGCCCCACGCCCGTGTGGCGCCTGCTGTGCGGCGTCCCGCCGCCGCCGGCCCATCAGGCTCCCAGCCTTTGCATCCGGGCGTCGATCGCGATCGCGTCGCTCCCCTCTGCACATCTGCAAGCGTAGCAGCGGCCGCAGCGAGTGCTCGAGCGGGGAGCTGTCAGCGGCCACAAAGCCTCAGCGCCTGCAGCCATTTCCCAGCAGCTGCGGGCAGGATGAAGTATGTGCTGGTCACCGGTGAGCGGCCGGGAGGGGGGCAGGGGCGTGGCGGCGGCGCCCAGCTGCGGGGCGGGAGCCTGGACGGCCTGCCCGCGCGCTGCTGACGCTTGCCCTGCACATGCTGGCGCAGGTGGCGTGGTCAGCGGCCTGGGCAAGGGCGTGACCGCATCCTCCATCGGCGTGCTGCTCAAAGCGTGCGGCCACAGGGTGACCAGCATCAAGGTGAGTGGGCAGGGGTGCTGGGAGCAGCTGCCCCGGCGGCCGGCTCCCAGCGGCCACCGATGCATGTGATGGCCGCCTGCCGCCAGCCGCCGCCGGCGGGCGGTTGGCGGCACTGCTTGGCTGCTGCTCACGCCGGCGGTGCGGCCGCCCCTGCCGCAGATCGACCCCTACCTCAATGTGGACGCGGGCACCATGTCGCCGTTTGAGCACGGCGAGGTGTTTGTGCTGGACGACGGCGGCGAGGTGTGGCAGCTGGGCCTGCGTGTGCGCGAGTGCTTTGACCTGGGTGGCGCATGATTGACCATGCAGGCTGCTGTGCAAGCAAGCCCAAATGGTACTGTGGGCGCAGCTGGCTCCAGCAAGCAGACATGCAGCCGGCATGCATGTGTTGGGCTGCAGAGATGCTAAGCAGCATGGGTGCGAGCGGGGGTGTGGCTGCGTGCCGAGTGAACTGTGCTGTGTGCTGCTGTGCCCTGTAGGCCGACTTGGACCTGGGCAACTACGAGCGCTTCCTGGACATCAACCTGACGCGCGACAACAACCTCACCACCGGCAAGATCTACCAGGCGGTGATCGAGCGCGAGCGGCGCGGCGACTACCTGGGCAAGACGGTGCAGGTGCGATTTGGGCAGGGGGTGGCAGCTTGCTGGACAGCAGATGAAGGCACGTGCTAATGCGGCTGGACACTAGGCAGCAACTGGTGCTGCGCTGATGTTGCTGTTGATTGTGACGACATGGCTGTGTTGCCATCGCTCCTGTGTGCAGGTGGTGCCGCACATCACCGATGCCATCCAGGACTGGATTGAGCGGGNTTGCGCACACGGCGGTGGACGGCCGGGATGGCCTGCCCGATGTCTGCATCATCGAGCTGGGCGGCACAGTGCGTGGCTGGCCCAGCCTGCTGGCCTGCCTGCTTGCTTGGCTGCTGCTTGCTGCCCTTCAGGGTGCGTGGAGCTGCCAGGATGTTGCAGCGTGCTGTGCTGAGGCATGCTGCGTGCTGCGCTGTGCAGGTGGGCGACATTGAGTCCATGCCCTTCATCGAGGCGTTGCGCCAGTTCCAGTTCCGCGTGGGGCCCGGTGAGTGAACAGCTGCTGCAACTGCGGCGCGCTGTGTTTGGCTCTGCTGATGTCTGTCTGCTGTGCTGAGCGAGTGACAGGGCCAGGCTTTCGCTGAAGTAGCCCGGCTGCTCACAGCACACCGTCCGCTGTTCTGCTGCAGGCAACTTTGTGTGTGTGCACGTCAGCCTGGTGCCGGTGATTGGCGTGGTGGGGGAGCAGAAGACCAAGCCCACGCAGCACAGCGTGGCCACGCTGCGCAGCCTGGGCATCAACCCCGCCCTGCTGGCCTGCCGCTCCAGCGAGCCGCTGCAGGACAGCGTGCGCAGCAAGCTGGTGCGTGGCCGAGGGGGTCTTGGGGGTGTGGTGGAGGGGTGTGTGGAACAGCAGGTCGCACATTGCAGCTGGCTGATGGTGGCTCGGTTGTTGCTGCAGCGAGGGACTGCTGCTGTGGTCGCTGGCCGCATTCTCATCAGTGGAGTGGTGTGCCCCCGTACTCACCATTACTGTGGCTGTGCGGTGTGCCCTCCCCTGCAGGCCGCCTTCTGCCACGTGCCGGCGGACCAGGTGCTGACCATGCACGACGTGTCCAACATCTGGCGGGTGCCGCTCATGATGCAGGCGCAGGTGCGGGCGGCGGTTGCGGCGGTGCAGCTGGGGTGGGGAGGTCGCACAGTAGAAGGTTGGGCGCAGGCCTGGATAGTGCTGCCGTGCTGCATGCCACTCTGGCCGCCTGCTGCCCATCACACTTACCACCCACCCCTGCTGCCTGCCCCCAGGGCGCGCACGAGGTGCTGTGCCGGCTGCTTGGCCTGGGCGGCGCGGCTCGCATCGACACCTCCATGTGGCGGCAGCGCATCGCGGAGAAGTGGGACAAGCTGGAGATTGTGAGAGGGGCGGGGGGCGGCGGCAAGTGTTCATGGAGGAGTGAACAGCAGGCAGCTGCAAGCTTGGGCACAGAGCCCTGCTGTTACCTTCCTTGCTGGGAACTGACCCTGCTGTTGTCCCCTGCCCTTGCCTCCCCTCCCCCCACAGCCCGTCACCATTGCCATGGTGGGCAAGTACACCGACCTGTCGGATGCGTACCTGTCGGTGACCAAGGCGCTGCAGCACGCGTGCATGGCGGCCAACCGCAAGCTCAAGGTGTGGGCGGCAGTCCGGGCCGGCGGCGCTGGATTGAGGCAGCTTGCATTTGTGTGGAAGAGTGCACGCGAGCGCTGTGGACTGTCGGCTGCGGATTCCAGGCATAAGGCAGGCTGAATCTGTGTCCTGCTGGACAGCGTGAAGCAAAGCATCATGAGACACACTCCTCCTGCTCACCTGCGCTCCGGCTCCCCACCGCTGCAGGTGGAGTGGGTGGAGGCGTCCAACCTGGAGGACCAGACCAAGGAGGAGGAGCCCGAGGCGCACGAGGGTGGGCGGCGGGGCGGCGGGCGGGGACAGGAGGAGTGCTCGGCATGCTGCTTGGGAATGCTTGGTCGATATTGGTGCAGTGCTGCAGCTAAAAGTGTTGCATGCTGCCGGCTGGCATCCACCAATCACCCGCCCACCTCGCCGCCCCTCCCTCGCCCCTGCAGCCGCCTGGAGCAAGCTGCGCGGCGCCGACGGCATCCTGGTGCCTGGCGGCTTTGGCGGGCGCGGCATCGAGGGTGGGTGCCTCGCCTTGCCCTGCTGTGATGTGCGCTGTTCCTCACAACAGCCCTGCAGCAAACTTGTGTGCTTTGCTTTGTAAACATGCTTTGGCTTTGGTGCCACGCTGGTGTCCCAACTGAGCCTGTGGCTGACCGCCCTCACCGTGCGCAGGCAAGATCCTGGCGGCCAATTTCGCGCGCACGCACGACAAGCCGTACCTGGGCATCTGCCTGGGCATGCAGGTGGGCGGCGGCTGCAGGCGGCAGCCTTGCAGGCTGCTTGTGTCTCGCTGGCATGCTCGACTGTTGTCAGGCTGCTTTGCTGATCTCCTAAGCACCCCTCCGCTGCTTCCTCCCTGCTGCCCTGCAGATTGCGGTGATTGAGTTTGCGCGCAACGTGCTGCACATGGAGAACGCCAACAGCACGGAGGTGGAGCCCGCCACGGAGCACCCGGTGCGGACTGAGGGCCCAGCTGGTGGCGCCACTGCTCGTGCATACCAATGCGCGCTGGCTTTGGCTGGCTGTTGTGGAGGGCAGCTTGGCCAGGCCGGCAGCTGCCTGCCCCTGGCGGTGCCCAGTGCTGCTCTCTGTGCGTTGCTGAGCCTGACGCTCCTGCTGTGCTGACCCCTGCGGCACCCTCCATCTCTGCCACCCCTTGCGCAGGTGGTGGTGTTCATGCCCGAGGGCTCCACCACCCACTTTGGCGGCACCATGCGGCTGGGCTCGCGCCGCACCGTGCTGCAGACGGTGGACTGCATCGCCGCCAAGCTGTACCAGAGCGAGCAGTACATCGACGAGCGGCACAGGCACAGGTGCGGCACACGTTGAGCAGGACTGGCAGATGGGCTTGCCTGCTTGGTGCGGTGGCAGTGCTCTGCTTGCGCTCCTGTGTTGCGCCGCACATGGGCGTGATGGTGTTGCTTCGCATATGGTCCTCCCACCCTACCCAACCCACTCACTCACTCCCCTGTCCATCCCCTCCTCCCCTCCTCCCCCTCAGGTACGAGGTCAACCCCGAGCTGGTGGACCAGTTTGAGGCGGCGGGCCTGCGGTTTGTGGGCAAGGACGACACGGGGACGCGCATGGAGATTGTGGAGCTGGCGGGCCACCGCTTCTTTGTGGCGGCGCAGGTGCGCAGCTGTGCTGCCTGGCGTAGCAGCCTGGGGCAGTGTGGGGCCGGTGATGCATGCGCATGGCAGTGTAATGGGGTGCCAGCTGGGCTTGCAAGGCATCGGGTTGCGTGTGGTGCATGACCAGCGCTGTGCCCCATCCCGCCTCACGGCTGCTGCCCGCACCCCCGAGCAGCAGGTGGGGGCAGGGGCAGGCGGGCCCTTTGGGCGGTGTCGAGGCTGCTGCGGCTGCTGCTTCCNAGTTCCACCCCGAGTTCAAGTCGCGGCCCTTCAAGCCCTCACCGCTGTTCCTGGGCCTCATATTGGCGTCCGCAGGTGGGTGTGGCGCTGGGCACCAGGTGCACAGCCTTTGCTTTGGTTGCAGCATCTGCCTTTCTGCTGCTGGTGCGCTCTGCTTCCCTGCTCACTTGCCTGCTGCGCTCCACACCCCTCCCACCCCGCCCGCCAGGCAAGCTGGACCACTTCCTCAGCGGCCGTGCCACCCCTGTGACCTCCCCCGCCAAGGGCGGCCTGCGGCCCGTCAACAACGACACCATTGCCGCGCTCACCGCCGCCAAGCTGCAGCTCTGAGGCGGCGGCAGCATGGCAGCCCAGCCCACAGAGCGAGGCTGCCTCAACTTAGACTCAGTGCAGCATTGCTTAGGACAAGGGGCGGCAGTGCTTGGGGTTGCTGCCGCTCCCACATATGACCAGACCACCCGCTCTCCCGACAGTTCGCTCCATTCTTTTTACCCTCCTCACAATTGAACCTTCACACGCTCTGCTTTTCCGGCACCGTTCCTCCAGCTCCTCCCCCTCCCGCCTGCTCTTGAACTGCTGCAGTGCCGCTGCAAACGCGCCTGTACATGTAAGTCACAGGAGCAGCGCTGGCATGGTGGTTGGGGGCGGAAGGCAGCCACGCCCAAAAGAAGAGCAGTTCAGGCAGAAATGGACAGTGCTGCGTAGCCAGGCGGCTAGCGGGCGGCGGCCTTGCCGGCCCAGGCGGGTGTGCGCCCCTCGCGGATAGCCGCAGTGAACGCCTCCCACTTGGGCCGGTGCTTGGGCAGTGGCTGGCTGTCGTTGTCATAGCCCTGCGACTCGCAGTCCCAGCCGCAGCGCAGGCAGCGCGCGTCCCACTCCTCGCTGCTCCACCAGGGGCAGCCGCACCTGAGGGTCAGGGTGGGGGTGGAAGCCGCCTAGTGTGAGCGATCAGCAGAGCAGCGAGACAGGCATGCTCATGTGAACAGCACAAATCCTAGTGACAGACTACTGTAGCGCCGCGCAGCACAGCATGGAACACCCTCTCAACAGCCCACCCTCTCAANCCACCTGAGGCAGGGCATCTTGGGGAAGAAGTAGCCCATGCGGCCGTCGGGGAAGCGCTTGGTGGCGCCTGGCTTGGCAAACTTGCCGCCCGGCGGGTCGAACACGCCGCTGCCGCCATTGCTGCTACTGGACGCTGCAGGCGCAGGGGTGGCTGCTGCTGCTGCCGCTGCAGGCGACGCTGCTGGCACCAATGCTGGCGCAGCCATGGCCGCCGCACCGACGCCGTTGCTGCTGCTGCCTGGAGCCAGGCGTGCCAGCAGGGCTGCCAGGGCTGCGGGGGTGACCTGTGCTCCCGCCAGCTTGGACGCCAGCTTCATGTCTTTGTAGACGTGCACCTCTGGGCAGGCCACCTTGAGGGCGCCCGCCAGCACTTGGTTGGCTGGGGAGGCGCCGGCATCCGCATCCACAACCACCAGCCCGGAAGTGGTTGGCGCCGCCTGCGCCGCCGCCGCACGCAGCGCTGCCGCGTCGCTGCCGCCGTCGCCGCGCGTCCACACCACCACTGCGGGCACGCCGGCGTCCCGGGCGGCGGCCAGCGCCTCCTTGTACTCGGCTGCGCCCTTCTTCAGAGCCACCAGCCGACCCGCTGGCGCTGGGCCGGCACCTGCTGCTGCCGCCGCTGCTGGAGCCACTGCTGCCGTTGCTGCGTGCTCCCGCAGCGCCGCCTGCAGCGCCTCGACAGCGCCGCTGCCGGCCAGCATCTGCACCGGCTGCAGGCTGGGCAGGTAGTGCAGCGTGATGCAGGGGAACTTGTCGCCGCTGCGCAGCACCGGCTTGGCGCCTGCAGACAGGGGCGGTGGCAGCGGGGAGGCAGCCACATCAGCAGTCACGACAACCTCCATGAGCAGATGCTGGGGCATGCCTTGCTTTGCCTTGCTCACCAGCAGACACTGCTACAACCCCTTCTTGATCGAGCCCCTCATTGAACAGGCATCCTGCTTCAGCCCCGCCCCCCTCCAATCGGTCGAGACCCCCACCTGCACGGCGCGACTCCGGCTTGCGCMTCACCTTCTCCAGTGCAAAGGCGGTSTTGGCAGCAGAGCCCTCCACATCCAGGCTGAAGARGSCTGCGGCGGGGTGGGCCGCYGCCAGCTGGCGCAGCGCGGCGGCCGCCACCACACATGGCTCRCACCACGCSGCGTGCCACGACACCACGCCCAGCACGGGTGGCCCGCCTGGCTGCGCCAGGCTCACTGCTGCCGCATCAAACATCTCCTGCAGCTCGGCTGCGCCGTACGCCACGTCGTGCACGCTGCCCGGCGCCGGCGCCGCCTCCTCCTCACCCTCCTCTACTGTCGACAGGCGGCTGGCGCGCTCAGTGTCCACCTCCCCATCCTCCCCCTCCTCCTCATCCTCATCCTCATCCTCATCCCCGGCATCCAGGATCTGCTGCAGCGAGGGCCACTCCAGGAAGGGGTCAGCCAGCTGCCCCGCTGCCGCCGCCTCCATCTCCGCCTCGCTGCACAGGCAGGCGTCCAGCGCCGCCGTCACCGCCTTGCCGTTGAGCCGCACGCCAATCAGCACCAGCTCCTGCCTGCGGTGGCAGACAGTGCAGGAATGGGGCAAGAGGAAGTTCAGAACGAGCATGATGGTGGCACACATTGCATGCCAGGAAGTTTGCAGTGCATGCCTAAGTGCGCCCACCATCCTCCCAACCCCTCTTTCCCAATCCCATCTACCCGCCTCCCACCTCCAGCCCCCACACCTGCGGTCGCCATGCGGCTCCTGGAAGTCCTTGCGGATGGCCGCCCGCGCTGCCTCCTCCTGGGGCCACGCCTCGTCGGGCAGCGCAGCATACCATGGCCCGCCCACTCCCAGCCGTACAATGCCGCCCGCCTGGCTCCACTCGCCACACAGGTCGGGCCGGGTGGCCAGCCAGATGAAGCCCTTTGAGCGACACAGCTGGCCGCACTCGGCGGTCAGGCGCGCCTGGCGGGAGGCAGCCTCTGCGGCTGACACCGGCGGGCCGTGCTGGCGGTAGTGCTGGTGCGGGTGGGCGTGGTGGTGCCCCTGCTGCTGCTGCTGCTGCTCGTGATGGGCAGGCAGCACCGCTGCCGATGCTGCCGCAGCACCGCTGCCGCCCAACTGCAGCTGAGACAGCAGGATGGCAGCCGCGCTGGATGCTGCTGCAGCTGCCGAGGTGGCCGCTGCCACCGTGGCCAGCAGCGCTTGCTGCTCTGGGGAGCTGCTGCTGCTGCCTGCCGCCTGCTGCTGCACCACTGCCTGCAGCGCCGTGGCCGCCTGCGCAGCTGCCTGCGAAGCATGCAGCACTGCCTGTTGCACTGTGCCGCTCAGCCCTGGCTGCTGCTGCTGCTGCTGCCCATGGCTGCTGTGGTGGTGGCCATTGCACAGCGAATGGTCATGCTCCGCCTCCGCCTCCGCCGCCAGGGCCTCGCTCCAGTCCGGCTCTTGCAGCACAAAGTGGGTGGTGAGGAAGTCGTGCAGGCGGCCCGGGTGGAAGGGGCGGCGCGCGCGATATATGACAGAGGAGATGTCGTACTCCTCCGTCTCGGGTGTGTGCCGCTCCTGGAGCGACTGCGGGCAGAGGGAAGGGAGAGGGTAGAGCAGGGCTGACTTGCAAGGTGCGGCATGAGTTAGCTGCATTGGCAAACTGAGCAGCGGTGCTGCACTGCAGCCCAACTTGCACTACAGCACTGCTGCTGGCCACCCCTCCAGCACCCCCACGCACCTGCAGCCAGCCCGCGTTCTGCTGCGCCTGCTCAAACGAGAAGCGGCCGGTGTTGATGACGCGGGCGAGCGGCACGCTGGAGTGGGTGGTGGGGATGAGGTCGGCGCCCGGGTTGAGGGCGCGCAGCAGGCCCAGCAGGCGGCGCTGCTCATCCGAAGACACCAGGTCCACCTGCGGTAATGGGGGCGGGGGACGGGGCAGGGCATGCTGAGATGCAGGCAACACGACCACCAGGACAATGCAGCCCGCGCTGCTCTGGGCACGCAGGGCAGGCCAGGTGTTGCTGTACCTCTCCGACCCTCACTTCCCAACCCGCTACCCGCGCACCACCCCACCTTATTGAGCAGGATGACGTCCGCAAACTCGATCTGGTCCAGCAGCAGCTCCGCCACTCCTCGCTCATCCTCCTCGTCCGCTGCCTCGCCGCGGTCCCGCAGCGTCTCCAGGCTGGAGCTGCACGATTCAGAAGGTGGGCCACATGTGGGCCGCAAGGTGTGGTGACCATGGGGCATTGCAAGAGCGGGAGGCGTGGCGGGCATGCATGGTGGTGTGGGAGAGTGCGGCAGTAGCGGCAGAGAGGGTCCTCCAACAGCCATGGCTTGGCAAGAGCGCGACCAGCGCCGGCACTCCACAGCCAGCCAAACATGTGCTTCCCAACCAATGCCCCATGCCCCGCCCTCACAAGTTGGCCATCAGGTTGGCTGCATCCACCACAGTGACGCAGGTGTCCAGCGTGGCCACATCCGCCAGCGGCGGCCCGCCCTCGCCGGCAGCCAGCGCAAACGTCTCGGCCACCTGGGGCCGTGAGCAGGGGAAGGAGCAGGACAGGCAGTTCCTGGAATGGGCAAGCATTCCTGTTGCATGAACTGGTCAGGACAGTACCGCTGAAGGGGCTGCTCCCGCAATTGCCACCACAGCTGCACCTGGCTGTGCCCTGGGGCCATCAGCAGCCCCCTTCCCTTCCCTTCCACACTCCCCCACCTGCATGGGCTCGCCGATGCCGGTGCTCTCGATCACGCAGTAGTCATAGCAGCCCTCGGCCGCCAGGCGCCCCACCTGCGGCAGCAGCAGGAGTGGGAGCAGGGTGTGATCAAGGTCCCAGTCAAGCACGGCATCTGGATTGGCATGCTGTGCACCACAGACTGTACATTGAAGGCTAGCTAGTTTCTGGGCACGCTTCGCTCATTCAAGCAGGCCGGCAGGCGCACCTCCACCGCCAGGTCGTCGCGCAGCGTGCAGCAGATGCAGCCATTCTGCATCTCCACCAGCCGCTCCTCGGCCTGCGGCAATACAAGGTGACGTGACATGCTGAAGGTGGCCTGCCTGGTGCAGCATGCGGCGTCCCATGCATGCAGGCCTGCCACACAGCCGCACCTCTTGCCAGCCTCAGCGCACCTGCACGAGCGCGCCTTGCTTCACCAGGCTCGCGTCGATGTTCAGCTCCGCCATGTCGTTCACAATCACGGCGCATCTGGTAGTGGACAGGGAATTTCAACCCAGTAAGACGGTCGTCAGCACAGGGCATGAGTGAGCACCTCGAAGCAGCACTTGCTCTTCGGCACGCCTTGCTGCAGAGCTGGCATCCAAGCATGCCACACATCCCATCAAAGCGCATCAGCACGCCTCGATACCGCCAACACGGCTCTACCCACCTGAGCCCCTCCTTGTTGCGCAGGATGTGGGTGAGCAGCGTGGTCTTGCCAGAGCCCAGAAAACCCGAAAGAATGGTGCAGGGCAGCTTGCGCAGCCCGTTGCTGCCGCTGGCGGGCGGCGGCCCGCCGGCGCCCYGGCTGCCGGCCATGGCGGCGTGAGGTTGGACGTTGCTGGAAGGAGCGCAAGTGAATGTTCCCGCCAACTGCTGTTCCCCCAGGCAGGCAGAAGGCCCTGGGGTCGCAGGGCACTGCCGTTCGTGCACTGCCGCAAGGCTGCGGAGCGGTGCAGCTGCGGGATGTGGTGTCCTGCTTGTGCACGCCACGATTGCGCCGTCCAATTGCCACCGGGCTCCCCTGCGCCGCCGCATGTCGCTCGCAGCCTGCTGCGTGCTAGGGACCCCGGCCTTGCGGCGGGCGGCGCCCCGCCCTGCCTCTTTGGCCGATTCCAGCGGAGCAGGGAGCAAGCGCCATGGCTCCCGCAGGTGCGGGCGGGGCGCAGACAKGCAATGGAGCGGGGCGAGCGCATCGCGGGGGCTGGGGTGCCCAGGGGCCAGCGGCAGCATGCCAGAACCACTAGCAGCCCGGCCCGAGGGCCCCAAGCCCGCAGGCGGCCCGCCCAGCCTCGCCGCCCCTCCTGCCCCGTGCTCGCAGACAAGAGCAAGGCCGCCAAGGCCGCCAAGGCGGTCAAGAAGAGCTCCTTCAAGAAGGTGCGCGTCGCCACGAGCGGCGGCTGCAGCCCCAGGCCGGCGGCGGCGGGCGAGCAGCAGCGAGCGGCGCAGGGCCTCGGCCCGGCTCCTGGCTGCAGGCCGTGGGCATGGCGATGGCTAGCTGCTGCTGCTGCAGCGGGCGCGCGCGACGACGCTTCCCGCTGTGCAGTCCCAGTCTCATTTCAGCAGCTGCTGCCGCCGCCGCCCTGCTCTCCCGCAGACGAAGAAGCCCCGCTACAGCGTGGTGTTCCACCGCCCCAAGACCCTCGTTCGCAGCCGGGACCCCAAGTTCCCCCGCGTCAGGTGCGGCAACAGGGTCTAGTCGTGCTGCTATTGTTGCACAGCAAGTGCCATGCTGTGTGCCATGCTAGGTCATGGGTGGTCGCGCCATGGCGAGCGGCTGCGGCAGCTGCGGCAGCACATCCACGGCTCGCACGGCGGCATGCACGGCTTGCTAGGCGACCAAGGACAAACAGTAGTAGGAAACAGGACGCTTGGAGCAGACAGCCAGATGCAAGCGTTGCGGCAGCAGCTCGGCAGCAGCAGATGGCGAATGGGGGTTCGAGCCAGCCTAGCGTACGTTGCTGTCGCCTGACTGGCGCTGCTGCTGCTGCGCTGCGTGCCCTGTGCAGCGCGCCCCGCCAGGCCCGCCTGGATGAGCACTCCGTGATCAAGTACCCCCTGACCACTGAGTCCGCCATGAAGAAGATTGAGGACAACAACACCCTGGTGAGGCGTGGTGGGGCGTGGCGGGCGGCTGGCCAACAGCGGATTGTGCCGGGCTGTGCAGGTGCTCTTGGATGTCTGCGTGCGTGAGGGCGGGCTGCATCTGTCGCAAATGCTGCAAGCACCAGGCAGCTGGGCAGGGGTCAGCAGTGGAGCTGGATGCAGCAGCGGCGGTCGTGTCAGCGGAGTGGCGGCAGCAGGCAATGGGGAAACAGAGGCACGCAGCTGCCGAAATGGAGAGCGCTGGGGGCCTGCACAGGCAGCATGGAGAGCAGCAGCAGCAGCAGCGAATGGAGGATTGGCATGGGTGCAACACCTCAATGCTGGCATGTGGCTTAGCATCAGGCCAGTGGAACGGCTGGTGTGCACGCCTGCGGCCGACACGGCTTGTGTTGCCGAATGGAGCATGGCTGGCAGACAGATGTGCAGGCAGCTGCGGCACAAGGTGGTGCCTAGGCCAAAGCAGCAAACAGCACTCGGGCACTGTGTGCAGCAGCAACAGCTGCAGCGTTGGCCGGCGGCAGAAAGGACAGCAGCGGTAGCGGCAGCCGGACACCACTTGGCTGCTGCTATTTGCAGCTACCGGGCATCAGTGCTTCAGTGCTCGCTGCTGTCTCCGTAGTGCAAAATTAGACCTGCTTGTTTACACCTTTGCCCCTTCATGCCTTGCCCGTGCAGGTCTTCATCGTGGACGTGCGCGCCGACAAGAAGGCGATCAAGAAGGCTGTGGCCCGCCTGTACGACATCCAGACCAAGAAGATCAACACCCTCATCCGGTGAGGCCTGGGGGGCTGGGCGGGCAGGGCAGGCAGGTGGGCGCAGAAGGGCGGCGGCCGGTGCTGCAGCAGCAGCAGGTGGTAGCCTGGGCTTGGTGGACGAGCTGGAGANGCCCACCAGTCGTCCAGCCTCCCAATTGGCTGCTGCATTCGCTGTGCCGTCTCTGATGCCAGGCGTACATGCCCCAGCTCACTGACCATGCTGCGCATGCCTCTTTCCTCCCCCGCAGGCCCGACGGCCAGAAGAAGGCGTACGTGCGGCTGACCGCCGACTACGATGCGCTGGATGTGGCCAACAAGATTGGCGTGATCTAAAGCGTGCGGCTGGAGCGGGGCGGCTCCCGCCCCTCCCAACCCACCCTTGGCCTGGTGCCAAGGCGCCGGCAGCCTGCACGGCCACCCCACGCGGCCGGCGGCGCCGGCGCAGCAGCGGCAGCGGCGCGTCGGGCGCAGTGCGCAGCCCGGCGCGCCACCCCGGTTGCAACACCACGTGCTGTAACCAATCCTTCGGCAGCTGAGAACGAAAGAGGCAGGGAAGGGTGGGGGCATGCAGCTGATGGATGCTGCTGGGCTGCGCAGGGTGCACCTCTATGGCACCGTTACGGTGGGATGGCTGGCTGAAGCGCAGGTCCCTTGTTTACAGTGTTTACAGTTTCAAACAGATAGATGTGTCAGTGTGGTCAATTGATGAGGCTCACACGCTCAGTCAAGTCTCAGTCACATTGTGTGCCACACTGTTGCGCCTAGCTGGGGGGCACCACGCCCGTCGCCGCGCTGCTGCCGCCCTCTGCCTCCCGTTGCCGCCCCACCATGAACTGCTCCAGGTACTCCAGCTCAATGGGGTGCGTGTCCCCCGCAATCACCAGCGAGTGCAGTGGCGGCCCAAAGTCCACGTCCAGCAGCTGCTGCATGCTGCCCGCAACGATGCGCTGGCTATCTGAGCCGATGCGAGCCACGCCCACGCACAGCGTGTCGGGCCCGTAGGCGCCGCCGCCCCGCACCTCCTCAACCTCCAGCAGCTGCGAGAGCGCGGTGCCCACGCTCATGAACCGCGGCGGCTCGTACACCTGCGGAATGGGCGGGTGGCTGATGGCAAGCGTGGGACAGGGTGGAGACACATTGCAGGGAATGGGAGGAGCGAGCGGCTGAACAGGCGGGGGGCAGCACGGCCGGGCAGTCCTCCTCCCATTCGGGTTGCAAGCCCGCTGCTGCTGTCGGAGCGCACCTTCTTGCCGCGCGCCAGGCTCTCCAGGCTGGGCTCCTTGACCTTGATGTCCAGCAGGCACAGCGTGTGCAGCCCCGCGCGCCGGTTGGCCGCGATGCGGTCGTAGAACGAGTCGGGGCGCCAGCTGTCTGCAAGGCGATGCGCAGGGCAGGGTGGAGGGAAGGCAATAAGTGTGGGTAGTTGGTCGGCAGGGTGGCAAACAATGTGGCAAGAGCAGTGGCAGGTGACTCGATTGCAGCAGCTCTGCAGGCATAGCCACATGCAGATGCCCAGCTGCCAACAGGCCCCACCCACCTGTGAAGAAGACGATGGACACGGCCTCACCAAAGCGGTAGAGCTGCAGGCCGCAGGCGCCCACGGCGTTCATGATGGAGGCGTTGTGGATCACCTGCGGCATGGCAGGGAGGGGAGCGGATGCGGGGCACAGGCGGGTGAACGGGGTGGCCACATGTGCAGCAGGTGGGCACAAGGCAGGGTGCACAAGCGCCGCAGCAAGTTGGGGCCACGCTAGCTGGGCAGCTGCGGGGCGCACCTTGACAGGGATACCCCACCCCCGCGCCCGCAGCTCCAGGTCGGTGTGAGTGGTGGCGCTGCCGCGTGGGAGGGGAGCAGAGCGGGCGCGGTGGGGTGCATGGTAGGTGGTAGGTTGCAGGTGGAGCCACACAGCATATGCCTCATTACCAGGCGCAGCTGTCTTTGCAGAATTGCCACGTGCACCAGCACGCGAGCACGACGCCTGCCTCACACTTGCCGCAGTGGCACCCCCGCCAACCACGTCCGACAGCGGCGGGCGGCGCTTACCCAAAGGGGTCGCCCACCACCAGGAAGGACACATCGCCCTCCTCAGCTCCCTCCAGGATGCTGTCCGCCTCCTGCAGTTGATCAAGCAGCCCGGATGCATGTTATGCAATAATATGCGAACAAGTGTCAAGGTCCTCCTGCTTGGCCAAAGGCAGAACAACAGCAGCTGACCTTGATGTATCCCGCCAGGACGTTTTAGCAGACGGAGCGACGGCCAGCTCACCATTTCCACCATCTCGCGATCCGCCACAATCACCTCCTTGCCATAAAACTCCTCCTGCGGGCAGCAGCAGCAGCAGCAGCAGGTGCAGGGCAGTCGGCTGCGGAGCGGTTGCATACCTCTGCGACATGCAGCAGGACGTGGCGCCGTTGTGTACAGCTGTGTGGCTACAGCTGCACCGACAGTGCACCCACCCACCCACCAGCTTCTCCTTGGGCACCAGCAGCAGCGAGGTGTAGGCCTCCAGGTACACGCGCTGCGAGCGCTTCACAGCCTCCAGGCCCCTGCGGGGTGTTGCAACGGAATCTCGTGACGGCAAGTGAGGGCGGCGCGTGCTCGTGCAGCCTCAGCAAACATTTGGGCATGTGGAGTGGATGTCGTGATGAGCGGCTCAACAGCACATGCATGCGCTCGAAACGGCGGCTGGCGGCAGCAGGCGGCACCGGCGGCGGCGGCAGTGCCACCCACTTGACTGTGATGTCCCGCTCGTCGGCCAAACCCAATCCAATGATGTAGAACACCATGGCGATCCGGTTTGGCGGCGCAGCGGCTCGCGAGCGGGAGCGGTGACCGCTGGCGGCGTGGGAGGCTGTGCAGGCGGCGTGCTTCGCATTGAAGTAGGCGCGTGATTGGGCGATCGGACGATGGGCGGGGCCCCACATGCATGCACGCCGCCCTGCTGCCGCCAGCCGCCCAGCATGCGTGAGGGCATGCACAGGAGTAGTGTCTGCGAACGCCGCCGCGCCGCTTTGTGTCCTCAGACAAATGTCCTCTGCACGCAGCACCGCGCTCCCCGCGCAGGGGGCTGCGGCCCTGCTGCAGAAACACGGGCCCCATGGCCCGCTCGCCCCCAGGCCATCGCGCCTGCCCCGGCGATCCCAGGCGGCGGGACGCACCGTTCTGCGGATCGACGCGGTGGCTGCGCCCGAGCAGGCGGCCGCGGGCACCGAGTTCAGGGCCTGGACGAGCCCCAGCGTCCGGCACGTCGCCAAGAGGACGGACCTGAAGAAGTGAGGCGCACATCGGGCATGCGGGGCGGGCGCTGCAGCGCCGCCAGGGCCAGGTTGGGCCAACCCTAGKGCCGCCGCCAGCCGCCGGCCGCCGGCTGCCGCCCTAGACCAGTGGGCCTGGCGCGCAGCCCGCGCTGCCCCGGCCCCTGAGAGCAATCCACACAGAGGAAGGAGCATGGCTGCGCCGTGCTGCGGCAGCGGCCAGCGCTGCGCTACTGCAAAACGCCCGGCACAGCCGTTGGAGGGGTGCCCAGCTCCGCCGCGGCAGCCCCCACGGTGGCGGCTGATTGGGCCGTTATGCCCAGCCTGCCATGCAGCGCTGCCTCGAGCCGCCCCCCAGTTGTACAGCCTTGGTTGTTGGCGAGTCACAACATGCCGGAGCTGCTACACGTGGCCTCTGCCACCAATGTGGCGCAGCTGCTGTGCCCGCTTGCGTTGACCCTGCCCGCTCCCCGGCTGTTCGCCTCCTGCCGCAGGATCATGATCCTGGGTGCTGGCCCCATCATCATTGGCCAGGCCTGCGAGTTTGACTACTCTGGCACCCAGGCGTGCAAGGCGCTCAAGTGAGGCCAGCCGAAGCCGGGGGCTGGCCAGCAAGGGACCCAAAGGCGATCAATGCATGTTGTGTAGGACAGGCACCAACAGCAC